>VZZY01024585.1:524508-539218 GCA_013400335.1 Eurystomus gularis | reverse complement strand
GCCGGTGCCTTCCCGGTTGGGTCGGTGGCGTTGCGTGAGGCCGGCCCGTAGGTTCACACGCACGATAGCGCGGGGGCTGGAAGCGCCGCCGAGCCCCGTGGAAGCCCTCGGTGGTGGGAAGTAGGTTACGCTCGTTCCCCAGCAGAATTCCCGTTATCCAGCCCTCCGCTCGAGCAGGACAGCCCGGCCCGTGCTCTGCGCTCGAGCCCCGGCGGAAGGGAGGGAGCGAGCTCCAGCCCTTTTCCAGGTCATTGTTCTCCCGTCCTATTTTCTCGCTTCTGCTCGGTGTCACCGGTTTTTGGCTCTAGAAAAGCACACGCTCGGAGGGCGGTGCGGTAAAACCGGGCTCATGTCCGGCCGCTGCAGGTCTGAGCCCGGACATCCTGGCAACACCGGGACCGGGCGGCATCTTCCCGGCTGTCCTTATCCGCAGCTCTCCGAGCTGCCCGTTTGCGCGGCTGTGTGCCGATGGATTGGGGTGGGGAAGCAGGGGCTCTGCCGAGGCCGGTGAGATGGGTGGGTTTTGCCGGTGAGTCTCCAATGACCAACTGCGCCTTCCCGGCGCCTGCCCCACGGCACGTTTCACCGGGAGAGATCAGCTTTCCTGAGGCCTACACTGATTCCATCATTCATTCTCCAGCTCCTCCAGTGAGTTGCCCACACATCCCTGCACGGTTAGTTGGGTGCCTTCAAGTTGTTCAAAACTGGTGGTTAATCTGTGCGTGCAACCCATTCAGATTTAATATTTCCTGTTTTCTTAGAGGAAGGGCAGCTGCCACGCCCACTCTTCCATCCGAGTGGACTTGTCCGTGTTTCGTGGACGTGCCTGAGTCCCATGAGCCAAAATAAGTTTTGAGATGTTCCTGGTGATGCGACTGTGCTGGGGCACGTGCGATGCCTCACGTCTGGGGACCCCGTACTGGGGTTTAACCCTCGGAATCACTGCGCCGGCGACCTTTGCATTGCAAATCATGCGGTGTAGGAAAGTGAATTTGAGGTTTTCCCACCCAGCCCCGATACTGCTGTGTAATATTTCTGCTGGCCTTGACTGTGCTTTTTGGAAAGCAGGGGGAGGACGGGCAGAGAGAGCCTGTAAGCAACGGAGTGCAGGGGAACGCATTCATCAGGAGCTACCTTCTGCTATTTGATTATGATCGCCAGTGGAAGTGAAGCATGAACTCTGCTTTCTGCTTCACCCTCTCTGTGCTGCCTCACCTACTTCTCACTCCCCAGTCCGAAGGACTGTTGAGCTGTGCTTGTTTAGCATAACTGCTCTGAATTCAGGTTGTTGCCCAAGCAGGGTGCTGCTATGGCTGCACCTTAGTCCTTCCTTTTTGTCTGTCGGGCCACTGAAATATAGCACTGAAGTTTGTACCGCTGATGGCACATCTCAAACCAGCTTGCCTTCTATTCCGACTTCTCGCTGCCACGAGGTCAGTGTCTCTTGAGATGATTTAACAGGTAGGGAGCCAGTGACAAAGGAGCGATGTGTCATGGGGACGATGACTGTTCCACACCAGGTACCAGGGCCCAGCCTGTGAACACCGTGTCGTGTGCGGGCTCTGGTGAGTGCAGAACCCACGCGAGGGTTTGGTTTGCCGTGTCCTGAGCATGTCACTGCGACGCCGGCACGTTATTTGTTCCCACCTGGAAACCTCATAGCTCTGAAAACCTGAGATTACAGCTTATACTAATGTCTTCTGAAGTGTGGGAAACATCCATCCTTCCTCTTCTAGAGGCTGCAGAGTGTCCATCCGTGCCCTTCCGAGGCAGCAGAGAACTCAATACGCTGACATTCGCCTCCCCTTCCTTGCATTGTGTGGCTGGATGATCTCTTCCTCTTTTTCTGTGGCACGTGGCTTCTCCCTGTCACATCAACAGGCACTTTCCTCTCAATGGACACGTTTTCGATGCAGAGAGAGTCGGTTTATTTATGTCACCTGCCCGCCCAGCCTGAAGGGCTTGATGGCACCCGCGGTTCTGTGTAAGCGAGGGGAGTTCCAGTGCCAGCACTTCCATTACTGAGATAAGGTGAGCAGAGGGGTGTGAGAAACAGACAGGACTTAAAAGCTGAAACCTCATCACGCGTCTCAAGGACCCGTGAACTGAGTCTCGCTGCCGTTCCTGAACGCGACCAGTACCTCTCAGAGGGCCTCTTCTGCTGACTTTGGTGCTGACAGTGAACTTGTGTGTCCGTGATTGTCTGATGACTTAAGGTTTTGTTCCTCATCCAGCCGTATCAGATTGGCTCAGGCTTTACCTTGTAGAAGGACCGCGTGGGTGTCTTGCAGCCGCACAGCTCACAGCGGCGTTGGGAAGGGCAGGTTTCCTTGGTGGGGATGTGTCATACAGAGCTGTTAATGCAAACTGCAGGGTTTTAAGTCTCTGTTGCTTTGACTGGAGGGAGAAGACTTTATGGAAGCACAAGAGGAGGAAACCTGTAGTTGTTTCCTGCTGACGCAACAAGGTTGTTGGGAAAAGTGAGGCAATGTGACCACAGTGGTTACTGGAGCTGGTTTGAACAGTGCTTCCAAAGGGGAATGCTGTTGCCCCATCGGTGCTCACATGGCCGTTCGCCTGCTGTGCAGGGGCTGGTGGAAGAGTTGACCCAACTCCCCACACGCACTGAATGCAGGTGCTGTGCAGAATCGGTGAGGGTCTCCACTGTTACTTACTCCCTGGTGCAAACCAAGACCACTCAGACACTGTTGTCAAAGGATAAGCAGGAGCAGTTGGAAGCCTCCTAGCCCTTCATTTTTGCTCTGTCACTGTTTGCTGTTCCCCAGAATCAGTGGGGTTTTTTCCTGTCTTTACAGTAGCAATGCCTTTGGGCTGGAATATTGCGTAGAAAAGTACTGGAAGGGGTTGTGTGAGCTGCTGGCTCCTCTTCTCAGTCTGAACATAATTAATACTGGTAACAGGTGACCCGTGTCACTCTAAGGCAAGCCAAGTTCCTCGTTTGCTGTAGTAGGTGAGGCTGTATGGACCTCTTCCTTCCTGTTTCAGGGAGGAAAGTCCTGGCCTGCAGCAGGCTCCGATGGAGAGCCGTGAACAAGTGCAGTACCTTGCAGCCACAGGCTCCCCTGCTAGGTTCCCTGAACAGCGGTGATCTGGAGAGTTCTCGGAGCTGTGAAATCTCCTGCCTCTCCTCACCGTGTCACGTGGGATTAAGCATCACTGCTTAACCTGGACTTCTGTCTTCCTAGAACTCTACTATGACCGAGGAAACCACCACGAGTTTGTGTCTCTGGTGAAAGACCTGGCCCGTCCTGGTGAATTCACTCAATCGCAGACGTTTGACTTTGAATTCACCCATGTGGAGAAACCTTATGAGTCCTACACGGGGCAGAATGTGAAGTTACGGTGAGTCTCCTCCCCTTGCTGAGCACAGTTCTTGGTCCTGTGCAGCGTGCAAGTGCTGGTATTTCCCATGACGACGCTGGAGTGCAGCATCCCTCCCCAGGCATCCTTGCAAGCTTGTCATGCAACTCCAAATGCATTTGGGTGGGCTGACTTGTCAAAATTTCAGGGACATTTCAGTCGACTTTTGTTGTGCTCTATGGTTTCAAAGGGGCGGGTTGGAAAACTCTTGAGATCTGAGGTGTGTCTGTGGAGACCGGTGTGATCTAATCTCTTGCAAAAGGGCAGTGGTTTTAACATGTGCAAGCTGTTCCTCAGATCCCCAGAATGGTGCTTAGGTAGCTCAGGCTCATAAATGCATGAAAGCTTAGAGAAGTCTTAGAAGAGTCTGCTTTTCCGTTTGAAAATTCCCTTCTGTCTTTTCCAACACGGGGTGTTGGAACAGCCCCATGTTCCTCCCTGCTTCGCCTCTGTTGCTACCTGTACAACCCTAATAGGAGGGGGACTCTCCTTGCAGGTATTTCCTCCGAGCGACTGTCAGCCGCAGACTGAACGATGTGGTGAAGGAGATGGACATAGTTGTGCACACTCTGAGCACCTACCCGGAGCTCAACTCCTCTATTAAGATGGAGGTGGGGATCGAGGATTGCCTGCACATTGAGTTCGAGTATAACAAGTCCAAGTAAGTGTCTCAAGAGCAGCCAGTGGCTGTGGGGAAGTGTCTGCTGGAGGGGACAGCTTGGTTTGGAAGCCCAGGCATGTGTCTTGCCTGTGATCCTCAAAGGGATTCTTTCTTCATGTGCTCCAGTGAGGCTGGCAGACAGTTTAGATCCTGGCTGAGGATCTGTAGGTTCCTCTCCTTGCCCCGTAGATGTGCTCTCTGGACCAAGGACTGGGAAGCGGTGGTTGTGGCTTACTGAGCTTGGAGCATGGCATGAGGCTGTTGCAGAACTTCACATTCCCTGTATCCTTGGCAAGATCAGTATTTCCAGGTGTCTTCAAAGTATAACATCTGCTCTTTACCAAACAATACAGCTGAAGTGGGACCTTAGTTCAGGCACAGAAGTTGGAAGCAGCTCTTTTAAACGATTTTTGCAGCTGATGCTAGCAAACCTCCCCGCAGTGTAACATTTGGGTTAGTTTTAATTGACCTAAAAAATTGGTTTTGGAGGCTTTGCTCTCTCATGGGCTTCTTGCAGATATTCAGCCTTGAAATTCAGTTTTTAATTTATCGGATCATGCAGAATGTTCTTGTTGATTTTAAAAGACCAGAGGGTGAAAGCTGAAGTGCTGTTTCCAGCAGCCTGGTGGAGGTGGTGGTTGATACACCATCTCCAGTGTACAGCTGGGGCCGTGGATAAGAGCAAAGCGTGTGACACGCAAGTCTCCGCTCGTCAGTCCGAGTCCTGGTCTGCTGCGCCGTGTTTGATTGTGGTGCTTTCTTCCTCCATGTGCTAGGTATCATTTAAAAGATGTGATTGTGGGCAAGATCTACTTCCTGCTGGTGCGAATCAAGATCAAACACATGGAGATAGATATCATCAAGAGAGAAACAACAGGGACTGGACCCAACGTGTATCATGAGAATGACACAATAGCTAAATACGAGATCATGGATGGGGCACCTGTGAGAGGTGAGAAGGTTGATGAAACCCTTCAGAATTCCTCTTCTGAAGTCTTCTGGGGTGGGAATATGAGTCCTGCAGTGTCTTCAGTTGAATCTGTGTGCTCAGTAGTAGTATGCATCCTGTTTCACTGGTGGACTATGATCCCCTTCCCTCTCTGGTAAGATGAGGGGGAATTGAGGCAGAATGAGTTGCAATGACATAATTCTTCTGATGAAGCAGTGGCAGAACCAGGAATAGATGTACGTTCCCTGCTGGCATGGGCCAGCAGCTGGCATTGCTGTAACTTGGAGCAGAAAGATGGTGTTCTAGCTCTGTGCCAATTGCCTGTGCCACTTGTTTTCCAGTTCCCTTGCCCAGCAGAGTCACCTGCCAGAGAAAATGTCACCTTACTCATTCTTTTTCCCCGCAGTGCTGTATTGGTGCAGGTCACAGATGAGTCCTACGCTGTTAAAGTGGAGATGAAGTAGCTGTCAGCAAGGACAGGGTCTGGCTGTGGACCACGCGTGCTGATTTTTGAAGGGAGTTGAGGTCTTTTAGGTCATCTTTCCACTTGTGGAAATGATCACAAAGTCTGTGGCCTAGCGAGATTCTGTTTCGGTGGTGCTCTCCTAGTTTGTGCATTCTGTCTATGCTGATGGTTCTGTGCACTTTGTAGGGGAGTCCATTCCCATCCGACTCTTTCTGGCTGGCTATGAGCTGACTCCAACGATGAGGGACATCAATAAGAAGTTCTCGGTGCGTTATTACCTCAATCTGGTGCTGATCGATGAGGAAGAGAGACGCTACTTTAAACAGCAGGTGAGAAACAGCTGTTAGTTCTTCATGTAGGCTGTCGCTTGGGATACTATGTTATAAGGACCTTCTGGGATTTTGGGATTGCCGTGGGGAAGAATTGTGCTCTTGACTGAGCGTCTGTAAAAATCAGAGTGTGCAAAGATGGCCTAGAAGGAATGGTCCACACGGGTTAGATGTGTGTGGTGGTGGAGATGCATGTAGAAGGTGCCCACCTGGGACTTTTCTGCTCTGTTGCCCTGTGGTGGAGGTTCTGTGCTTTATCAATTCCAATGTGGCAGCCAAGGGCAGCGGGCCAGAGCTGCCCTAGACACCCAGCGGGTTGCCTCTGTGTGCTCAGATCCTGGGGAGGAGCGCTCTGCCCAGATTTTGAGGAAGGCCACACTGCGAGGCCTCTGCTTGCTTCTGCCAGTGGCCTCGTGCACGGCTGCGGGTGGAATGTGCCAGCACGGGCCGAGTCCTCGCTGGGTGCAAGCTGCTCACCTGGCAGAGCGGTTCAGCCTTCGGGTCTGGGTGGGGCCAGGAGAAGGTCTCACAAGCCCTGACAAGCCCTGCTGGCTGTGTTACTACAGGAGGTGGTGCTTTGGCGGAAAGGAGACATAGTGAGGAAGAGCATGTCCCACCAAGCAGCCATCGCCTCCCAGCGCTTTGAGGGGACGTCCTCACACAGCGAGGCCAAGACCCCCAGCCAGCCCGCAGAGAACAACGGCCGGCAGTGAGAGGCCACGCAGAGGAAGGCTGCTGTGGAGCTGGTGGGGACAGCAGCAAGGAGGAAGAAAAAACACTTCAGAGACTTCATGAAAATAAATATCCGTTTTTGACTTAATTCCTTTCTTCAAAGGACTCCTAGGGTGGGAAGGGGATGGGAGGGCAAGGCAAGCTGGAGCGCTGGTGGTCCGGAGTTGAAGGTGCCTCAGTGCTTCCCAATCAACTACATTCCTCTGGGGTCGGCTGCGTTGAGGGATGTGTCCGGAGGCTGCGGAGCTGCCTGATCTCCTCTTTGCCCCGAGACCCGTTCAGTGTGCCAGCGGGGAGGGAGAGAGCAAGTGAGGGCCAAATCTGCCGCTTCTTCCCAGCGGTGTGGAGGTTGCTTTGGGGCTGTGTAGGATGGATATTTTTCTTGCCTTTCTGAAATCCTCACGAGGGAAAATAACACGGTGATGAGCTGGGAGGTAGAGGAGGGAGTCAGGCTGAGGTGTGGCCTCCTTGAAATCGCTTGGTGTTACCCCCTCGCTGCCTGCCCTCTCTCTGCGTGCTGGCGTTGGATTCCTTCTCACAAACAGTTCTCCGGTGCAGTTGACTCAGCCCTGGGACTGCTGCACAGCCGCGGAGCGCGGGGAGCAGGCGTGCTGTTGTGTCCTTGCTGTGGAGCTCCTGACTGCCGTGTCGCGTCGAGGAGGAGCTGCGCCTGGTAGGAGGGAGTGAGGCATGCGAATGCAGCAGGAGGTGGCATGGGTTGGGCAAAGCAGTGAAGGTCCCGGTGCTGCTGGGTGGGCAAGAAGTGGGGGCAGGAAGGCTCCTGGCCAAGGGCAGTGCCTTCCTAGTCTTGTTCTGACAGCTGCCCGAGTGCATCCGAGATTCAGTTTCTCTGATTGCTGCACTCATACAGGTCCCAGATGCTGCTGCAGAGCAGGAGCAGACCAGCCATGAGAGGTCTAGAGGAGAGTTTGGGAACGTGAGGAAGAAACGGGAGCTCTCTTGGGAGCGGGCGTATGCTGCACACGCTGCCCTGCTCATGCCCGTGTCCTTGTGACAGAGCAGGCTGACAGACGGCAGCACAGAAACACGTGTGTTTGGTTTTGTTTGCTCCCTTGTGCCTGCGGGATGAGGATTAGGAAGGCAAGTGGATGCAATTAAGAAGCTCATGGCTTGTGTGTGCTGCTAGATGAAGCTGAGAAGCAACTGGAAGGATGGTAGAGCTCTCTGATGCCAGAGACACATTCCTGAGGTCTAAGCTAAAGTCACCAGCGAGCTCTGAGGGTATGCCGTGAACTGAGAACCTGAATGGCGGGTTTTGTCTCTTCTGAAGTAAGCTTCTTTTAGTCTTCAGCTAAGTAGAATCATGAGAATGTTCCCAGAAGGGAGTCACTCCTCTGTTAAAAATTAGATACGGTTTTGTAGACTGGATTGACAGAGTCCGGAGAATATCCATCCTGTTTAGATGTTCTTCAAGGCAGCAGGTGGTTAACCTCCTACCAGACAGAGAGACAAGCCTGCACTAAACGCTGGGATTTGAGCTCTATCGGGTGGGATTTGTCTGGATTTCCCTGCAAGTTTGGGGCTCGCTAGGGTTTTGTCCAGCTTCCTTTTGACTCTGGAATGAATGTCCTCTGCCTCTGTCCTACAGCTGAATGTAGAACAGTTGTCTCACAGCTGGGAAATGGAAGTATCTTCTGCTTCGTTCAGTGGAACAGTGCTGGTGGAGGGAGTGAGGCCTGGGTGGGAAGGGGAGCTTTGTGTGTAGTACGACAGCTACTGTATTTCAGTGATAAATGTGTGTTTCTGCTTGCCAAAGTAAGTTATCTTTTACTCACCATGTGTAAGGCTGTGGTTTTTAGTAGAGCTGGACAGTCTCGCCCTGTTGTAGAGGACACTAATGACCTCATCTCTGCTGAATGCTTGTGTCACACCATGTTTCTGCTCTGTAACAGTGAAGACGTGGCTTGCTTTTCTTTACATGAGGAGTCTGTGCCATGGGCTGGAGCCGTGTCTTCCTAAGACTGAAGCAAAAGCTTACTTTAGACAGCTACCTTGTTACGCCAGGGCAAGGGGCGGTAACCTGCTGCAGGTCTCACAGGGCTAAGGAACGGGGATGTGATTTTTGCCACTCGCTCTACTCCCCTCTCCGTGGCAATACCCAGTCTCTCAGAGACAAGCAAAGCTCCCACCGGGAGGCTCTGGGGATAGCACACCATCTTTCCATGGCTAAGCTGAGCACAGCAGCACCCTGACCACCCTCTAGTTTCCCCTCAACTCCCATCCCAGCTAGAGTTTTTTTTTCCTTGCCTATCCCTCTGGGTCGTAGGCCATGTGGCATTAAAGAATCCCCATGGATGAAGGTGTCTCTGCATTCCAGGAGTTGTTTTGTTTAGTGGCCCAACAGGATCAGTTCCGGATGGAAGATAATTGTCTGACAAGACAATGCACTGTAAGGAGCTTTCTGTTAAACCTCTGTTCATCACTTCTGGAGGGATTACTTCGAAAAGGTGCATGAGCCTGTATGTTGGGTTGGTGGGGTTTTTTTTTTTTCTGACTTTGTGCCCTTCTCCCCTGTGTCCCCACTTGTGGAACCGGAATTTAGAAGTGATCCCCATTTGCACTTAATCTAACTGGACCATTCAAGCTGTTACCCACTAGGCCCTCTCTTTGTCTGGGGTGGAGCAGATGTGCTGAGCATCTTTAGAGAGAAGCTGAAGCATAAGGTCACTCCAGGACAAGGTACTTTAGAAAAGCATTTCATTAGCATGGGAAGGGGCAGATGCTCCTCGAGCAGTCGTGTCCCACTGAGCTGGGTGCTTCTGTTCAGCACTTGGGTTGTTCCCTCTCTCCCAGGCAGTCAGCGGTGGGGCGGGGAGGGGGGGGAAGTGTGGGAGTCCTAAACCGAGCAGTGCAACCTGTAATTAAGCCTCTGCTGTGTTTACGTGTTTCTTAATTCGTCGTCTTTTCAATGGCTGTATTTTAAAACTTGGGGTTTTTGTCTCTCCGATTAAAAAGAGCCAGCCCTGGCTGACAAATGCTGTGCACGAGTTTGTCTGGTATGGTTTGTATTGCCTGGACCGGGTCTGATTTTGTTTTGATGGTTTGGTTTGGGGTTTTTTTTTTACGGTATTAGGTTTTTCTTTAGTGCCATGCTGTGCAGCTCTCCAAACGTGCTGGAGGAGTCTGTCCTTTGTTATCTTTATACATTCTTGGTCTCTCTTTAAGCTATGTCACTGCTTAGAAGCTGTGCTGATGAAGGACCCACGTAGATTAAAAATTAGCAAGGCGGCTTTATTTTTTTTTCTAGTTCTCTGCTGTCACTACTAAAATAACAAGGGAAGCTTTGCACCTGCAGGAAGTTCACTGTGATCTGCTTCGCAGCAGTCAGGTGGGATGTGTATATACACCTACACTTTCTTCTTCTAGAGAGCAATTTTGGGATACCTTTCTGCAGAAAAACGTCCCTCTGCAGCCTGTGGGACTGCCCTGGATCCCGGAGTGAACACCCTCAAGGAGGACGTACCCGTTCCGTCCTTCGAGAGATTTTTCCCATGATTAAAAATGGAATAGCTGCAAGTGATTCCAAAAGGCTTTATTTAAAAATAAGCAAAAATAAGTGTGTCAGAATAAGTGGCATGTAGCTGCGAACCGTGTGTGGGCATATTCTTGTTGCTGTGATTGAGCAAGTAAACTTGAGCATTACGCTGGCTGAGGAGGAGGCATCAGCGGGCTGGGCAGAAGCTGTGCTGCTGTCAGTTTAACGTGGCTTTTCCTCTTCCAGGCTCAAGACAAAATCAAATTCCTCTGCGTTTAAAAGGTAAGGGAAGAAAAAGCCGTAAGTGGAACCTCCAGGTTCTCTGAGTGAGGGCCGCTGCTTGGAGGGAACGGCACCAAGAGTCCAGAGAAGAAGGCTCTTACCTTGTGTCAGCGGTTGGATGGAAAGACGTTGTCTTGTGAAGAGCATCATGTTCTTTAGGGGGCCTCCGTCTGCTTTATGTGCCAGGTGGTGAGCCTTGATTTCAGAAAGGGGGATGAAACGCTTTGTCATCCGCACAAACTGGACATCCACCTGGCGAGTGACGGGCAGCAAAGGAGCATGGTTGGAGAAGGCCAGAGCCTCCAGATGTCACATAAGATCTTTGCAGGGATACAGATTTTAAACGGAAGCAGAGGACCGATCTGTACAACCTGATAATGGTATGAAAGCTTTTCTTTTAGCCTCGAGCAAGGAACTTTTGAGATACTTCTGGCCGGTGATTTGTTTAAGTGAATCTGACCCCTGTGCACTGGCACCATACCTTCACGCTGTTGCAGACAACACACAATGAGGATGTGGGATGTAGCCAGCCGGTGAACGGCCACTTCTCTATAACTTAGTGTGCCTCAAAACTACAGCTTTGTTTGCTGTAGACTGAGAGTGGTACTTAAAAGTTGTTTGTTCTCTTTCCTAACGCAGAATTTTGCCATGCGTGGAGGCCAGCTCCGCCTCCAAGTAAGATCTGAAAATTTAGGGAGATAACATTTTGGCGGCCTTCTGGAAGAGACAGGGGAAAAGGCAGAGAAAACAATCAGGATTGGATTTGCTCTTGAGAGAGGAAAAGGTAGTTAGGCCTGGACAGAAGCTTGGGAAGATATGCAGTGTAATAGAGAGGCTTCTACCTTCACTCGGCTTGCACGCAGAGCTTAAACAGCGGTATTTAGTTTACTACGTTACCATGGACCATTTGGGGTTCTCTTTTCTGCTGGAGGAATCATAGTGAGGATCCTTCTGATCAAACTGCGTGTGATCAGGGTACGCCTCCTTTACAATCTGAAGCAGAAGGGGAGAAGAATGCGAGACAAGTTCCCATCAGTTAAAAACTGCTGTCAGGCAAGGGTATGAAATACGCTTGAGCAAGCTGTGACTAGACATCAGGAATAACGCTGGTGCAAAAATCAGCCTCGCTTTCCCTGAACTTCTTTTTAATGGTGAGATCCGTTTCCTTGCTCTACATTTCTTGGGTCGAAGCACTGCAGAACCGCACGGCTGTCAAAGAAGCACCGTCACCTCTTCAGAGAGCAATGGGGAAGGAGGGCAGGCAACAGAACATCTGGGTAGATGATGATGGTCTTTGTAAGGCCTGAGTCAGCCCCGCTGGGATGTGCGCCACTGAGCCTAGACGCCCTGGCTGCACAACTTCTGTGCTCTTTTGGTGCTGATGCAGAGGTGGGGCTCACAAGCTGTTTGATAACCCATCAGTTGCTACCTTTTCCCCCCACCCTGAAACAGCACGAGAAAGAGGCACTCACCTTGACAATGCCAACGACGCCAGGCTCTTTACAGTTACTGTGGTAGAAGAAGGCCTGCTGCCCAAGTTTCATGGCTCTCAGATAATTCCTTGCCTGTCAGGTGTAAAGGAGAGACTTTGAGCTCTTTGTGTCAAGCTCTCAGGGTTTCATTATAAGCAGCCAGGAACACGAACTAACAAGAGAGGTCTACGTGCTTCAGAACTGCTCGGGTAAGACTTCCCACAGTTGTCATACAGATGTTTTGTGCTGCGATGAAATGAAGTAAAAACAAGGCTCAGGATCCTGTTTGTTAGTATGTGGGGATTCACAGCTCAGCCATCCTCACTCAGAGACAGCAGAACACTTAAGTTAGCTGTCAGCAAACAAGCAGCAGAGCAGATCGTATATAGGGGGAAATATACAGAGCAGGGGGATCACATATAGTGGGGGAAGCACACGTCAGAGAGGCTGGAACAGAAAGCTGTACACGGACAGGGCACCTGGGTAAGTACGGACTTGCCAACGGGTGCCCAGGGAAATCAAGGCTGGTCTAAGCTGAAGACCACGCTAAAGATCAAGACTGGCTGATGTGACAGAATGTTACCCAGCCTGAATCTACCTTTGACCTAGAGGCAATTAAGCAGGAGTTTTGACTCCTGTCAAAATACACCTGGAAAAACAGGCAGAGGGCCTCAAAAGAGAATCCTTCAGGCAAAGGGAACAAGTGCTCTGTGGGGAGAGCCGCCTTTTTTTAGCGTTACTTCAGTGACTCCATCTTTGACGTGCGCTCCTTACCTGGTAGTTTCTTACTCCATCCCAAAAGGTTGTCTGATTGGGCTGAGCTTTCAAGTCATCAATGCTGAACTGCCAAATGGAATGGGAATACAGGTTAAGTTCAGCAGGCAGTCTGATCTTTATTAGTCTCCCTTGTGCCTACACATTGGTTCCTCGTAGCTCCTTCCATTACAGTACAAACTTGACACCATTTTTGGTTGTTCCCGCAGGGGCTAAAGAAAGGCTTTCACTAAGGAGGAACACTGCAGCATGCGTAAAGGCAGAGTCTGAAAGAGGTGCTGCCCCTCCTATCAACAGCTAAGCATCCTGAGGACCTCACTTCCTCTTTTATTACAAGTCTCAAACCCCACGGTTGTCCCCCTGGACATCTTTCTATTTCCAGGGAGACATGATTTTTGAGAATCACAGAATGTTAGGCATTGGAAGGGACCTTGAAAGATCATCTAGTCCAGCCCCCGTGCTGGAGCAGGACCACGTAGATCAGGTCACACAGGAGAAGGCACAACAGTGTTAATATTGCAAATAACCTGAATTGTCTGACCCTGTAACTCGGCATTCAGGCAGTAATGCTCTGGGTAGGAGTGAAACAAACTGCTGCTGTGCTCTGCTGAGTACGGATGGGTGTCGGGACTTACTTTCACATCCACTCCCTTCTCCAGCCTGCTCTCTGGTTCCGATTTCAGAAGCCAGTGACAATACGTTATCTTGCTTTCCTCCCCACCGGAGTCAGACTCTTTGGACTTCTTCCAGTTCTTCCATCCTGACTTGGAACTCCCAGCTGAAGGTTTTGTGGACTTCTCTCCTTCCCCCTTATCCTGGGTCTCCTCCTTGGTTTTGGCAATTTTAGCATCGGGCTCTTTTTTATCTTAAAAGAAACAATGAAAAAAAACCATTCAGAGAAAACACATTTTTTTTCCCGGGAAGGACTGGTGCCGAAACCTTTTCAGTCATCCAACTGATTTCACGTGCTGGTATTTGACTGCAGTGGAAGTCTGGCGCACCCCAGATGCTAAGGGAAAGGTAGCAGCACAACACACCAGCGTTTCTGGGTATTTCTGGTTTGTGTCTGAAAGAAGGATGTATTTTGGCGTGTGTCATGTGTACAGATGTAGTTTAATAGTCATAGTTAATCATTAAAAAAGCCAGCGTTAATGTGTTGCTCACATTAAGTGCAGCTGAATTTTTTTTCAGTTAATTTCTGAGAAATCAGCTCCAGGCAAAGTTGATTTAGGTGAGTCTGGTGAATAACAGAATTCAGCAGCAAAGCAAGCTCCTTCATTTACTGCAGTAGCTGGAAACCTTAGATGAAGCCTCCACTGTGTTTCCTGTTCAGAGTGGGTCCCTATCCCTGTTTGTCCAGGACCCAGACAGCAAAAACCAGTTAATAACGAGTGATTAGAAGGCAAGAAGGTGGTTATTTACTAGAGTCGATTAAGCAGATGAATGGCACGGATGAGGTTAACCGTGTAATTTTTTCATCTCGCACCTTAAGCAGCACATAATGTGAAGTGCTTTGGGGGTTTTTTTTTTTCCTTTCGGTTTTGTTTTTCCTCAGCTGGCACCACACCAGCTTCCTGCCACTACCCTGGGTACACTCAAACGGGGAGGACCTTAAAGCTCTTCATAAACGGGCACGAGTTACATTTCTTAACGACCCTGTGCTAAGAATACATCATTGTCCTACCGTCTCTCTAGCACACTTGTCTCAGTCACACACGGATGCTCGGCCCATTTTTAGAGAGGAAACGCTGTCTGTGAGACGCGTGGCTCCGAACGACAGACGGCTAAGATGCCTGCCTGTCCTTTCACTACGGCTCGGCGCCTCAAGAGAGAGAGACTAAATTATTTGGGATGTCAGCACAGACCTGCTACTGCTCCTTTGTCCCTCTTTCTGCTCGGCCAAGGCATCTCTGGTCTCTTTGAATGATCTTCTTTTCACCGAGAAGCACCTGCTGGAG
This sequence comes from Eurystomus gularis, assembly GCA_013400335.1. Taxonomy (NCBI): domain Eukaryota; kingdom Metazoa; phylum Chordata; class Aves; order Coraciiformes; family Coraciidae; genus Eurystomus; species Eurystomus gularis. The sequence continues at coordinate 524,718 of VZZY01024585.1, read as the reverse complement.
GAGAGGAGGAGAAAGAATGACTGCTTGTTCGGGCAAGCTGAGGAGAAGCAGAGCCGTCCGAGACAGAGAGCAGGCGGAGAGGAAAGAGATTTCCTTCCTGGAGCTGGGCGGAGGAGGCCCGGCCCCGCTGGGCGCTGAGGGGCCCGGCCCGAGCCCTCGCTCCGCGGCGCCGGGGGAAAGTCCCCGAGGGGCCGGGCCGAAGTTCGGCCG
>VZZY01024585.1:201712-517217 GCA_013400335.1 Eurystomus gularis | reverse complement strand
CCCGCGGCGTTGCGGGAACCGGCGGAGGACGAGCGGCGCCGGCTGTGCTGGCCTGGCGCCGCGGGAGCCGTCACTGGCGGCGACCCCGGCTCGGTACAGTCGGAACGTGTTTCCTGCTCGGAACGCGCCCCGGCAGCCCCGGAGCGTCCGGGGCAGGAACGGTGGGAAAGCTTTACATTAACGTCACGCGTGAAACGCGCAACTTGTGGGCTGTCACACGAAGCAGCGGCCGAGGAACGGCCGGTTGCCGGCGCTGGCAGCCGGGGTCCCGGTGAGGCCGCTGCCAGTCCCGCCGCCCGTGGCTCTCCTGAGGCTTCACATCATCGCGGTGCCCACGGGTGGCAGAGCCATCGCTCCAGCAGACCGGCCCCAGCTCCGTTTCCCTCTCGCTCCGGCCTGTGGGCGCTTCCCCGCAAGGGGAGATGTGGTTATTTGTTACCACTCGGGTCCTTTTTACCACTTGGATATTTTATGGTGGGTTCTCGTTACCTGATCTTCCAAGCTTATAGAAGAGCGGTCATAAATCTTTGCGTAATTAGAAGTAAAGTTCTTTTTTAGCCGGTCCTGGCTTCGTGCCACGCGCGTTCTTCGCAGAGGATTATTGCGAACCGATACCTGACAGGCACCCGGGTCTGTCTCCTCTGAGAGTGCATCTATAAAACGCCGTCTCTGTTTGGTACCCCGTGTTTTTCTCCATGGCTCAGGCCACCTGAGAATCAACTACTACGATTGTTGTCCCAGCCGCGCCGAATGTGCGCCCGGGGCTCGTCCTGGTACAGGACCGGGGTGCTGCAAGACATGAGTGAGGGCAACGCAAAGCTTTCACTTTTCCCCGGCCAGAGGAAGCCCAGAATAAACAGCAAAGCCCTCGGAGGCAGGTCTAAGTAGGGTTTAGGGATTAACTGTAAAGCCCCTCGTCCTCTGAAGCGCGTCCTTTAGTGCTGGCAAAGCAGGCTGATGGGCTCCACGCAATCATCTGCCCTGTTTTGACTTTTTTTCTTGTCCGTTAGCTTTTTCTCCCAACTCCTCTGGGTACGGGGAAGAGCTGTACAAAGGTACATCTCTCCTGCAGAGAGGACTTCAGCTCGCTGTTCAGTTCAAGGCATGACGGCCGTGGAGTAGCTGTTTGATTTAGCAGATAACTGCAGTTCTCCTCTTCCGCTTGTAGGGTTTTGCACTTCAACTTCTATCTCATAAAAACAGATTGTTTCATTAGGGATGAACTTGACCAACCCAATTTAGAAGCTTCTGTTCTGAGGGAACTTGGTCATCTGATGTTACTTTTTTTGCAAAAAAAGAGCCTTCCCCGAAGCAGGGAGGAAATGGCTACAGAGGGACAAAGGAGGCCAGTAACCTTTAGCAACGACAAAGGTTCTTTGCAACCTGTGCTGTTGTTAGAGAAGTGAGAAAAACATCTCCGAGGAGCTGTACATTGCTCTCAAGAGGAAGCGCAGAGCCCAGGTGGACTTTGAGATGTGGAAAGCTAGCTCAGGGTAACAGGATGAAGCTCTGCTGAGTCACAGATGTATTTTTTCAGGAGAAGTCACTTGAACAGATCCCAGTGAGTGATGTGGGTTTCAGGATATCCAGGATTACCTGTAGAATATACTGGGAGCTTCCTACCAAGCCTTCTTGATGAGAAAAACCAGTCGAGCTGGGGAGTTTTAAGGTAGGAAACTTGCCAGCTAAGTTATGCCCAGGATTAAGAAGATGAGCTTAAGTGATTTGTTTATTTTTATCTGGCTATGTCCTCTTCCTGAGCACAGCCTCCATCCTGGCACCAGTGGCAGTCAGCAGCACTGTTGTCTGCAGGGGGAATTTAGGGCTTTACCTAGCTCGGAGACAGCTGGGAAATGGAGAGTTTTTCCAGCTTAATCATTAAAACTGGAGCGTTGCTTCTCCAGACCCCCTTGAGCTTTCCGCCTCAGGCTTGCCACCAAGTAATAGAAGGAGATACAGCTGCTGTTGTGGGATCTGACTTGCAGAAGTTGCGATCCGTGCAAGGCGGAGCTCTAGCAGAACAGAGGGGCAGGTGGCCACAGGGTATCCTGCGTGTGGATGGAGAACCACCTCCCCTGCTGGGAAAACTCATACTAATTCCTTGGGAGCAAGCTCACAGCTAGCCTCACGTCACCATTGGCCTGGCCCTACCTGGTTTCTTGTGCAGATGAGCTTTTTTGACCCTGTTCCTGCTCAGGCAGCACTTAGGTACTTACTGCTTATTTCTGCTACTTGGAGCAGCGCTACCTTGACAGAAGCTCTGCTATTACTGCACCACTTTCTGAGGGGATACGTTACAAGCACCTTGCTCAGCACTATTTCTTCCAAATGGTTTGACCATAAATGCACGTGATGCTGGTGGACTGAAGGCAGTGAATATCTAATCTAGACTTCCTTTTCCAGGTATTACCCCTGCCTGCTGCCGGCTGTTTCAGAGCCCTGTGAGAATGCTGTGCTACACAGGTACCTCTGTGCTTGTCAGCCAGCCCGTGCAGTATCCTGGAAGTCTTAGATGTAGTCCCTTTGTAGTCTCCTTGTCTTGTGTCGGAGGACAGGTAGTCGCTGCAGGCTCCTGGTGAGCAATCCCTGTAAGCCACGAGTTCCGAGCGTCCTCACCCTCTGCTAATAGCCGCGCTACACGTAGTCTAGAAAACAGCTGGAGGCTTAGATTTCCCTCCTCTCCGAATGTGACATTTCTCTCAAATGCGTGGGTCGCTCTTGCTTTCTTGTGACGGGAATTCATTCCTCGCATCTGGCTGTGAAACCGTCTCAGAGGAACAAGCTGCTGTTGTCCAGCTCCTGTGTGTATTCAGAGCTGTGGAGCCGGGCCGGTCTGACGGAGGCAGTGCCACTGCTTTGGATCGGGACGAGTCGATAACGTGCTTGCTTGGTTCAGCCAGAATGAACTGGGGAGCCATGTAAGGCCATAGGAATTAGTTTCTTGCATGCAGGGACCGACCCGAAAGGAGCTGTGGTAGCATGAGTGCTCCAACTGGTAAGTGCTGTGGTATCGCCTTTGCTCCAGACCTTTCGGAGAACAGCCTCTTAAGGGGTTAATATAAGCAGCGATGCGGGCAGAGGTAAGTTTGTGATGGCAGCTGACTTAGTCTTTCCTGAGTGGTGAATATAATCCAGGGGGGGTCTTTAAATGAAGGAAAGGGTTCTCCGTTCACAGTGAACAGATGAGGGTTCTTTATGTTTTCCATGCATTGACTCGGAAGGTATCGGAGACCACCCGGCATTCAGGGTGGCAGTACTGAAATGGAGCTGCTGCTGGAGCGAGGAGATCGGCCAGCGTGTGCCATCCTACTGCAAAACGGGGAGATCTTGCATTTCATAAGTTAGGAAAGTGTTTGCTACCATTAAGGGAAAACTTGCCCATCTTATGTTTGCAACCAGTTGGTTCCATGATCTCTGCCTGAGCAGCGCTACGTTTCAGTTGTGGAGTATGGCAGAAAGGCTTGGGGCATTCGGCGTGGAAGCCACTAGCGAAAGGAGTATTCAATACACATCTTGGGCAGATCTTCCGTCTGTTATCATCTTCTGAAAAGCCTGCATGCTCTGTGTAACAAAGAACATGGTCTACTGAAGACCTAGGAAGGTCAGAGCTGATCCTGCCGGGCAGGGTGAAGAGAGCAGCCTGCTTTAGGGGACAGATTTCTTTACGATAGACACAGAATTCTTTACTAGAGGCTGGGGGCTCATCTGTCTCTCTTTCTCTTCTAGGTTTAACTGGAGCGAGCTGATCCCTCTGCGGTTATGGGGGAGGACCCTAGGCTTGCAGACAGAAAACTCACAGTTCCTCCTGGAAGGCATGCCTTTCCGCATATTTGGAGGTTCAATGCACTATTTCCGAGTCCCCAGGGAATACTGGGAAGACCGCATGCTTAAGATGAAAGCATGTGGCTTAAACACCCTCACGACGTAAGTGTCCTCACTCCCCAGGCTCTGTCACACGTACCCTGCAGCCTCTCCCCTCTTCCCTAGTAGTTGGTGGGACTGGTTGTTGATTCCAGTGGGCCACAACAATGTCTTTCTGTATTTATTATGAGAAAAGGCACAGAAAAGAGTTGTGGGGACTCAGGTTTCCTATAAGCACTGCACCCTGCAGTATCCTCAAATACTGCCGGGATCAGATGTCTACAGATGCACTGGGAAAGTGCCTTCTTGATGCTGACCTGCTGCGGAAGGGTCAGGCTCTGAAATGGCCATTCAGCACGGCTGTGATTTAGAAGTAGCTCTGGTTTGGAGAATGAAAGATGAACCTAGAGAGAGACCACATTTGACAGTCTTGAGAAACTCGGATGTTGCAGAGTACAGGAAAAGAGTGCAGCGGAGTAAGGACTTGTCAGAAAAATGAAAGAAAGGCCCCAATAACATGTAAATGGACACTTGCAGCGTATTCATGCAGCCATCTCTGGATCCGTTACTACTAACAAAAGGAATGCGTAGGGTTTTTTTTTCTGTGCTTCACAAATGCAAGGCCCTTTTCAGCCCTTGACCTCCGCTGCCTTAACTCTGCGTTTCAGGTACGTGCCGTGGAACCTTCATGAACAAGAAAGAGGGAAGTTTGACTTCAGTCGAAACCTGGATCTAGAGTATGTGGTACAGACAGCTCTGTATTAAATACTCCTGTAGTGAGGGGAGGGTGTGCGTGTCGGTCCTGGGGGAAGAAGTCATCTCCAGCTTCTGAAGTGAAGCCCGTACCTTGCTCAGGCAGGGGAGACTCTCATTCCTTCCCTGCTTTCTGGAGTCCACTTACAGGTTTAGTACCAATCCAGTACAGCTGCCTCATCAAGCAATTCTCTTCTGGTTTTGGTACCTGAATGTCATGGTGGCTGGTGTATTAGGAGTGCATGGAGCAGGGATTCTGCAGTCAGACAATAATTATGCTGTCTGGATCTCTAGGGCCTTCCTTTCACTGGCAGCTAAAAATGGACTGTGGGTGATTCTGCGTCCTGGACCTTATATCTGCTCTGAATGGGACCTTGGTGGTCTGCCCAGGTAAGGGTGTCAATACTTCCACTGAGGCAAGTGCTTGGGACTGTGGAAAGAAGCCCCAAACCCCTGAGATCCCACAGTTGAGCCTCCTTCAAAGATTTAGAATGGCAGGCTGTTAGATGGGAGGATTTATTATCTGTGTCCTCAGAGCAGGTGAATACTCGTTATGTCATTGAGCCTGGAATAAGATTGGCTTTTCGGTTTTTTTAAGTGGTTATTCTTTAAAATAATAATTGTGTTATGGCACAATAGTTACAGCAGGAAAACAGGAGAAGCCCGTCTTCTTCTGTTGTTGCAACTTGCCTTATTTGCAGCTTGATATAAAAATTTGCTTCATCTCAGCTCCATTTTAAAAGTCCTCACAGAACATAAGTATTATAAGGCTGGCAGTAATAAGGACCCGTAACTTTTCCAGCCTCCTGTTGTATTTTCTCCCAAAGCACACAGCTTGTTGGTAAGAGGCTTTGAAAGCCGAGCTGAACACGTCAACATTGAGACTTGCCTGGTTACCAGATCCCAGTGGAACCAGTGCCAGGTTACATACCGCTTGTTTTTTGTTCCCTTCACAGAGCATAAACCTCAGTGGAGACACTTGACAAAACTGGGGGACTATTTCTTCCAATCTTGTCACTTTTCAGAGAGCCTTGCCTTTGGCGTTTGAGAGTTCAGGTGCAGAACTGCGAAGGTGTGCCAGGGACGCAGGAGCGCACGGCTGCCTGTGAGCAGAGGCCGTGGCAAGCTCTACAGGAGATGATGAGAAGTGCCTTCATTGTCAGTTGCTGCCACATCATTCACGTGGGGTTTTTTTATCAGATAAAAGATTCTTATAAAGAGCAACAGTACTCTTCTCGTTTTACAGATACAAAAACATCAGCTCTGTAAGCCCACCGAGCTGCATATAACATAAAGGGGTTGAGTCTTTCAGAGCTCTGGGAGCACTGGTAGTTCATGCCTCCTTTTGCAGAGACAAGGAAGATACAAGCTCGCTCTGCTTAGATTGTTATAGCACTACATTGTTCTGCTCTTAAACAAATGCCCTTTTCTGTGTTAACCCCAAACCAGTGAACTAAGTCTTGTAAATCAGCAGTCGGAACTATGGGAACGACTCCCAGAAGCTTTGTTTTGAGCGATGATGGCGGTTTTACGAGGGAGCACTTGGTTGTAGAGCACCCTTGGGGGATGCAGAGGATTCCCGAGTAACCTTTAGAGTGGTAAGCTCAGCCCTTGAAATCTTATTGGGAAAGTTAATGAAAGGAGCTTGAGCCCAAAATACGGAATAAGAAGAAGGGGAAGAGCTTGGCGATTGCAGTCTGGACTCTTCTAAAAGCGTGAGTGGTAGACAGCCTCACATGTGTCATTCCCTGACTCGTGATATTGTCCATAGCTGCCCCCAAATGTGACTTGGTGTCGGTGGGTGCTGTTACCTCTGGCAGCCTTGACTGGACAGGAGACTGATAGATTCTGTTTGCTGCTTTTCTCATAGCTGGCTACTGCAAGACCCAGAGATGCAACTGAGGACAACGTACAAGGGCTTCACAGAAGCTGTGGATGCCTATTTTGACCATCTAATGCCTGTCGTGGTCCCTCTTCAGGCAAGTACAATCCATTACCCCCTCTGTCCATGTGCGGGGACCGTCTCCACAGAGCGTGAGCTGTGTGTGATGGCAGCAGGTTGAAGCAATAACAAACCTACCAGCTTCGCTCTAGGAACCAGTACGGACTGTAGTTGTCTGTGTCAGCTCTCCAGATCTAGCCCTTCGGTTATGCAGAGGCTTTGGGAGGATGAGAGGGTGGAGCTGAGCCCATCTGAGACTCGTGCATCTTTCCTGCAAGCCAGCACCACTGTGATTTTGGTTCCTCTGACTGGGAATCATGGTGAACAACTTCTCCCTTTTGTTCCCGACAGTACAAGAAAGGAGGTCCCATCATTGCAGTTCAAGTGGAGAATGAATATGGTTCCTATGCCAAAGACCCAAACTACATGGCCTACGTTAAAATGGTAATGTTGACACGGCTGCTTATTTCTGTGGTGACTCTCTCTCTCATAAACCACTTTCCTGGTAGTATTTCCTTTCTTCTGAATAACTTCTCGGCGTGGCCTCAGGAGCCCTTGAAAATGTCAGTGCATAATCCAGCTGCATTTCCTTTGATGTATCTTCCTGGAGTGGAAGAGATGGCCTATGACCCTCTCAGTCCTGATAAGCCTGGGTTCTTATGTCTTCCAGAGAAGAGGGTGATAGGGAGATAGGGGAGTAGCTGTAATACACAGCTGGCCTTGGAGAAGCTGTCTCCTGCTGGTCCTGTTTTGCTTCTCTTAGATGACATTAGAGAAGGGTTTATCTTTGCCTCTGCTGACTTTGCTGGGAGGAAGGTTTATGTGAACAAGCCACCAGGACACTCCTCAACTTGTGTAATCTGGAGCTCAGCATCAGGCAGGTTAATTTGCCTGATGCCTCCCTTACCCTTGTCAAATGGAGACTACGCGGCGCCCTGGCTCCTGCCTCTGAACTGAATGACGAAGAGTTGGCCAGTGCCCAGGGAGACCAGGTTATCCTGGTGGATCTCACATGAGCCTGACCTGTTCGTTTGTTGACAGTTAATGAGACCTGTAGTATGTCTCACAAGGTTTGTCATTTAATTTCTTCTCACTGAATGCTTAAAAGTGTGGCTGCACTTGAGACGTTACCCATCCAGTGGGGTGTATGTGCTGTGAATTGTGTGTTCCTGCTCTTCTCTACAGCATTGTCAGATCCTTCTAAAACCCTCTGGGTACCCCAGCTTTGTCCTGAGCACCCTGAGGTTAGCTCTGGCTGAGGCTGTCCTATGGCTCAAGGTATACAGAAGCTCTTCAACCAAATAAATCGTGTGGCTGGAGTCCTAATCTGCTTAGAGAGGTGCCTGCTCCTGCGCTAACCCCACCTCAGGGAGTGATTTAACGTTGCTTAGAAGGTTAAATACAAAGCATACATACGCACACGTTAAAGAGTTAATTGCCAGTCCGAACTGATAGTGTCAAAATTGTCTAGCTACACAGTTTCCCCCCCTGTGTCCCACCAGCAGCAAGCATAAGCAAGCGGCGTTCAGAGCCCTGAACGGATGGGGCAGAGAGAGCCTGTTGTGTCTGAACAGCGTGCCGACTCTGGGCTTGCTTTTCCGTATCTTGGTGATGAAAAGAGCTTGTGATGTTTCACAGACTTGTCAGAACAGATTTCCTTGCCAGGCCCGTGGGTGTATTTTTGCAGTGCTGTTTTCATCATATTCTGGTATTGTGTGCAACTTACATCTGAGGAAGTATATTATAGTGGTTAAAGATGAAAATGTGGGAAAGCAGGATTTGCAGGGCTTCCTTTTAGGTTGGAGTGGGATCTAATGCCAGGTGGAGCTCCTAGTCTTTGTTCTGGCTTGGGCCTCGTGCTTTGAATGTTGGCACGTTGATTAATTCACATCTGCATCTAGCATACGTGATAACGATGCAATCTTCCTGGAATTAATATACTCATTAAACCCCCTGCACAACTCACATAAAACCTGAGATCCTTGTCCTTATTTCACTCTTTTGGGTGCAGTGCCTTTGCCTCCCCAGACACGAAGGCGCTGAAAGGGTGTCTTGGCAGCGCATGGGATGAGCTGAGCACACACCTGCGTCTGCCTCCGACGCTGTTGCTATTCCTGGTTCCTCTGCTGCACCCTGAAATCCTGTAATGCATTTCAATGTGTGGCAGCTCTTGGGGAAGACACTTGGGATTAACGCAGTGCTCAAAGAACCATCTTAATAAAATCTGTTAGCAATACCAGTTCCCTCAGTAGCTGAATTTTGTCAGATGCCAGCAGCTGTTCAGGTATCGATTTAGTGGTGATAGGTTGTTAAACTGTTCAGGTTGTCTTAACTCTGGACTGGGCTGGTCTTTAAGCTCTGTTGTAACGCCTCTCAGATGTGGGCTGTGTGTAATGCTCAAGCCTGCTCTTTGTGCACAGGGTGTGCAGGCGCGTGCGAGATGCAAAGGTTTCTTTAAACACGCAGCAGAGCTTAAGCACTTGGTGCACGTGACACAGGTAACTCCTGTGTGAGCTGACGTGTCTTTATCACCATTTCCCAGGCAGTAATTTCCAACTAAGAGACTGAAGGCTTGTTTTCAAAGCTCCTTCAAGCTGAAGGAGTGACTGCCAGTGGAGGTACCATGGAAAGAGGGGTTAATTTGCAACGAGGATTCCCTCATCTCTCCCCCAAATATCAGCAACTAGCCTTCAAAAAAACAGCTGAGAGAAAGCTCTAATGGGAAGAACCGCGTATGTGCGTAAGCATTTTACAAACCTGAGAGTGCTATTTCATACAGTGCTGTGACGCTGAGGAACCAGTCAATTAATTCAGACTTGACTGTTCAAGAACATAGGTACCTGAGCTGTCCTGTGATGGCATTCACTGCAGACCAGCTGTTTCCTCCCTTCAGCTTCCCCTGGTAGTCAGGAAGGGTGAGCTGCTTTTGTTTCCTCTTCCACCTGAGGCCCTCTTTGGATGGAAAGCAGTGAAGCTATTTATTGAACTCATCTCAGAACGTAAAATCCTGAAGTTCGATGCATCAGTGAGAAACCGATCCAGCTTCCTAAAACAAAATGAGATTTTTCAGTTGTCTTTAAGCTGGAAAAAGTAGGCAGGGAAGCTTCAGGAGGAATGGGAGATGTCACAGGAATAATATTTCTTACCAAGCCACTGCCAGTTTCAAGCTATCCCCAGAGAAGGTGATAATGTACTTTAATGCTTTAATACCCTGACAAATGCTAAACTCAGGCTGTTAACACAATGGCTTTTCCTCTTTTTAATGTAGGCCCTGCTAAACAGAGGGATCGTGGAACTGTTAATGACCTCAGACAACAAGAACGGGCTGTCATTCGGCTTAGTGGAAGGAGGTACGTGCTTGTAGGAGAGCAAGGTAAGGGTGTGTTCTTATCTGGGGCAGCTGGTGAAACGTAGCCTTCGAAGGAGAGCCGCACGCTTCCCTTGCCAAGCTGCTCCCATCACCTTTATCCTGTTGGTGGTAGGCCCCCCTTAGCTGGACAGAACAAACCCAGTCCTTTCCCAGAAAGGCTTTTTCAACAGAAGGTGAAACACAGCGATTGTGAGGCAGCCCCTCTGCTTTCAAGGACGTGTGCAGACTAAATACCTTGCTGCCTTCTGTCTAGTGTCGGGCATCTGTACTTCTCAAAGAGGTTAGTCAAGAGATGGCAGCACCTAGCATAGCTTGATGTTGTTTCCACCAGATTAAACGGCTGAAAATACTACTTCTTATTGCTTCACTTCAGTAGATATTAAACAAGTATATTACTACTAGTAATAACCTAATCTTAGGATACTTGCTTTGCAATTAAAAAGAGAATAAAAAAGTTCAGCAGAACCCTGACTTTGAAATCTAACATTCTGAAAGTGTAGCAGCTGTTTGTGGGGCAGCCCTGTCTTCTCAGCGAGCTTGCTCTGGGGCGTGTAAAGGAAGGTACCAGGTGAATAACGCAAGAGGATGTCCCTCTGCCCTTTCCCTGTTAAAGTGTAGTTCTATTAGGTGTTTAAAAACTGCTTTGCACCGCTCCTGCTTTCCACTGTGAAGAAATGGAGGTGTTTGAGATTCCCCATGCCCTAAATGTGGCTGTTTGGGGCATAGTGTGATACTGATCTTCACATTTCTGTGGAGATGTGCTTGGTCTCTGACCTCTCCCGTGCTTCTGCCAGTCGCCTGCCCGAGTAGCAACTCCTTCCCTGAATGAAGGGTGTGCAGGGTCAAGCCTTTGAGTGGTCTTGTCATGCCTCAGTCATAAATACCATGAATTTTGTCATGCTTCAAGGGAAAGGCTTTCTCTCCTTTTTTTCCTCCTCCTGTTTTTATATGACAGTATCAGAGGGACAAGCTCAGTAACTCCCAAGCTCATGGGTACAGTGGTCTTCTCCACTGTAGCTTTTTGGCGTGCAGCAGTTTCCAGCCTCGACCACACCGAGTCAGTCTCTCCCTGCCAGCCAGGGCTGCTGTGGAAGTGCCTGTCTAGCCCTCACCCGCTTCTGGGGGCATGTTTACTGCCTCAGAGCTCCTTCTCTGCAGTTGTCTTTTCCAGCGTGTCGCATGCTGAGAGCTCTTTGATACCAATTTGCCTCTTAGATGTCATAACAATCTGCTCATTAGAGTCAACGTGTCAAGTAATCAGATGCGTGGAATAACTAGGGCTCAAAGCAGGAGAGCAGCGAGGTGGTTACGAAAGCGCTGAAGGAAGGAGAACAAAATCCACTGTAGATGTGTTCAGAAGATAGAAGGTTCCATGCTGGAGTTGGAAACTAATGCAGCGATTCTGTTTGTTCTGTTCGTCAGCAGCGTCCTGATTTCTTTCCCAGAAGCAGTTGTAGGTTCCTGTTAATGCCAGGAGCAGTCACTCTGGTGCTCTGCAGAGAAAACTTGTTGAAGGACCTGAGATGACAGCACCGTAGCCCTCACTCAGTGATTGTAGCACGTTTCAGGGGATGAGGGGGAAAGGTTTTGTGGTGGTTGTGGGTCCCTTCCTGCTCAGAGGTACAGTGGGATGTCCCATGCTGGAGGGAAAGACCCTCGGCCAGTGTCAGAGCACCCTCAGTCCTCCTCCCTCCACGGGCACAGGCAGTGGCAAGAATCCCAAGCCGGGTGGCTCTGACCTGGCCTGGTACAGCCCTTCTGGGAGCTGATGGGTGACAAAAGAAAACCTCTGGTTTCCCTCCAGGCCATGGCTGAAGCGCCACGGTGGTAAGCTGTGTATATGTGAAAGCTACCCACTGTGGAAAGGATGAGTAAGGCTTTGGGAACTAGTCCTCCACACCTTTGCACCATTTTCAGTGGTGTGCTGTTGATCTGCATGAAGAGCAGAACTGGACATGTTCTCCTTCAGGACTGCCGATCCAGGGGTATCCCAAATCCAGGGTTTATTTAGTTCTCCCACAGTGTTTGCCTGTGCCAGATTCTTCAGCTCAGCATGCTACATAGTGCAGCCTATTAAAATCGAGGTATAAATAGTGAGAAGTGAGCTTTGGCTTCTGTAAATATTCTGTTTGAAGCGTTCTGTCTGACACAACTGGGGCTGGGTTTGATACCAGCCCCCTTGTAGGAAGTCAGTTTTTAATACAGAATCCTATCACTGCTCCCGCATTTTCCAAGTTCCTTGGGAGAAATATCATCAGTGTGACTGAGGGCTAGAAAAGTATGAGAATAGTTCAAATGTGTACCAGGGGCTGGGACACTGGTACCAGATTAATGTCTTCTGATGCAACGGCTCCTGCAGGCAGGGCTGCCCGCGCCAGGGCACGCAGCGACTTTCGCTATACGTGCAGCACACACCAGTAGTTGCTGGTGCATATGGATTATGTGCTGCACAGGGCAGAGGCACAGATAAGTCTTGCAATTACAGTTTCTGTCTGGTTCACTTGTACTGTGGTTTCTCTCACCCACCCCCGCAGACACGACAAGCTGTAAGATATTGCCTGGGTAGCGATTCCTGCAGCTAAAGCCTGGGAGATCAGCGTGGCATCCAGATAGGACTTTCTAATAATACATTTGCCTTTATGTGGGGCCTTTTATCTGAGGATCTCCCAAGTCCTTTACAGCTTCTAATTAAAGCTTGCGACACCCCGTGAGCTGCTCTCTCTTTCTAATATCTCTGAACGTTAGAGCTAAAAAGATGGCCTGCAAGTATTCCACCGTGTGCTGCGGTCCAGTTAGATTCTGCATACCAAGTGAAGACTTTGATGGGGAATTTCCGAGGAGGTTTATGGGTGGTTCAGAAGATGTTCCAGTTCCCCCTGAGCTTGTGCAGGGCTGATCCCTAAGGAGATGGTCCCCTAGGCATTTTGTACGTGTCTAAATTAGTAAAACCTTTTTCTTTTCCCAATAGCACTGGCCACTGTTAACTTTCAGAAACTGGAACCTGGGCTGCTGAAATATTTGGACACGGTACAGGTAAGATGCAGAAAAGCTTTGTTCACCTGTTTTCCAGGACAGCCGTAGAAATGAAGCACTGATCATCTGTTGTGGTTTGGTGTGGTGGTTTGGGGCTTTTTTCGAACAAAGGCTTGGGCTTCCTTCTCATCAGGACAAATCCTTGTGGCATCGGTGAAAATACTTGTGATGATTTCTCTGGAAAGTGAAGGAGGTTTTAAATATGCTGTTATCCAGCACCTTCTAAAAGGCTTTCTATTGAGCTGTGCCCTGTGTTTAGCTGTTAGGGGTTAGATTTCTTCACATTTCAAGTGTTGATACCCAGGAGCATCCTACTTTGTGACTGTAAGACCTCTCTCTTGAAGTTCAATTGTCTTTTTCCCGAACTCTTTTACCTTGATGCTGTGGATGCTGTCACGAGCATGCTGGCTGCTGCTCTACTGCAGTTCTTTCAGGGTGCGCTGGGATGGGTGTTTCAGTCATCTCCAGTAGCTTATGTTCAGTGTAGAGATGTAAAGTCATATTAATGGCAGAGCGTTGGCTCTGCATTTGGTCCTGTCTCTGGTAGGAGCTGCAGCAGCACCGATCAGAGGAAACATCAGCTCTCAGATGCGCTTCCACAGTAGCTTCACCAAACCCCTTCCACGCAGCGCAGCCTGAGGCTCTCCCTGCCTTCTCCGCAGCCCTGCCTGGCATTTCACAGTGCTCGCTGCAGAAAGGCGTTAACATTTAGTGAGTCGCTTGAGTGTCTCAACCCCCTGTGCTGCCAGAGATGTGAATCCGGGGTAGGGAACTGCCTAATGAACACTTGATGCAACAAGTATCTTGATTGTGTGATGAGGGCATAGGGAGGTAATAACAAGCCTTGATTTCTAGTGACGGGTTCTCTCTCTCTTTGCATCCTCTGTCCCTTACTCCAAATGTCAGCCTGGAAAAATGTGAACAACTGACATGTGCCCCAGGCCGTGATCGATTCTCTTCTGATCTCTTCCCTTGGCTTTTGCCAGGGCTGCGAAAGGAGACCTTGCTGCTGGCATGCTGAATGTCAAATCCTACTGCTTTGATTCGTTTTCTTTTCCTCTACGGGAGAAAGAGGCTCTGCTGCATGTGCTTTTGCCTTCTTTAGGTCTTAGGAAATTCCCCAAACGCTGCAAATGAACAGAAGGCGGCACCTTCCCACCAACTAATACACAAACGCAACATGCTCCAATAAAAGCAGCTCCTCCTTTGCCACACTTAGTAGTGACAAGACAGGAAGCCTGTCATTCATGTTTGTATGGATTATGAAGCTGTGTTGTCTTTTCCTTGTTGTCATCTTTTATTCCAGAGGGTGATAAAACTCCTTCTTTGACTAGTTTACTGGGACCGGATGGATTAAACATATTTCCAAGCTCTGGTCTGAACACGGAACGGTTAGATTATTACAGGCACCCGCAGTTGTTTTCTCCTAATGAAACATGAGTTTCTTTAATGCCACTTGCCTTGGCCATTTCACGTGGCATCAGATAAAGCCCCTCTTGAATAAAATTGCCTTGACTAGAAATAAAATACCGTGAGGAGAGAGTGCCAGCCAGGGTGAGCACATGTTGTCCTGTCCGGTGGGATGGGGCCGGGTGGAATTCTACAGGAGCTGAGGGAGCTGGCAAGCAGTGACAAATGGGAAGCAATTGCTCTGTGCGCAGAGCCTTTTTAATGAAGACCTAATTCCTGCAAAGGCTAATTCTTTCCTGCCAACACCATATGCAGCATTAAAAAGGCATTAAGCTGCGAAGGTCTGCTGTTCCTACCTTGGCAAGCAGTGGCTGCGGTGCACCTGCAAACTCTCAGCTGGCAGTGGCATAGCTGATAAGCAGACGTTTATAAATGTGTATTTCTAGCAGAAGCTAAACAGGGACAGTTGGTTTGTCTTCTTGCTACAGCTCTACCAAACAGGAGCATCCAGAACTATGTGGTAGCACCTGACTACGCGCTGTGGGTTTTGCTTTGTGCCTAGCAGAGTACTGCTCTGCTTTGCTTGCCTGTCCTGGGCATTGCTGGCCCACAGCATCTTCTTCTGAGCTCCTCCTTAGCTGCTTTTTTTCATGCCAACTTGAGAAGAAAACACTCTGTAAACCGTCTTGCCAAACTGCATTGGACTAATGCTTCTCCAGAAACCAGGGATGAGAGCGAGTCTGCCTTGTCTCCGTTTTAACACTTTGCGTTTGTTCTGATACAGAAAGATCAGCCAAAGATGGTGATGGAGTATTGGACCGGCTGGTTTGATAACTGGGGAGGCCCTCACTACGTCTTTGATGCAGACGGTGAGCACCACGTACTCTTCTCGTAGACGAGGGGGTTTATTGCTTGGCAAAATGACACAACTTTTTCTGTCCCGCTGTAACCTTTGCTGTCTGTGTCTTCCTAAATGAATAACCTCTCGGTGAGTGGGTCACGTTGCTGTGCCTTGGATTTTCTTTAGTAGTGTTGGTAAACAGCAGCTCTTTTCTCAAAAAATGATCTTTTTTGTTTTGCTCCTCAAAGAAGGAGCAGAGCCAAACATCTTAAGATGTTCGTGTCAATGTGTCCCAAGGCCTCGTGCTACTCTAGGTTGATTTTAACAATGCAGCCTGATGATTTAAATAATCTCTTTCACTGCCTGAGGTGATCTAAATCCTGTGAAGGCTTTATCTGTGTTTTGTAAAAATGTCACAAGTTTTGTGAAACCTCCATCATAACGACATTCCTTGTCTACTCAACAAACGCTCCTCGTTAAGAGAGGATTATCTTACCTTTGGTGGGAATATGGTGAACTTTAAGCTCCTTGCAAGTATAGCACCTTCTGAAAAGTACCTTTTTTTTTTTTCTAATTTAAAAGCTCATAAGGAAGGAGGACTGGTACTAAAAAAAAAGAAAACCAAAACCCAAAACCCCTCCAAGGCATCTGAAGTACAGCGAAAACAGACTTTTTTAATGACTCTCTCATCCTCCTGCAATTGTCTTTGTAATTAGGTCATTGGTGTGTTGAGTTCAGGAGTCTGATGGGGTAGTCCTTACAACTCTTCTGCTTAAAAGCAGAATTCCTGCTCAGGTACACGAGCTTTACCCTTTTTCACCTATAGCAGAGGCATATTTGAATGCATTAATATGTCCCAGTATGTCAGCAGACACGCTGCCCATACTGGGGGCAAAATCCACGTCGCAAGAGAAACCACCATAATTACACAGGCGTGACTGACAAGGAGCAGAGTGTTTGTGTCTCCGCTGAATTACTGCATGAGTGCTAGCCCAGCTGGTCTGTGGCCTTCCTGGCACTGCCCTTCCTTTACAGAAATGGTGAACACTGTGGCAAGCGTCCTCAAATTAGGAGCATCCATCAATCTCTACATGTTCCACGGAGGCACCAACTTTGGCTTCATGAATGGTGCTTTGGAGGCTGATGAATACAAGTCAGATGTCACGAGTTACGGTGAGTTTTCTTTCTTGCCATGCCCCATGAGTGCAGCTCACACTACCCTTTGGGCTAGTTACAGTTGACGGAAGCAGTGAGAAATGATCAGTACACCCACTTTGTCATGGAGAGATGAGTTAGAACATAGCTCAGAAGCAAACGCCTGACTAAAAGGGGGCTTACACTAGTCTTTCCTGTTTCCAGACCCATTCCAGGATGTGGAGGATCTCCTCATTCTGAACTGGGAATAGAAGTCGCAGATGATGACTCTGCTTCATGTGATCTCCATGCTGGCTCTCCTTTCTAGGGAAAGATGCTGATCCAAGATACAGCTCTGTTTTTCAATTTTACCAAGTCAAATTGTACCATAAAGCTCTTTTCATCCCAACAGCCCTTTGTTGAAATTGTAATTGCTGACTTGACTTAATCCCGTGTGAAATTCTGAGTATGTGCAAATTTGATCTCTAAAAGTATGTTGCTCCTCGGTGAGTGGCTCTTCTCCAAATTAAGCCACTCTGTGGTTGTCTAGCTACAGAAACAGTAATAAAAGGGTAAAGGTTTCCATAATATAGACAGTGCCAAGAAAACTGTCTTGGGCTTTTACTTCTTTGATGACAAGGTACACGGAGGCTTATCCCAGAGCTGCTGTGTGTTTTTTTTAAAACATACGTGTTTCTTTTTCAGATTATGACGCTGTGCTGACAGAGGCTGGAGACTATACATCCAAATTTTTCAAGCTCCGACAACTCTTCAGCATGATCATCGGTAATTATAAGCCCAAGAACCAAAATACTTGTTCTGCCTAAATCAGAGACTTGTTTAAACTGGCCCTTCTGGAGCCCTACGACTGGTTGTTTGACTGGCTGGGTGCTTTTTCCAAAAGATGGGAAGGAGGAGCAAAGGAGGGCTGGAGGGGCCTTGAATCTGTGTTGGCTTTACATCTGAAATAGTCGTTCCACCTTGCTCTTTCTTTTTGCCTCACAGGCCAGCCTCTTCCTCTCCCTCCCATGATTGAAAGCAAAGCATCATATGGTGCAATCCTCTTGCATCAATACATCTCTCTGTGGGATGTGTTACCATCTCTTCTACAGGTACTACCACCAATTTTCATGCATCTCAGTAGGGAAAGGCATCACCTCTGAGGTGGAAAAGGTGATTAGTGCACTGGCTTGTCATCCCGTGAGGATGGCTGGGGAATGTTTTGTCAAGGGTATGCAAAGGAGGCAAATCTTTCATCTCACCTTTCTTACTGCTACTTTGGTTCTCTGGGAATTCCAGTTTTGCAAGTCCTTGGCTCCCTTTTCTGGTCCCTTGCCTTCACTGCTGTAGCTTTCCAAGAGTCACAAGGTAATTCAGGTTGGAGCTGACGTCTGGAGCCTTACAGGGTAAATGTAACCTGTGGCAGAGTGGAACACTTTTCTTAACTGAATTGCCTCTATGTGGCCTGTCAATGCCGAGAGGCCACTTCTGCTGTTAAAGCTGTTTCTCCTTTGCAGCCCATTAAGTCAGAGTTTCCTGTTAACATGGAGAATCTGCGCCTAAATGACAGCAGTGGGCAGTCATACGGATACGTGCTCTATGAGACTGTCATATTTGGTGGTGGACATCTGCATTCAAGGGACCATGTCCGTGACCGAGCACAGGTAAGGAGAAGAGGGCAACCGTGACTAACTTTGGTCAGGTGTAGAAGCTTTGGTCTTGGCAGCTAGGCAGGAAATGGGTCAACCGTGAAGGAGAAGGTGAAGTTTTAGATTAGAAGTGTGATTCACTCTTTGCAGTTCTCAGCTAAGCCTCAGCCCTTATCATTTGTACATCGGCTTGAGGTTCCAGTCTACTAAAACTCATAATATCTTTAAACATCAGAATATTGAATGTTCTGCAAAGTGTGATGGTTTTTTTTTCCACCTAGACTGAATCAGTGGCACAGTTACAGACGCTGAGTTCTAGTTTCAAAAAGAGACAACTCCCTCCCCAGACAACTTCAGTAACCTGTGCAACCCATGATTAGAGTGTAATTGCTGAGAAGTTGCTCTCCTCTCTTGTGCTCTGTTCTGCAGGTGTTTGTTAACACCATGTATGTTGGTGAGCTGGACTACAACACAGTGGAGCTCTCCCTTCCTGAAGGACAGGTAACTAACGGGAGATTGCTCTCAGCAATAGCATGTGGATACCAGAACTGAGGCTGCTAAAGAGGTGTAGCTCTCAAGAAGGTGTCTGCCACCTGATCCCTTTAACTGGCTGGTATGGTAGCCTGACCCAGGGAGCGGTTCTTACACTGTGTGATTTCACTGACAAGTTACTGTTTGTGAGTGAGAAGTTGGTTTTGCTTACTTTTCCATGGAGAAAATCCAAATCATTTTAGTCCTTGCTGCACAAAATTTGCCAGCCTTCCTGCCATACCCACAATGGTAGACACTGAGTACCAGTACCCTCAAGTACCAAACCATCAAGTACTGGTTTGGGCAGATTAAGGCTGTGTAGGCTTCATATTCCTTAGCATAAAGCTAGGTTTTAAGGAGCTTTGGGGGCTTTTGGACTTTTTGGGTCTCCAGTGAAATGAGGGGCAATGTCTGCCTTGAGCTCTGGGAGTAGCCTTACCCTGGCAGAAGCTGACAGTAAGACTAAATATATCGATGGAGTGCACGTCAACAGAGCTGGGCATGGCTCCGAGGAGTAGGTGAGTAGGTGGATACGCTAGTTGTTCTTATGACTTGTGGGAGAGCTCTGTGACATAAGCCTGTACTATGTCAAACTCCATTTCTGGCTCTGTGGGCGGCAGCAAAATGGTACTTACAAATTCAACCGAAAAAAAAAAAACCCAACCCAGTTATGAAAAGGCTGAGAGTTCCTCAGTGGCATTAACTGTTTGCAGTAGCTGAAAGATAGGGGAACACTGTTCTGCCACGTAATTTACAGTAAACAGATAAATTGCAACTGGCCAAGGTATTGGTGCCACCTCCCCTCTTAAACACCTCTACTGACCTCTCTCAGCCAAGCACTGCGGCTGACACAGCCCACGCTGCGCACTGCTCCAGCTGATGCTCTTCCTTTGGGGATTTTTCTACAGGGATTCAGGCAGCTAAGGCTCTTGGTAGAGAACCGCGGTCGTGTCAATTATGGCCTGGCATTGAATGAACAGAGGAAAGGTGAGTGAAGGTCTTTGTTCTCAAACTGTCCCAGTTCTCTGAGTTTAAACGCTGTAGAACCATCCTTCCTGCACTGAAGACCCAACAGAGCTGTTGTAGTGCTAGCCAAGACTACTGAGAGTCAGGGGGAAACAGTATGACGGAGGGAACTTGTTAAAAACCACAGTTCATCACCCCCTGTCTGGAGTGAGCGCAGGTGGAAAGAGGCGGCTGCTTGGTGGCTTGCACTGAGGCTCCTTATTTTATAGGGTTACAACTAAACCCAAGGCCATCGATGAACCTTATTCCGCTCTAGATTTGCTGGGTGCTGTGAGGGTACCCTTTCTCTTGCTCTGTGAGCATGTTACTTCACAGGGAGAGAAGGAAACTACCTTTTGTAATCTGTGTTTTTTTCCCCTGGAGGTTTGCTATTGGAGGATCACAACATTTGGAAACTCACACACCATCAGGAGGAATAAACTGCCTCCTGTTGAGCATTTACTAAAATGTTCAAGTCTCTCACAGACAATTGCGGAGCTGGAAGAGGTCAAAACCCCAGGATTCTATTTTAGCGGGCAACTGGATGCAAAAGCTATACAAAATAGGCTAATGGAGTTGGGCACGTGACTGTACTAATTTTATTTTCCTGCAGAAGAGGTGCATAAAGCCTCTGCATGGCTTAGGCAGTCTCAACTGCAGTCCTGTCATTAGGAGGCTGGATTAGGAGCCAGGCTTTGCCTGCTACATGGAGCATGACTTTAACAAGAGAGTGCTAAAGGTAAATTACTTACTAAGGTGTCTTAAGACCCTTGGATGAAAAGGACGGATCAGCACTGGACATTAGTGCCTGCCCATGTTACATTTGGCTGTGCCTATTAGAGAAGTAACTGATCTACTGCTTTATAAAAATCTATACATGGACAGCTAACTAAAAAACAACAGTAACAACAAAACCCCATCTGCTGTGTGTGCCAACAGTGTTTTCTGCTTGGAGGGTGTTTAACGGCTTGGTGAGTTGAAGCAAAGGAGAGAGTGGAGGGGCCAAAGTATAGTAATGTTCCCCACTCAGTCTGGATGAGCAATGGGACCATATGGACTCTAATTCCACTGCAGAATGTGGCTGCTTTCCACCTCCTGCTGTTCCTCACATTCAAATAGGAAAATCTATCAGCTTTAGCTGTTTTTCAACTCTTCATTACCCCCATTGCTCTTGCAGGCTTAATTGGTGACGTCTTCTTGAATAAAACTCCCTTGAGGAACTTCAAGATTTACAGTTTGGAGATGAAACCTGCCTTCATGGAAAGGTTTGTGGGGCTGAAAGATTTTTTTCTTCCTCATATGAAACCAACTGTTTACCAGCAGTACAAAATCTAAGAGGAAGTATGTACATGTATCAGAAACACAACACAGGTACAAGAGGGTAGGTGGGTTTCTGCACTGGTAAGCTCCTCGCTGATACCTTTGTCTGAAATAGCGCAGAAAATGGTGCCGCTTTATCCATACCATTATTTAGAGGGGAAATGTATTTTTCACTGCGAAGGATTTAAAGACTTCCTCGCAGCCTGTACAGCGGGGTTAGATCGGGTAGGTAAAGCGTAGCTTACCCAAAGGGGTGGGTCCCAACACGCCCTCAGGATGGAGGCGTTGCTCTTTCTTGAAATCAGCAATATGGCTGATATATTTAGTAATTCAAACTCGCAAGGGACGGATTAATTCTAGGAAGCTACTAATAGTACATTAACAAGTCCAGATGGCTTCCTTTCTTTTAAGTTATTTTGCTTTAATTCAAGAAAGACTGAAAAAGAAAGCTAGCAGGGGTAAGTCAAGGAGCCTCTCTTAGTAGATAGAGAAAACCCTAGCAAACGTTTAAGGCAAGAGATGCCCTCTGGACTCTGGCCACGATCCAGAGAGACTGTTTTCAGTTATGCTGTTAATGCCAGAAAGTCCCACGTGTGCATCCCCCAGGATATCACAGCTCCTGCATTTCGTGTAGGAAGGAGAGAGAGGCCATGTTAAACTGAAATGGCTTTTAAACAACAACAAAAAAATCTACACTTTGAAGTTCCTAAGGACAATCCTAACAGGCGCTGGGGGGCTACCTGAAGGACTCCTTGATGGGGTACCTTGCAAAACCTTGGCTGCAGGGCTTTAGAAGAGTATTTCCAGTGAGGAACGTTAAAGCAAGTGAACTGCCATGGCCAAACAAAAGCAAGATTAGTCAACACTCCAGTCCGTTACTGGCAGCTGACCAGCAGCAGTGGAACACAATCAGCTCGCAGTCGCTGCGTAGGAGGATGGAGCGCGTGGCATTGTGGAAGGCTTTTAGTTGAATAATTCAGTAGCAGTCAAGCTGCACTGGATCAATAACTTCCCTGACTCCGAGAGATGCAGTTTGTAAGGGCTGGAAGGAGCACGTTCTGGCAGAAGCTTGAGGCTTCTGCAGGAATTCTACACGCCCTATTTTCTCTGCTGTTTGTCCCCTGCTCCCAAATTGTCGCACAGTTAAGATGGAATTCCAGATTACCCCCAGTCGCTGCAAACTTGCAAGGATGTGTTCGTGTTCCTCGATGGGAACATGGGTGGGAAAGCCTGGCTTGAATCCTGTTAATTCTGCAGGTTTTCCTTTAGCCTGTGCAAGCCACGCACATTTAAAGCTTGCACCACGGCGCTGTTGTATCTGCAGGAGGATGGGCACTTCAGCAGCCAACACGAGGCAGAGATTTTAACGTTGCTGTGAAGTAGCAGAGATGGTGATAGCCCCAGATATCCTTTTCCTGTGCCAGAAATTGGCCTATCGGTGACGTGGCAGGCACAGCATAATGAAGACTGAGACGTGTACCACCAGTACGCTTAAGTGGAGGGGGGAGGTCAGCTAGGTGTACAGGAGACAAACGCTTCATACCCCTCTGCTGCATGAGGAGTTATTACCTTCAGGCCCTACCAGAAAGCAACTGCTTGACATTTCAGGCATGCAGGGAACCAGCGTCCTTGTTGTAACAACATCCATCCACCATTCTAAGCGGCAGTTTGCAATGATCTTGAGATCAGGGCTGTGCCTGGTGCTTCCCTGCCGTGCTGGATCGCTCTCTTACAGCTTGCGACATGCTGCTGGGTGGAGTGCAGTCCCAGATTACTTTGTTGGTCCGGCTTTTTTCCGTGGAAGGCTGTGGATAGAGCATCAGCCACAGGACACCTTCCTGAAGCTACAGGCAAGTCCTATTTTGCTTTCCCCCCTATTTTATCTTGACCAAGAGTTTTTAAAAGCTGGCTAGAGAGACACTGGTGTAATAGCTGTGACTGAGCTCTGTCTTGAAGTCTGTAGTTCTGTAGTCTTCCCTGGTCTTGGAGTAGAATTATTTTGAGGGTGTAGAAGTCTTCTCAAGCTGGTGGGGAATTCTGTTCAGTCTGTGGTGGTCCTGATGAGAAATCATGTGCGATACTGGCCCTGCAAAGCTGCTAATGAACAGTTAGTCTTTTTTATTGACATACAAACGCTGTTTCTTTTCTAGTTGCAGAGGAGTAACGGGCACAAAAAATAAAGGAGGCAGTAGTTTTATCCCTGCCTGCTCAATGTGATATGGAAGGAGTCACTTACTGCAGACATGGCCTGAGAGCTGGCGTTCACATCTTCCTTCTGTGGAAGATTGCTGCTCTTGTACAGAACTTAAGAAGATATATTAACTATTATAAAACTTCCTCCTCCAATTTCACTCCCTTAGAGCCAAGGTTCATGCCAACCATTATGCTACTGCTCACTTTCCCATTTGTGTTTTGTTGTAAATTATGCTCATCAGTAGCAAACTGTCACGTGGGAAATAGGCGAGGGGAGATATTCTGTGCTTGGGAAGAAATGAAGATC
The DNA here is from genome assembly GCA_013400335.1 of Eurystomus gularis. NCBI lineage: Eukaryota > Metazoa > Chordata > Aves > Coraciiformes > Coraciidae > Eurystomus > Eurystomus gularis. Next base: position 493,868 of record VZZY01024585.1, on the reverse strand, counting down.
TTTCTATTCAAAAGGATGAAGTTTCCTGGGTGAGCATGAATCATGACTGGCACATTTTTGAAAGCTTTATCCTTTTAATTAGTACATTAAGGACAACTCCTGTTCAACAGGGCTTACTTAAACGTTCATGGCTTCAGGGAGTTGTACAGGGAAAGCAAGCAGAAAACCTGCAGAAACTTGCCTGAAAGAATGCAAGTGTGAAAGTAGACCGAGTTTCCCGTGGGGATGCTAACGAGGCAATGCAGCTGCATCAGTAATTCTGTGTACTGGCTTGGTTCTAGGGCTGGGAAAAAGGAGTCGTGTTTGTCAATGGTCAGAACCTGGGCCGCTACTGGAAGATTGGACCTCAGGAAACGCTCTACCTTCCTGGCCCCTGGTTATGGAAAGGGAGCAATGAGGTGAGAGGCTTTGCTGGGCTTTCTTTTTGCTTGCTTGTGTTATGAAAGGTCCTGCTTTGAGTCACGCCCCACAGAGCTGGACATACACAGTATATTAATTACCTACCTCTAGCTGAAAACCAGCACAACAGAGAGGAAGGAGACTCTTAACTCCCAAGATCTGTGAAAACTAGGGAAGGTGCTGCTCTAAAGCTGACTGTGGTTCTGACAACCATTAAGACATGACAAGGATGGCAGCTAAACTTCAAAGTGCTGTACCAAGTTCAAAATCAAGACAAACTTGATGCTGGTTCATTTTCTGCATCACGTGGTGCTGAAGAAGAGTCAGAGTTACTGTTCAGACTCGTATTGATTGATATCTTTAAATGATGCTTCCTTCCCCTGCTGCGATCGTACACCTTTTCCTTCTAAAAATACTTAAAAGTAACTCAGCCTTTGTATGAAGGAGCTTTATAAACCCCTCTTTTCTGCAGATTGTCATATTTGAAGAACGCACTGCAGGACGGATAATACAATCTGTCGACATACCTTATTTAGGAAGGACCCAGTACGTGGACTGACGAGAGCTTCTTTCCCGTGTTTGGTTTATCTTGAACATTCCTGGTTGCATGTCTGGGGACACGATGGCCCAGGCACTTGGGCACGTTCATTTCAACTAGACCCAGGTAAAGGATTTGCTCTTTGGCAGTAAGTTCAGAAGAGAGGATGGGCCCCGAAGGAACCAGAGTCTGTTGTTTCATAGATGGATGTGGAAGCTCATTTCCCTGCACTACTGAGGACCCACAGCTCGGATGGCTGCACGTGATGTGGACTGTCTGGTGAATGTGGGGGAGTAAAAAGGTGCTGGAGGCAGGAGAGAGAGTAAGAACTGAAGCCATCTGAACTGAACGCTGAGCTTGGCTCTCCAGTGACTTTAAAAATGTGTTATTACTGGCCTCCTCGTTTTTATAATTAGATAGGGAGAAAATAGCTGGTGAACATGAGTAACCAGGTGTGGGAAACCATTTTGTTGTGCTTCCAGGCAGAATTTAGCAACTCACTCTGCAAAGAGGCCATTACATCTTTACTTGTTGGAAGCCACATTGGTTGTCAAAGGACTTTAATTCGAGCTTTTTTCGAGTTTTACTATGGAGGTTGTCTCTCTCTCAAAAAGGGAAAAAAAAAAAGTTTTAAAAAGTGAAATGTGTTTTGTCCTCTATCAAAGACATCATTATGTTTTAGGCAGGTAGGAACAAGAACTTCCAAGGAGGAGGTGCGGGAGGGAAAAAAGGACAGATGAGTCTTCCAGTCATCCCTCCACCCCTGCTCTCACTGTGAAGCACCCAAAGATGAAATTCCCCTTGTAAAACGAGCAGGGATCAGATTTTGGTTGGGATGGAAGTAACGGGGCTGCATACATAGCTGCAGATGGGAGAGCTCATCCGTCCTCTCCACTTAAACCTGCTGTGAAATCTTGGGATCTTTGATCCTGTTTTCTTTTTTTCTTTTTGTCCCTCAAAACAGAAAGAGAGGATTTAGGAAAACATGACGTGTTTTTTAAACTCACCAGCTCCGCAGTCACTGAGGAGCTGCCATCTCTTTAGGGAGAGGAAGAGATCAAATTCAAGCTGCGAATCTGTTCAGAATCTCCGAGAAGTTGCTGAGTCCCTGCTTTCTGTTCCAGTAACCAGAGGATTCAGGCTATGAGAGAAACACCAGACATGTGCACTGTCTCTGATAATGGAGTTGCAGGGTATTCTGGCTCTTAGAAACCATAATTTTATTTAACAAAGTTAAATACAGTTTATTTAAAACTGAGAACAGACAGTGCAGCTGTAATGCCCTCCGTCCTGGCCAGAGCTGGTCTTACTGAACACACGTATCTCTGCTCCCGAGGACCCAGGCTCGTGTGCCCAACTCGGAGGGGAGCGTATATGCAGGGTGGTGTTCAGGACTCGATCCTTTGCACTTCTCTGAAGGTTATTTCCTTCCAAAGAAGGGAAGGTTGCAACCCAGCAGGGACTGGAATTAAGACTAGTGAAACAAAACATGCAGCTAGGAGAGGCCATCAGCTGGAAAGTATTGAAACGGTATGAAAACTTTGTAGTCCTTGAAAAATGTCTCTTCCCACTCTAGGGTTTGCAGACTGAAGTGAACTTGGAAGGCTGGTACAACAACAGAGTAAATCTGCTGAGTGCAGAGAGCTACTGTTTTAATACAAGATAACAACACCCGTTCCCACAGAGCAGCCAGCAGCGTCAAATTCCTTCTATCCAAGTAGCGCTTCAGCCAATGCTTCTAAAAGAACATTTTTGTAAAGGCTACGTAGCAAGGCTTCTGTGACTGGGAACTAAAGAATGCAGCTTTTCCCCAATGGTTCTGATATACAGCAGGAGAAAATAACTTACCAAAAAATATGTTGTTTGGTTTTTTTTTTTTAAATATTAGGAAATACACAATGTCATTAGTCCGAGGGGAGACTCCTGCACTGTGAAGCTAACAATCAAATCTATAGCGTTTTAATAGATCTATGTGTTAGGGCTAAAAATAACCGAGTCTATTTCCAGGATTACATTTTCCCTCAATTCAAAGGTAAAATTGTGCTTCAGACCTTTTTGAAAGAACTGGGACATTGGGGGCTGATCAAAGGTTTGACAACAACTGTGAAGGGAGGGGGTAAGTTTGGGGTTTTTTTTAAAGGGGCTGGAGGGGGGGAGAAGGGGTGTGTTGTACCTCAATTTCTTCCTCAGCAAGTCTGTCAATCTCAAATACAGAGTCAACCAAGGTAGTAGCACCCAGGTTCCGCTTCTGCATTGCTCAGTCCTGTGTCTCTCACTGAGAAGCAAAATACAGTTTCATCAGAGAACACCCTTTCATCAGTGCTACCTCAGGCCCTTTGATGTTACACAACAGGGAAGAGGTGACCAATGTTCTACGTAGATACTTTTTCAACCTACCTCAAGCGAGGTGCTGAAGAAACAGAGCACTAAGCACGGGGTTCCCTTTACCAGGGTGCTGCTCTGTCCATCTGAAGGTAACTCCTGCACTGCTTCAGCGTGGCTTTTCACGCCGTTGTATGGCACGGCCCTGAAAAAGGGGCTAGGACTGAAGGATACATTCCAGTAGAATCATAAATGCACTAAAATCAGCTTTTATCATTCAATCCCTCGTTTTAAACAGTTCGTTTTTTAAGAGTGGAAATTTGGCTTTACGTAGCAGCAGCCTTCAGAGAATCCCACACCTAATGCTCATGGGAACCAAATCAGAGCTAAGCAGAACCGGGATCTGAGCCTGGATGAAGGATTATGGTGCGTGGCCACAACAATCTCATTAAAACCCACTTCTGATTATTTTAGCGTGGATGAATAGAGAACCACATGCTGTAAATGTAACTCCATCCAGGAACAGCAGATCCATGGAGGGGATCCTGCCCCTCTGCTCCGCTCTGGGGAGACCCCCCTGCAGTGCTGGGGCAGCTCTGGAGTCCTCAGCACAGCAGAGACATGGACCTGGTGGAGCGGGGCCACAGGAGGCCCCAGCAATGATGGGAGGGCTGGAACCTCTGCTGGGAGGCCAGGCTGGGAGAGTTGGGCTTGGTCAGCCTGGAGATGAGAAGGCTCCAAGGAGACCTTCTTGTGGCCTTCCAGGACTTCAAGGGGCCTGTCAGAAAGATGGGGAGGGACTTTTGAGCAGGGCCTGTTGGGACAGGACAAGGGGGGATGGTTTGAAACTAAACGAGGGAGATTTAGACTAGAGAGAAGGAAGAAATTTTTGATGCTGAAGGTGGTGAGAGCCTGGCGCAGGTTGCCCAGAGAGGTGGTGGCTGCCCCATCCCTGGAAGGATTCCAGGTGAGGTTGGCCGGGGCTCTGAGCAACCTGCTCTAGTTGCAGATGTCCCTGCTGGGGGGGCTGGATGAGATGAGCTTTAAAGGTCCTTTCCTGCCCAAACCAGTCTGTGATTCGACGATCACAGAGCTATGTCAGAGTGCCTGCAAAACCGTGGAACGAATAAAGGGAGAGGGAATACAAAGAGAACAGAAAATTAATAGGTTTGCTCTAACCTGCCTTGCTTTTCACCCTCCCCCAAAACCTTCCTGTCTTGTGCAGCTTAATAAACACTGATTAAAGTCGGTTTAAAATTAAGGGCTAAGGTGCCATCTCAGAAGGCAGCTGTCCCCTCCATGAACAGAGAGCTGCTCGGGCTGTCGCACACATAGCCACAAGGTACGTGTGTCTCAGGAAAAAGTCCTTGGGGGCCAACACCCTCCTGTGGGCATTCCCACCCTCGCTTCCAGGTCCTGTAAAACAGCCCCCTCAGTCTAGACTACCATCCCAGCTGGGCCGCGGCTTCAGCGCGTCGTGCCCTGCATGCACTTCTCCCAAACTGAGCATCTCGCGAGGCAGCTGGTCTCGTAGAAGCTGACGTCAGTCCTGTATTTTCTGTGCTTTTTCTCCACCTCCAGAGCGTCTGGTTCTGCTCAGAGTCCAGGAGGAAGGGCAGGGGAATCCGGGTAGTTTATGTATGCAGTGTTGCTTGTTTTCAGTACACTAAAACTCTTGGAAGTCAGCAGAGGTCCTGGCTGCTGCATGTCTGGCTGGTCGGATGCTTTGGGGAGGAACCTCGCAGGCTGTGCATGAAGAAATCTTCTGCAACAGAGACGAGCAGCATGCATGTTACCCTCCTGCCTCGCTGCAGTTAGCTGCCACCCCTTGGAACTATCCCAAAACCCATCTCAGACTGCAGATCTGTGAGTACTGCTGCTAGGCAACTGGGTGTTGGTGAAAAGCAGTTGTGACAGCGCTGAAGAGCTACGGCCTCTCTGCAAAGCTGCTATATATAGCGCCGATCCTATGCAGCGCAGGCTTCCCTCTGCTGTCCTGCCAACGGGCCGCCAAGGCTGGCCACTGCAGCAGGCAGGGCTCCATCCACTCAGCCTGGGGGAATGTGCTGTAAGAGAGCTCGTTACTGTTAAAAATACACTGCTGATGAGCAAATCGACCCCTTCCCTTTGCTGCTCGTACTTCTCTGTATTCCAGAGGAAAAGAGAGCAAGCGGCAATCTCCTCTCCCCTCCAGGCCTGGTTTGAGACTTGAGCTAAAGGGAGTCGTGCATTTATTTTTTTCCCCATAATAATGAAGTGCAGCAACACAGCCTGGATGCAGACAGAAGCGAACAGCCCATCCTTCACCCTCAGAAACAAACTGCAGAGAGCACTCTGGAAATAGAAAAGACTGAATGTGCCAGGCTGCTCATGTACTGGGAGGTGAGAAGCCAGGGCATGAACAAATGAGCAGGAAGTGTGTGTGTCCTTTCCTCCTTTCCACGGAAGAAGACACTCCCTGCTCGCCTTGGGTAAACAAACACCTCATATGGGGTTTAATCCACACCCTCCTTTACTTGTCACTGACTTTGTGTGGCTTTGATGTGGATATAAATTAAACTCTTCCCTCAGTGAAAGCTTCTGCCTGACTTAAAAATGCTCCCACTGATACCACTTTAGCTTTCCTCAGGAGTGTGCAGGTGGAAGAATCCACATCCTTCATCCTTGTGCTATATTGGTGCAGTTAATAAGGCAACCTTCGTCTTTAGACAAAGGCCTGGTTTTTTAAAATGTAACTTCTGCCTAAACGCTCACTCTCCGGATTTCTCTTCTTCCCCCCAATCTCTCACCAGGTATTTCCCCTTTAGAAGCTTGTCTTAAAGATAAAAAAGACAGATTAACTAATGGTCTCAAGAAGTTTTGCAGTAAGGAAAGGTCAGAGATGTGAAAAATGGAGATTAAAAAGCACATTTGAAAGAGCTCTTATCTTTTTCCTGTCATTGTCTGGCATTTTTCTTTTTCACTGTTGCTTCTCCCCACTGTTCAAAGATGTGAGCTCTTACCTGGAGCCGGTCTCCGTTCAGCCACGCACAGTCAGATTTCCACGTTGGGATCTGTGAATCCTTTCTTCCCCTCGTTCACCAGCACAGGCTTTTCTGTCCTTGTATGCCAGACTAAAATCTGCAGAAGCCAACAGAAGTCATTAGCTGCAGCTTTTCACTGCACTAACAAATATTCTTGCACATTAAATCAATAGTGCAATTTAACCATCTACCCTGGAGCCTAATGGCGCATTCACAGCTGAAAGGAGGTTTGCATAAAACCCCATTTAGGCAGGCCTGCTGCTATGCAAAATGCAGCGTGCACAGAAATTACCCATTTTACAGTGTACTGTCTTGGGACATTACCCTGCTCCTTCCATGTAGTTATCAACCACCTTCCTCGAAGGCTCTTTCAGTGATGTAAGGCAGTTCCTTCGTAACTGGAGGATCACATGCATGTTTCCCCACAGACCAAGATCCTTTCTCTGGTTCCTGGTTACCATCTCGCTGCATCCTTGGCCAGCGTGGAGTGACTTGCGAGGCTCAGAGTGGAAATGCAAATCCTTGCCACGTCAGGTCACATCGTGACTTGTGCGTTAGAGGGAAGAGGCAGTTCTACCGAGTAGCACCAGCTGCTCCAGTCGTCACCAGTGCCTCTGCTTGCATGAAATATTAAAATGAATTTTTCACTGCATCTCTGAAATTCCATTACAGGAGGGAAGACGTCAGTCTGCTCCCTAACCTCACTATCACTTCTTTCTCACTTTTAAATTCTTTCAAGACCCTAGAAAGATAAGAGAGTGACACGGATCTGAGAAGCACTTGCTGCTGCTCCAGTTCTCTGTTGCAACCTCTGCTGTCTCAGAGCTGCAAGAAGCAGGAGCTAGTTACAGGAGACTCCATCCCACACGCTCTGGGCTAACCCCGCAAGCATTATTAGTTTCCCTGAAAAGCCCCGTACACATCTCCTCTGAAATGCTGGCCCCACGCTGCCATCCCCTATTCTGCAGCAGGCACAACATGTCGCATCACTTTAAAGCCCCTCTCCATTTTGCTTAAAACAGAACTGACGTTTCTACTAAAAGCTTCCCTCAGTCTTAGCAGCAAAGTTTAATATAGACCAACATCTGTGGAGGAGAACTGGAAAAATAAATTGAAGAGGTGGTCTAACATTTTAGGAAGGGGGGGAGTATTATAGGTAAACAGTGTCTCGGGCTGTGCTACACTGCTCCACACAGTTGTGGGAGCTGTTCAGAACACTCTTTCCTCACTAGACTCATTACACTTACTGCTTTGCTCCTAGAACCTGGATTGCTGGGAGCAGCTTTAGCCCTTCAGAGCTACGGTTTCCTGTTTCCCTTCACCTGTTCACATTGATATTTCCTACCTCCTCGTGGGGGTTTCCCTCTTGTTGCTATGACAATACTCTGCACATTTAATCCAAGTATCTGCAAACCTTTTTGTACCCGCTCCCCCCTTTTCTGGAAAACGAGGCCACGTTCTGCTTCTAAAGGACAAACAAAGCACTTTTCAAACCCTTCTGGTTAAACAGGAGCACCCCCAGCTTCCCAAGGAGCTGTTTGACCAAATTTGTCTCTGATGTGAACAGTCCCCTCCTGAGCAGGGCTTAAATCTTGCCTGCTAATACCAAGGCAGTGGAGACCAACTGCTGTCTGGAGTGGGTCCAAAAACCCATTTCATTGCTCTCCCACAACCACTTCAGAGCCCGCTCATCAAAGTTAGCCTTTATTATAGTCCTGCTCACCCGCTGCAGCAACGCTGCTGCAATTACTGTGTTACTTTCCTCTGGAAAGGTAAAACCAAACAGGTCTGTACAAGTGGCTCTCAGTTCTACGCAAGCATCGGTTACGGGCTCCTCATCCAACAGACAGAACGTAGGAACCTTAATGCAGCCCAGGTGCTAGAAAAGTCTTGTAGCCAATTTTCCTTTCCAGTGGGAGCAGATAAGAGCTCTTTCCACTTCTGACACATAAACACTCAACCCCGCTGATGGCCAAGGGCTGCACTCTGCCAGGAACGGGACTCGCGCCTTAGCAACTCGATCGGCATACGCCATCAACAGAAGAGCACAGCTAGGCGTTAGCAGCTTTTCTTTAGAGTGGATCCCAACCAGAGTGATTCTGTGATCCCACTTCTGCATTGTTAAAGCCAGGGGCCAAAAAAGACAGTTATATTACATTAACTGCAATGGATACCTTCTCAGAGTTTGCAGCTTGATGCAGCAGTGTCTACCATTTTTCACGCTGTTCTTTAATGTGGGTAGGAAATCACCATTTACTACAGGAACACCTGCTTTTCCTCTCAGCCAATTGTTTGATTTTTTCCACCAGCAGCGTCTTTGTTTTATGCCTCAGGGAAGCTTTGGCTTGTGCAAAAAGTACAGCTTGCAAAGGAGCAAACAGTGAGGGGCACCAAGAATCTGACTTGCCCTAAACAGCAGTTTCATCCAGGTCACCTGAGGGAGATGCTTTTAAAAATCTCTACTGCTGCAAAACATGTCCAATCATTTACAGCCTTGCCACTCGGAATGGCAGGACTCAAACGGATCTCAGAGATTACGAGGACCCATCTCCATCGCAGACTTCTTCATTGTCTTCTAACAGGAAATTAAAAAGCAAACAGGCAAGCTGACCTACAGTTGGAGGGGGCCAGAGGATTTCAAGCGCACAGACCCTCCGTGGAGGGTCTCACTAATTGTTACTTGAAACGGAGACTGCACAACGTGAAGAAAAAGAGACACTAAACTGAAATGACAGATTTGCTTCCTCGCAGCTTGTGCTAAACCAAACCTCTGCAGGCTCTCTCAGCATTGTGGAGGGCCTCTTCTCCCACCAGCGTGTCCCTTGGTGTAACACAGAAAGATTGCTTCTCCCTATACTCTTGCTTTTCTCCTATGTCGAAGAGAATCGTGGCCACTGCTATAGAATGAGCCCGGAATCTTCAACTGTGCAATTACACCACCTTGAAGATTTGTGCTTTGTGATGGGTACTGCAGGCAAAACGTGCAAGACCACAAGAGAAGAACAGGTTACAGAGGTCTCATGTGGGCTGTAGCAGCCGCAGCACAGATCTGGAGGTCCACCACGGAGCAGCTGCAGGCAGACGGTGCTGCAAAACCTGAACTGCTCCGATGGAAATTGCAGCGCTCAGCTGTGGAACACGGGATGGCATTGGCACAGCAGGTCTGGTGACTAATCAGGCCACGACAAGGCCAAAAGAACCCTCCATGTTCTGCATGTCGTTGTAAAAATCAACAGCTCGAGCACTGCTGTCTTCACTGGTGTGCATGTGAAGCTTAAAAAAGGGCTGTCACGTAGCAGCCGGGACACTGAAAGCTGACCACAAACCACTGGTCACAAAATGACATGAAAAGAGGAGCCTGATCTCAGGAACAATCTAAGCCAAAGAGGATGGATCTGCCCCATCCGTACCCTGCTGCTCAGCCCCTGGAAGACAAAGAAGACAAAGGGCACGTGAAGCCAATTCCCCTGCCTGCAGTTTGTAGCACCACAGGATAAAATCAGGAGGAAGCAAAGTACTCCCTTTTCAAGCCTTTGTGCCTCAGAATGACATTTTCCCTCTCTCCTGCCCATTCTGAGCCAGTTTTAGCTGGCTGAGATCCGTGACACCATGAAGCAGCCTGTTCTGCTCTCCTTTTGCTCTGCAACTTCCCGGCTGCTGCTGGGCCCAAAGGCTTGATCTCCTCCATATGCACAGGGATTTGTTCCCCTCCCAGAGCCAGTTCCAAGCCCTGCGGTAGCCAGAGTGTTGGTGTGTGGTTCGGGTACTGCTGGGAGAGCTCTCTTTGCTCCCCGTTCTCTAGCCTGTGTCTGATGGCAACCTGTTACACCGACTGTGGCATTTCACAGCCCACGAGCTCAGAGACAGCCGCTCCTGGTCCAGCACTGAGCTGCCAGCCAATTCCCTTTCACGACATCCACTTAAAACATCGAGCTGCTAACCCGCAGATTTAATCTCAGATTTTACTCAGCCAAGAGATAAAGAGAGAGGAGGAATGACTACTTTTAGCCACCACTTCAATCCCAGCGAACTGCTTACGGAGACCACCCAAGTGCACAGGAAGCTGCCTCACCAACGCGATGAACCTACACCTGCCTCCCTGGAGAAACAAGCGGCTCCAGGAGCAGCTGGAACAAGAGACGCCTCATTTCCAATGTATTTTGTGGTCTGCCGTCTTGTGCCAGCCCACACTGAGGCTTTTTCAATAGCTGGGGCCACTCAAAGTGTCTCTCCTTTAAGGGCTCCCTGGTTGAGCACAGTGCAGCTTGATTCCTCTGGAATTCATAGAGAATGGGGAGCAGGATATGTCCCAGTTACACTGACCTCACAGGAATACAGAATCTCAGACCTCTGTCCTGTGTCAGTGGACTGAAGAGAGCATGGTTTGCTTTGAGGGTGTGTGTGGGGAAACACAAAACCAGCAGAAATACATAGCACGCGTGCAAAGCCTTGTTTCCTTACAACTGCGGGATAAACCAACCCTTCCCTCCTGCTAAGAGAGGACTCTCCTTTCTCCTCGGCAATTAATACTCACTTCTCTCATTTTCTCCTTTGTCTGGGCAGTTTCCAAGTCAAATAAAAGATGTCTTTGGACAAAGCTTAAGGTTTTTGAAGGAGCGTGCATTTGTGGGCTGAATTCTGATAAATACCACAAATACCAGCGCTGCACTTTTGGAGAACAGATGTCTATGCTTATCTTATATACTTCTCTGATCCCTCCTTAACAATCTGAGGGATTGAGCACATCATGCTCAATATGTATCTGAGCACATCATAATTTTTAATGTAAATCTCCCTGCAAAGCAGGAGTATGCTTCTGCTCAACAGAAGCAAACCACAACTGCTGGGAGCACCGCACAGAAAGAAGTCTGTGCTTTGATCTCGGGGCAAGCGGACCCCAGACCACAGCCTACTTTTGTCCTCCTCTGCTGCTTGTCTGGGCTCTCCTCCTTGTCAAACGAGGGAGCAAAACAGCAATTGGGAAGTGGAGGCTGCTAGCATCAGCTACAAGCTCAACCTGCAAAGCTGCGCTCAGAGTTTGCCAGGAGCAGACAGCATTCAGCTCACAACAAGGACCCTTGTGAGATCCCCACAGCCTAGCCAAAAAAAGAAATGCAGTCTGCTTCAAATCCTGGCCAGCGACTCCTGCTTCCTCTCCATCCCTGACCTGCAGCTCTTGTGTGACGGCACTGGCACAGCAGCCTGTCTGACAGCATCATTTTTTTCCTCCTGCCTGGAAACAACCTTTTCCTTCCTCTCCTCCCTCCATGTGTTCCTCCACAACCGTCATTTCCTATCCCCAGCCTTTTATCACAGCTTCTTTCCAATGGTTACTTACAGCAAGGACAACGTACCAAAGATTGCCTAACTGGCCATGGACTGAACACCTCCAGTCCTCTGTAGACCAGACTAAAAGCAGCTTGTGCATCTCCCTCACCTGTTGGAGACACGCTTATTTCCCAGTTCTTGTTAGCTAGTCGGGCACGCAGCGCCTAAGAACAGAGATCTCATTTGAATTCAAACTCCTTTCCCACCCTTGGGAGACAAGCTGTGTTATTTATCCCAGTGCTGGACAGCCATAACCACAGAGACGTAGATTTAAAAAATGAGGCACAGCAGGTATCAGATAATAAACAAAGCTGCCCCTCCCCTCAGTTCCTCTTCCTTATTCCTGGACAGCTTTCCTGAGCACCGCTGAACGTGGAGATCTTTGTTTTTTCCATGGCTGGGGGCTGCGGAGCAGTGCAGATGGAAAGCAGAGACAAAGGGTATTATTCAAAGCTTTTTCCTACACCAAAAAGGGACGGTGAGCTGGATCCAGCAGCAGGCCTGTTGGCAGTGACAGCTTACTCACCAAAAAAAAAAAAAGAGTAATCCTCCTGGGATAATAAAGGCTCCCTAAGTCAGACTGGCTGCTGCCTATTACAAAGGCCTGCGTGTGCTACGCAGGGGTCTGGGATCTCAGAGGGATCCCTCCAAACCTGCCGTGCTCAGTGGACCCACTCACAAAGCTTTCAGAAGCACCGGGCAGCACCTCTGTTGCTGACGTGCTCTGATTGATGCCCGTCACGCTAACCAGCATTGTCTCATTGTACCTCGCACGCTCCCCTGTAATTCCAGACAGATATCCATCTGTCGTCTCTCATCTTAGACTGGGAAATCTTCAGGGCAAGAACTGTCATTGTGTCCTGAGCTCCTACATTATTTAGCACACGGGGGTCCTATTCCATGACCTGCTGCTCCTGGGCAATGTGCACAGTTGAAGAATTAGCAGCCATTTAACAGCAGTGAAATCCCCCCAGAATGAAGCATTCTGGAAGCCTCCTAGAGCTCAGAGCAACATCCCAGGAATGAAAACATTTCTACACGATCTCTGGCACAAACAGATCCAGGTTATTGTGGACAACTACAGCAATATCGAGGAGATGTCAAGAGGGAGAAGGCAGCTTCGCAATAAGGCAGTGACTGTGTGAGCAGTCTGTCCCTGCAGCCAGGAAACACGGGGGCTGGTGCTCCTGGGTTACACTTCAGGGGGGTCCCAGGGGGCCAAATCTCATGTGATGCTGGCTTCTCACAGGAGTACCAGCACTCAAAAATTCAGAAATTCATGTAAAGCAACCAACATGCATTTCACCTACGGGATTTCCTGCTCCCAGGGACTAGCAAGGCCACAGATAAGGCCATCTTGAAAATACTAAGGCTATTTTCTAGACGTCAAGTAAGCCAAAGGAGCAGTTACAGGGCAGAGAAGGCTCCATATTTCATGGTCTATGACAACTGCTAGCAGCCTGCCACCAAAAAGAGAACTGCCCTCCACGTTTTAATACCTAATCACCCATTCCCAGCTCCCTTGCAAGGGGGTGTGCCCTCTTCAAATGCAAAGAAGAAGGGACTGAGGCCGGGGCTGAGGGGGCTTTCTCCTACCTCTGCATCCCTACAACCCATGTGTGAGAAAAAGTCCATACCTTAGTGCAATTGGCAGCTTTCGGCTCAAGGTCATTCAAGGTCACTAGTTCCCGGAGCAGGCTGCTCTCTTGGTAGCCTCCCTTCACTCCTCGCAGTTTGAAGTAAGCCTGAGATCGCTGGAGAATCAGTCTGAGGTTGACAGCAAACCCCGCCATGTCTATAGCGAAGGGGCGGTGGGGGTCGAACACAGTTTTCCAGCCATAGACCTTCCCTGCAGCGTTCACTTTGGGCGACTCATAGCGCAAGCCACCGACGAAGGCCACCGGCCACACTGACACCTTTCTGGTGCTGCGCATCTGCAGGCAAGGAAAGAGAAGGGTCCGGTGGGTGCACACAGAAGGATCGGCTGCATGCCACCTCCAACACACCAACCAGCACCCCAGCAGAAGGACTTCCCCTGGCTCACTGTCCTGCAGGAGCTTCAGCACAAAGCCTAGAGCTTTCCCAGGTGCCCTCCGTGGCTTGGACCAAGCCATGGAGCTCACTACTCACCTGTACAGGGATGCACATCCCGGGGCTGGAGGGCAAAGTGCTTTGGAAAGTGGCAGCTCACAACAGCAATAGCAACGGAGAGCCACGGAACCAAGCGTGAGTTCAGCACTAAAACAAAGCTGCCAATAATAAATGTAACCGACATTTATGTCCAAAGGTCTCTAGAGCCACGGGGCATCAGTCCTCCGCATGGACAGCTGAGGAAATCAGGACGCAGAGGAGGGAGGCACCCTGTCCAAGGCCACTTGGAAATGCGGGAGTGGCATATCTAGGAAGAGAGGTGCTTTCTCTGGAAGCTAAGGAGTTTGAGCTGCCATCTCAGCCTATGAGCCACAACAAGGCTAAAAGCAACTGCAGAGTGAGGCACTGCAGCTGTAGCCCACAACGCTGGAGACAGCCAAGAGGTGCAGCCTCTCCAGGACCTCCCAGCATGCAGGACGGTGCTTGTAGCTGCTCCTGCTACCCAGGGGAACCACGCTGGATGCCTCTACTCCCTGTCCAGTCAACAGAAATAGAGAGGAGCCATCAGGGGACACTTCAGATGCCTGCACTTGCCAACGCAGATGCTTTGAATGCCAGCCTGCCCACCCAGCCCTCAGCACCCTGTCCTGCTCTGCTGGCAGGCTCAGCCTGGCGTTCTGCTCTCAGCCCAGTCTCTTAGATCTGGGATCTCCCTGAGCTAATCTCATCACTGCTAATTACCACAAACGAGACCAGAAGAGCTCTGGCACTTGCCCTTCTGCATTACACACATGCCAATGGCAGCCCCTGTCCACGGGGGTGTCTTCTGCATTTCACAGCACATTTCCTTGGCTCCATGTGACCTTAACTGCAGCTACATACCAGAGAGGAGAAGCCTGTACCAGCAGAGCACACGAGTGAGTGAAGGAACCCTTTCTGCTTTATTAATGTGCAGCATCTGCCTCAAGATGCTGCCAGAGCCAGCCTCAAAGGGGACTGTGGAAGAAAGTCTGAATTCGCTTCCAGCTTTAAAAGTGTGTATATTCCTGTGGCTAACCAAGCTCAAGTGAAAGCCTTCAGGGAAGGGAAAGGGGACACGCGCTGAGCAGATAGACAGGAGATCCCTGGTATGAAAACTGGCAACTGGTGGGGAAGGAAGCAGTCCTTCTTTCTTGGCCCTTGCTGCAAGAGCTTGGCCTCGGGAGAGCAAGGGAACAAGCAGTTTCTGAGCTGGAATTCCACCAGGTGAGGTACGGTACCAGGCACTGTAAGACCACTGCAAACCCGCAGACAGGGAAGGACTCAGGAGTTCATTTGGAGCCCCGGTAAGAGTGGAAACGAACAGAGACGGTGGGAAAGCACATGGGAAGCTACCCCTGCTCAAGCCCAACAGGACGATCAGGACATGCTGAAATTCAGCCTGCCATCACAGTTCCTGGAGCCACACACTACCAGGCTGAGACCTCAGCCCCATCACCTACTTACAACAGCCTGAGAGACCATCTGACCCCTGATGCTGCCAGAGGAAGATCTCTGAGAGGAGCACTGCACACACCTCCGAGCACAGATAGCCCTCGCCAAGGTAGTGTGCAAAGGGCTCCGCGTTTCCAGGAGGAGAAGCAAGCACTGACAAACGCATGCTCCTCGTGTGTGCGTCAAGCCAGAGACGCTTGCACAGAGCATCTCTGAACAAGATGTCCTGCAAACGTGACGACTGCGCTGACACCATTCAGACGTAACTCTGAAAGGGCACTGCTAGCTCAGCTGGGGATCAGGGCAGAGCAGGTGCCAGGCTCCTGACAGCTACAGAATTTAACCTGTGGACACTCTGGCGTGAGAGCAAACAAATGCAAACAGCAAGCAAGGAGGAGAAACCCCAGGGACTCCTCAAACAACAACAAATAGGAATTAATAGACAGACAAGTGCAATGCATCGCGGTGGTGGAGAAGAAAGGCGGATAACATCAGATCAGGAACCAGCCAGAAGCATGGAAGGAGGATGGCTAAGGTTTCTTTTGCTAGGCACGTGCTTCTGCACAGGCACGTCAGACAGCAGGCGATGTTCCAGCCCTAACAAGGCTCCCCTCAGGGGAAGACAGCTCCTCATTAGCTTCCTTTCCAGTAAACACTATCTGCCTCCTGATCAGAAGCCACAGGATAAACTGGAGTTCCCAGTACTTCGCACTGGATGCCTTTGACACTGGGAAACGCAGGCTTTGCAGCGCAGTAACCAAGCCCCAGAGAAAGCTTCAGGACAGCTCCCGTGGGACCACTGTGCAGACGGGACTGATGGAGAGCTCAGGAGAGGATGCACACAGCATCCCCTCACCTCAGTACGCAGCAGCTTTTACACCCCAGGCGTTAACCTGCCGTGTTCAGCCACCCCGCAGGGTCTTACCTCCTCAAAGAGCTCCAGGCTGTAGGTGTTATCATCATCGGCAAAGTAAACAATCCCAGGCTGGCTGTTGTTTTTGTTAAAGGTCTCTCTCAGCCATCGCAGGGCAAGGTTCCTCTGCATGGTCCCCCGGGGGATGCGGGGATCCCTCATGTCTCCCCGCAGCTTGTAGTTGCGGGGTGTCTCCACGTTGAGGTGGGTGTAGTTAAGCCCCGTGTCCCGCAGCAGCCGGGTGATGAGAGGCGTGCGCCGCTGCGCGTCCTCCACCAGGATCCAGTGCAGGTTCGGCACGTGCAGGAGCGTGTTGGCCAGGCGCGTCAGCTCTGCCTTCTGAACGGGCCGGCTGTAGGTGGGTGTAATGACGTGGATGGTGGGAAGGGTGTCTGACCATGGGGGTGGGCGGGTATAAACATATTCTGTCCTCACCACCTCCACAATGTCCCGGTCCGACAAGCAGTACTCCTTGGAGTCCAAGCCTGCAGTGAGATCACGCCGGGAGTCACCACCATCATCTGAGCAAGGGTATGAGAGAGAAGAAAAAGCCGCATGGACTAAGTCCTCCGACACCCCCCGGCTGAGCCAGCAGGCTGCTTGCTAATAGCTGGTCACCCTCACGGTTTCAGAGGAAAGGAAACAAGCTCGGATGGAGGCTTTAATAAATAAGTACACAAATAAATAAAGGAATCAGGGACAAACATACATGAGAAAAGAAGTTCCCGCTGTTAGAAAACCAGCACCAGCCAAGGCTGGTGAGCCCAGGACGATGCTGCAGCTGAGCGCTCAGAATAAGCAACTTCAAAAGCACCCAGAAGAGAAAGGCTTGCACAGCAATTAGGTCTAGATGAAGAAAATAGCAGCATGGATTGATGATCTGTTGTTCCTGAAGAGCTCCAGTGCTCTGGGCACCACGCTCAGTGGGACAGGACTCATGGCTCTGCACTCAGGCACCTGGATTGGGAGGCAGGGAACGGGTGGAAAATACCAAGTCAGTGAAGATCCCCCAGCAGCATTGCCTGGCCAGGATACTGCAGCATCCCACTGCCTGGGATGGGGCACAGAGAAGCAGGAGAGCCACACTTCAAATCCAGAAATGGAGAGTAGAAATTAGAGCCTGTAATTGTAGGATTTTTCCTGCAGACACTTTCAGCTGCCTCTGACTAACCTCTCCTCAAAAAGACCCTACCAACCTCTGAACACAGCAGCCCAGTCAGTAGTGCAGTGTGAACAATGAATACATAGGATACGCTGATCCAAACATATAAAATCCGTGCAAAGAGAGGCTTGTTCACGATCAGCTCAAGGGGAAAAAAAGATTCGTGCACCCGTCCCTTTTCCAGGGTGCGACTTTCACACTTTTGTACCACTGTAGGGCAGCAGGAATACCACGGTCTACAGCTAGGACCTGGCAGAGATGAAGGGGCATCTCCATTCAGGATAGAAGCCAGCTGCTCTCTAGTGGGCACGTAATAATTTGAGCCATAGATTTTGCAAAACCAGCTACTACCAGGAACTTCAGATGAGAAAGAAGAGGAACAGACAGATGTTAGATCTGACCCAGTGGGGTACTACCTATAGTTTTTTCATAGCATGTTACTCTTCCAGCAGCACAGACTTTGACACGGGCCCTGAACCAAATGAAGGTCTCATACTCCATGGCATTGATGGAGAAAGGGTGTCTATCTGGTGGGGGGGACATGGGGAAGGTGTCCTGCACATGTTGCTCTCAGGCCCTACAGAAGGCAGAGCACATCGGCATCATATGGCAGAGCTCTCTGAAAGCAGAGAACGCTGGAATCGATTCAAAAATAAATCTGCAAAAGGCACTGGACACAGACACAAACGCAATTAGCCAGGATGGTGCTTGAGACCGTTTGCAAACCCCTGCAGGTCGAACCCTCGGCTGCAAACCCTGGCGTGTGTATGCGCTGCTGGTCTGCGCTCGCTGGCGAACAGATGCACATCTCCTTTTCAGCACCTCCTACCAAAGCATCTCAGAAATGCATTAGAAACACAAAATGATTTCTCCCAAGAGCTTTCAGGTTGGTCTCTATCACCACTCATTTTCCACTGGGGGCTCAGGGAAGCAGAGGCAGAAGAAATGTCTTATCAAGGTCATTGGTAAGTTCAGGAGTGGAGCAGCCTCTGTGCTGTAGCTTCAGAGTCCGTGGCCATTCACACAAAACAGCTCCCAGTTTTTTAGAGCACTGAATCAAAGTGGTGTACAGACAGCGTATTCTTAGCAGTCTTTCCAGTCCTGTTTTAGAGCCCAGTAGATCCCTCATCCTCCGAAATGCTGTCCAGCTTCCAGAGGGGATCACAGCCATTTTTCCCTAATGAACTGCCCAAAGCAGTCGCTGTCAGGGGAAGGGTAAAGCCGCTGGGACAGACTCTGAACTCTGGACAATTCAAACTGCAAACCAGACCGTTCAGCAAAAGGACAAGCAACTGTAGAGGATGGATGTGAACACTAAAATGAAAAGGGGGGAGAATCTCCCAGAGAAAGGGACCGGGGAGGGAAAATGAGCTGGCCTTCTTCTCTGCAGAGCCTCCCCAGGCTGACCCACCTGCCCTGGTGCTCAGCAGAAGGGCAGAACCAAGAATGAAGATGGCAGCAGGCAGTGTGGCTTCTTCCAGCCCCCAAGAGCTCTCAGAACCCCTGGATATTGCTGCTATGCCAAGAACAGGATAAAAAGTAGGACCCTTCTGTCCAGAGAGGATCCCTCTGCATTCACCTGCTTTGGGCCAGGGCTCTATTTAATGCTCTGTGTGACAGGTTGCGTGGAAGCCACCTCTCTCATAAGCATTTTAACTCCACCAAACGATCAGGTGAGATGCTGGCTCTTGCTTTCTCCTTCAAGCGCAAAAGAAGCAGTTTGCTGCTTCCTTGAGGACACTTAAAAAATGTTCTTTGCCTCCTGTCTCCCAGATCCGCTGTCTCAAGCGGCAGCTTTGTTTCCTCTGCCCTCTTTTTTGCAGCTTTCCTGCTGGACTAACTTCTATGCAGAATGCCGTAAAGGCCAGCAGGAAGGGAATCCTCTCTTATGGATCATCAGGGACAAAAGAAAAGCTTCTTCCTTCAGCACTCTGGATTTAGGCCATAAAGAGCTCTCCAAGTGCAGTAAGCACAGCCCATGGCTTGGAGTTTAATGTCTCTGAAGAACCTCTACGGGCACTGGGCTGTTCCTACAGCAGAAGTGGGGAGGCTTCTGCATGAGCATGGACTGGGAGCTGAGATGAGCATGGCTGCCATGGAGAAATGAAATGAGTGAGGAGATGAGAATGAGGGAGGGATGCACAGACTTGGCATGGGCTGGTTTGATTTCTCTCACCCTTGTGCACTGCAAGCAGTGGAGCAATGGTGCTCTGGTGCCAGACGGTGATTAGTAGAGTCCAGGGCAGAACTATCAGCACGATAGCCAGGATGTCTCGTCTCTTCGGCATCTCCAAGACTGACTGGACCCACAGCTCCTCATTACCTGACAGTGAAAACCCCAGAGACAGAACAGCAGAGCACATGGAGAACAGAAATAAATGGGCAAGAAGGAACAAGGACAGAGAGAGAACGTGAGAGAGGGAGAGAGCAGCGAAGGCGACACGACTCGTAGGTCTTACCAGGGCTTACAACCCACCCATTGCAGAAGCAGGTTTGGAGGGGCCTTGGCTGCTGAGACCAAGAGCAGGAGGGCACTTCTACAGGACACTGCTGGGGCTGCCAGCAGGAACCTCAGGGACCCGTTTGGAAGGAAACCTGCAACACAGAGCAAAGGTGAGTAGGCAAAGTACTAAGGAGCTGCTCTATATAGTTCACAAACCCTTCTCAAGAAGAGCAAATCAAACCAGGGCAATGAGCGACAGGATGTGTCCCACCCCTCCAGTCATTGCCCGTCATTGTAAACCCCCCAGCTCCCACCATCCTGCCAGTGTCTTTGATGCAGCCAGCTCTAACTCAGGCTTCCAATGGCCTGTTCAAGTTCGTTTCTTCCATCTCGGAGGTGTTGCGACTGGAGTCTATTAAACTGCCACAATGGCTTAGTTTGATTCAATACAAGCGCATACAAGATTTAAACAGACTGTATTTTATTCAAGTCTCTTGGCAAGCAAAGTACATCACTTAGCAGGGACACGCAGGGTGGACGGTTTGCAGATGTGGGGAGCAGTTTAGTCCCACTGCTCCCATGTGGGACGCGCATTACCCGCTGCTGACAGGGCTGCACGGCGACAAGGGAGAGCCTGGAGACCACGGCAGGGAAGGCAGGGAGCGGTCTGCTCTGGGGAAGAGCACTCCTCTCCCACTGCACAGCCCCTCCACCCGATCAGTACCCGATCCTACTCTGCAAATGTTTTCCTGAGCCACCTGGAGCTTACTTTTTCTTGGTTACATGGGGCAGTCATGGAGAGATCCAGGTTCAAATCCATGATTAGCCCAATTTGGATTGATCTGCATTTCCTTTGGCCATGCCTTGACCACTGGGCTGTACAGTCAGCCCCTGGCTCTGAGCCCAGTGGAAGATTTGAAGTGAAATGGCTCCAAGAACCAACGAGTTGTCCTTTCAGAGTGCAAGTTGCTGGACAGAACCTGGTTCTTCCAAATCAGCACTTCAGTCACAGAGGTATTAACTTACTAGGGAAAATAAGGAGTAGGGAAAACACAGGCTGGCCTTTGTCCTTAAAACAGACACGAAGATGCCCCTCAACAACAGCTTTAGTGAACCCATTTTTTTCCACACATACAAAAACCCAACTTGTCAAAAAATTTCCAGCCAACTCAAGCAAACAGCCAGTTCCCCACCCCGAGGTCTCTCACCAGGGAGAGACCTGCCACCTCCCATACAAAAACCTGTGCCAGAGAAGGCAGTGCCAGCATCTTCAGAGCTGGGGACCCATCCTCCTCACGTGTGCCTGTCCTCCTCCGGCACCGTGCTCTGAGGCAAAGCCTCACTCCGGAGACCCTCACGAGAGGACGCAATCAGCAGATGTGCTGCTGGCAAACCGCATTCGGGAAATGCAAGGACCCAGTAAGAAAGGAAGTTGTGCTGGATCAGGGCAAACTGCAGCCAACGATGGTGATAAGAGGGAGGTAGTCTTCTGGAAGGGTCTCCAGAGGAGAAAACAACAAACCCCTAAACTAGCCGCCAAAACTGGTTCTATGGAAAGCAGAGTTTCCTTCAGTCACGTACAGGGAATCAGCAGGAAAAAGCTTTTCAAGGCACAAGGATATGCTCTGTGCAGCCAGACACCCTGCAGATTTTCAAGGAAGCATCTCCCAGCAACGCTGATTTATCCTTAATTTTTTTCAGAACTGGAGAAAGCAGCCTCATCCAGACAAAATAAACCAGGGAGAAAGAGGAGGAATTATTCCAGCAAACATCAGCCTTATGCTGCATCCCTGTCCAGCTCTCAGAGCCAGAGAAGTCCCACTGGCCTAGCACAGCCAAAATACACAGTGCCCTCAGGAAAGAGCATCTGGCCTCATCCTTGCTGTCCCTGCAGTTGCTGTCAGTGCCTGAACAGAGGACACCGAGCACTCTGAATACTCTAACAAAGCCAGAACACGTCCCTTGAGCATCCCTGTGAGGCCGAGCCATAACAGGCAGCTCCAAAAAGACCAAACACCTTGCCTTGCCGCGCTAAGGAAAGGGCTCTGCCACGGGAGCGGGGGTGGGAGGAAATGACATCCAAAAAGAGCCACTCAGAGTCAATTCACAGCATCTGGCAAGTGGCCACCGTGGGCTGGCATGCATCAAATGCCCCGTTTGTCAAGGGCAGCTTCCTCCGAACACAGTGCTCCCACCTTGGAGATGCCTTTCCCCTGCCTCCTGCCAACCAGACTCCAATCGTCAGCACCCTCCCCGAGGACAGCCTGACCCGGGCTTCCTATGATGGAGAATGGGCACCTCGGGGCTGGGCTGCTACTCAGATCTCCATCAGCGCCAGGGAAAATGAGCAGGCTCCTATGATTTGTGCATTGGTCTCTTCAGCATCGATTCCTTTTAATTTGCTACAGAGCATTTAGCAGCTCCCTGGTCAATCATCTGTCACTTTGGTGCTCCAGCTGCCAAGGGCCAGCACAGCCCAGTGGTGCCCCAGCAGAGAGAGCTCTTGGCTCTGCTTTGCAGCTCTGCTCGGGCTGGCAGCAGAGAGCTCCGGGGACTGGATGGTGCTTTCTGCCAGGGGAACGCTTCCTCCCGTGTCCTCCCGGGGCTGGCTGAACGCTCGGCTCCTTTTGCACCATCGGCAGTTGTGCAGTCAGATACCCCACACTCAGTGCCTGTAATTAATGTTCCCCTCTCCACATACAGCGTGCTCCATGTGCCCAAAGGGACACGACCCCAGTACGGCTCCAAAGAGCAGATGGCCATGGCTGGCTCTGGGAGAACGTGCAACCACAGAGCCCAGCTGCTGACCCACGTTTCTGCACCCCGAGCTGCCCGTCCGCATCCTCGGTGCTCCATGTGCTCCTCTGCTCTGCACCAAAGACATTTGCTCACCGTTAATTCCTGAAGCGATCTGATTTTATTGATGACCCTGAGAAGCCTGACTGAAGGACACGGTAAGAATTCACTTGGGGCTGCTGTGAGCACTATGAAACGTGGATCCAGATGAAGTAGTTCAAGCGTGTTCCCTCTCAACACGCTGATGCAATTGAGGGCCTCCGTGCAGGGTGATGCCAGTTCTCAGTGTAACGAAGCCAGGCTCCCACCTCACTGCCACACATTAAAGCTGCAAACGGTGAAATCCATTTTCTCCTGTGAACAACACCAGCTAGGAAATACATGGTCGCCTGCGATTTTACACTGCTGCTGAGAGAAGTCACAGCTTCACAGCCCAAGACAGAGGGCTTGCCCTGCATCCAGAAAATCTCTTGCTACCAAAGACAAACGATGCTTTTTGTTGCTGTTTACGGCACAAGTGAGGCTAGCTAAAAACGAGTCGGGAAAACTACGCTCCTCTTCAGCATTCACTCTGCCCCTGCCCCATCATAACACCACTCTCTTTTTCCCACTGAAAATGTTCAAAACAAAACCTGGCTTTGCTCACGTCGTCAATTTTAGGCTTCTGCTGCCTCCTCCTCCACAGGGAAACGAAGGAGGAGGGACAAATTTAAACACGAAATGATTCAAAAAGATCAAACTCCCTTTTCCACTACAGAAAACATACTTTCCTTTTTTAAGCTTTGAAAAATCAGGCAAAAGACCCAGATCACTGGGGTGCTTCTGGAGTTAAAATACTTTGTTTTGCATAGTTCGGAAAGACTTTCCTGGGCTGAAATGTCTTCTGACATGCCGCAAGCAGAAGGGCTGTGCCACATGGTGGAAGAGATTTCGCATCCTCCGGCAGAGGGCAATGGTGTCAAGGCATGACAGTATTAAAAGGACACTCACCTAATAAAAAAGCCTTAATAAATCCTTGAGCCATGTGTTAGTAACATGCTGGATTATTAAATGCTGAAGGTTCTTTCTTTAAATCATGTTAATTGGCATCAGCTCTGACACGGACCATAGGAAACACTGGCTGGGTCTGGAATCTGGTTCAGAGTCAGTTTTACCTTCTCTCTGCCTTTGGGGCTGGGTGGCCCCAGAGTCATTATTCTTTGGTTTTCCCACATTGGACAGAAGTGAACAGGTGAAACTAAAGAATTGCCTGAGGTGAATTTGTATATATACATAAGTCACTGGAGTAAAAATATTGTCTAGACGTAAGAAAAACACACACAAAAGAACCCAAACAAACATACCAAACAGTCACTTGTATTGCAAAACAGCCAGGAAATAACAAACAAACACAGCCAAATCCTACAACAAAGGCTTTACATAGAAAAGAAAAACTCCTACTTCAGGATACAAAGTATATTCTCGCTAATACCATTTCCCCCTGGGCAAAGTATCCCCTAAACCCGAACACAGGGTTTCTTTCACCTTCAGACAGCAACCGATTTCTGCTCCCCGCTGAAAAGTGATGCAAGAGCGGCACAAGGTAGAGCTGGTCCCTCTGCTCAGCCCACCTCAACTCACAGAGCAGCAGGACCACAGCCCTGTGACCCTTCTGCATCCACATCCAAGTTCACGTGGCCTGCAGGCACGTGGGCGCAGCGCTGCCGTGCCCGTTTCTCAGATGAGGAAACTGAGGCACGGGGCAGTTAGGGCTCTCCCTGGCAATCACCCAGGGCCACAGGCACGTCGGTGTCCGGCTCCGGGTGCCCTGCTCCTCTCCACAGCGTGTCCAAGCGATGGGCACAACAAGCCTCTGCCTAAGATTTTGGTATTTGCCTGAAAAGGCTTGTAAAGCGCAGGCTAAAAATAAAGGTAGTAATAAAAGCCTCATGCTCGTTAATTACTCTGTAAGCCATTACTGCCTAAAAACCCCATAACTTTAATGGGGGCGATTATAAGTATAGTAGCAAAACCGTGGAGCTAATTACTGTTTAGTTATTAAGCAGAACATAGCCAGAACTGAGTAATGAGTGCGCAGAATTGCTTGTTCTTTGAGGATCTAATCAGGGGTAGTAACTTCAACCTCAGATTCTCAGAGAAAAGGACAGAGCTCTGCAGCCCAGGATGATGCAAGGGGCAACGCATCACCCTTCAGCTGCAGTTGATCCGTGCAACCACGACACTGGAATTGCAAGTCCAGAAAGGGACTGAGAATAGTACAGAAATGTTTCAGGCCACCGTTACCAATCTGCCAGCTAGAGGAGAACCAGATTCGGCCACAGGAATCAAAAGTGCTGAGGCAATGCAGCCAGGGTCTGAGCCCAAGGGTGAGGGTTTGCACCATCTCTTCATCCAGCATTTGTCTCCTGCTTTTAAAAAATTAAAATCATTCCTGTAGCCAAAACTAGACAAATAATGTGCTCTTCTTTTTAATTTTTTTTTTTTTTTTATTTTAAGACAAAAAATAGAGATTTCAGAAATATTGGAAATGCCTGGAATAAAAAAAGCTTACTTTTAGGAGGCTGTTTTTCCACTCGATCCTTTTGTCCAGCCTCACCTGCCAAAACCCTAGATCTGTCACTACACTTGCCTAGGCTGCACCCCCAGAGCCACTCCTTGTGTTTTCCAAGTTGCTGGAGAAACTGAGGTGCGGCGATGGCAGAACTGCACCAACCTTGCAACAGCTGAGGCAAAGCCTGACCTACTCTCCCCTTCCAGTCCTGAGCCCCTGAGCCCTGTTGCAACAAATGGGATCAAGAACACAGATTATCTCAGAGAAAAAAAATAATATTAATCAAGCTTCTCAGAACAACACTTAAAATTTAAAGCAAGCATGAGCAAAGTGGATCAAGGGAGCTCAACACAAGCACAATTAGCTTCTGTAACTTATTGCCACAGGATACTAAGAAGAACAAGAACTTAACAGGATTCAAAAAAGGATTAGTTGTGTATGTGAATAAACTGCATATCCAGAATTAGAATAAACCACCCACCAGTTTGGAAAACATATAAACCCTTGAGTTTCTAAGCTTCAGCCAAATTTTAACAAGCATCGGAAACTTTCTCTTCTCCAGATTAATCTTCTGCCCATGCTGCTCCACCTCTGCAGATGCTGGTAGAGGTGGCCAGAGCTAGGAACAGGACAGGAGATGAGATGGCACTGCTCTTAAGCTGACTACACTGCCTAGCCCCAAGAATTCACCGCTTCCAACAGCAAGGCAGATCTGTTAAATCCTTAAAAGACTTAATGCAGCGTCCTAAATGTGTTTGCTTTAATGTCTGGGTTCTTACACAGCAATCATCACCACAGTGCCCAAGCGCTGTCCAGGATTTCTCGAAGATCTTTAGCTACAGCCGCTGCACTTCCTTTCCTGGTGGCTCCAAAGGCACACAGGGGAATACCTTGGGCAGGTATCCTTTTATTACAGTGCTTTGGAATAGGGTTAAACCTGGGCTTTGCAATCTTTTTGTGATAAGCAGGGCAGACGCAAAAATGTGTCATGCACGTGGCAACAGCAAGTGTCAAGGTTGATGTGGATCCTTGGTGCCGTCTCTGCTCTCCAAGGATGCGCTGCTCTGTCCACCACGATTGGCAACGCTTGGTCCAGCGTCTCTCTCAAGACAGGAGAGCTGTGGGCTGACGCAGGTCTTGGATGAGAAAGCATTTACAGCACCCAATACTTCTTGATAAACGGCTACGCTTCACACATGGTTTTTAAAAAGCATCTCTATCAAGATGAAAAGCTGTTTGACTTACAGCACACTTCCAAAATAGAAAGACAACTGGGAGTTTTCTTACAGGAGATGTTGATGACAGTCATGAAAAGTTGTTTGACTCTTTAAGGTTGCTTGTGGGTGAATGCTGAATGAGAGTGCTTCAAAAATTAGCTCATTTAAGGGGTCCTCCTTCAAGTCTTCTCGAACTGGTGACGATACCTTGAGTTAAGCCCTTTGCTCAGCTAAGACTACATCAGCACTCCAGAGACAGACGTATTTCCAGACTCTCTTTCCACCTCTGTGGTCTGCATTGCACTGAATGTTTTGTGCACTGCCGACTTCCATAGATATTAAAAAGTGACATTAACAAAAGATGACCCAATTTCAACATGATTGGACTCAATTCCACAGCTCCATAATAGGCTTTGCATATGCTTTGTCCAAAGGGCTTGAAGACACGTGTGATACCTCACGTCAGAGGTGGCAGCCACAATGACCAAGCCTCACCTTTCCGACCAGCAAGCCGGCAAAGGTCACTGTTTCAGGATCTGCAAGACCGAATCATTAAGCCAAACACATCGAGCTACCACCAGGCTCCCTGTGGACTTGCCTTTCTCCCTCTACCCAAGGAAGCCTAACAAATTAAACATGCGTAACGTCGCTGGGTGATGAAAGAACGGCCTTGGCTGCCAGCAGGACTGCGCCTCGCTGATGCCGTAGGAAGGATTACCTCACCACCACGCGGTTCACAGCTTTTGTGGTTAGTGGTGGGGAGAAGCCCCACGCTTTTATACACTGTCTGAATTAAGGCTGTAGGATTCTATGGGTGCATCTGGAACCCCAGGCTGCTGGGATATGCTGGGAGCTGCCTCCCATTACACCGGCACCTGGAGAAGTTCATGTATATGACCATCAAACATGAAGAACTGTGCCCAGTGAGCAACAAGCCCTCATCCGATGTTCCAGCTGGCGCTGCAGGATGTTCCCAGTTGCAGACCTGGAGATGAGACTGCTCACCTCCCACCCGCTGTTGCCTCTTGACTCGCCCGGGAGCCCACTGCCCTGCTCAGCTGCGGGTCAGGGCTCGCAGCACGTGGCACACACCTTCCAGCATCAGCAGCTTGCCAGCTCCCTACCTGAGACCTGCCTTCATAGCCATCAGCACTTACTTTTAATTATCGAGTTCTTCCATACCCCAGAAAAAAATAAATCCTGCTCTATTTAAAAAGAGTTATTAATAACCTGATTCTAATGCATTAAAAAAGGGGGAAAAAAGAAGCCTTGCAGAGCTAGCGAGCGAGCCAGCCCTCTCCTACTGCAGCAAGGCACCACCAGGCACCCTGAACACCTTATAAAGGGATCTAGTTTTCAAAAGCATAATTTTTCTGTTTTTCAATAGCAAACATCAAGTATCTTAAAAGAGTTTTTTTTGAAGGCTGGGGAAAAAAACATGCAGGCATCCAAATTCTCCATTACTTTCGAAAACACCAGCTGTTGCAAGCACAAGTCCCTGCAGACGCCACTGAAGTAAAAACTGCTTTGCAGGAGCTGTTGTCAGAGTTGCTTGATAGTGTGCCCATGGTCCAGGCTGAGAGGTGCTCCGGACAGGCAGCGAAGAGCGTCTGCTGCCACGGGAGCACAATGTGCTGCTCCTTTTTGGGGGGTAAATTCACGCACGGCATCTCCTCTGCACTCCTCCCCACAACCCCGCTTCCAACACATGCTGCTCACGAGGCAGCTTTGCATTTCAGAGGCACTAAGAGCAGCCATGCAGCTAATCTGAGCCGAAGAGTTTCCGGGCTATAAATTCACATAGAAATTTCTGCCTTATTGCAAACTACGTTTTCACTGCAGACAAGCCTGCAACAGGGTCAGGGTTCCCAGGTCAGCTGCTGCACTCTACTCAGGCAGTTCAAGAGTCCTTCTTAGCTGCTGCCTGCGCAACAAAACCTCCAGCATCATAACACACCCCAGTGCTGCAGAAATATATTTATATCATATCAGCGGTGCTTGGAGGGATAGGGCCGTTCACTGACTCACAGAAGTATTTCTCACAGGTTTTCTCTCCCATGGCCTTGAGGGACAGACGTAGCAAAGATGCAGCTGGGCTCTCAGAGCTCTCTCAGCTCCTTGGCTAGTTGTTGGTCAAAAAATCAGAGCCAAAACCATTATACCAACCTACGAAAACCCCCAGCTCCCGCCCCCGTCAGATGGATGAGGCTCCAATCCTAAGCCCTGCTGGGCTGTGAAACAGGGCATAGAGAGTCCGACAGCCTGTGACCTCTGCAAAAGTCACTAATGGGACTGAGGGATTAACATCGATTCTTTCATGCCATAGCGTGGAAAGGGAGGAGGGGGATCTGGCATGATAAAGCAAATGCCCAACTATAATTCAGCAGCTTGCAACACAATCAATTGCCGCTTGCAGATCTGCAGTCCATTAGTACAGCCACAAACTCACACAACCTTCTCCTTGGAAACAGGAAGGTCATTTTAAAATTATCTCCCTTCGATTTCTGGTCCCTGTTGAAATTCAGCAGGGTGTCCTAACCCCACCTGTGCCTGCTGAAAGGAAGAGCATCCCGTGATGCTCTCCTCCTTCTTCCCTCACTTCCCTTCTCCACAGTGAACACGGAGGCTTCTGCCTGCCTGGGAACCTTCGACATGTCAGAATAACATGGCCAGACTTCCATTTGAGAGGCATTTGGAAGGAAAGGATTTATGTTCCTCTACTAGCAGAAAAACCCCGTATGCCAATCTAATAAACCCAGAGCTCTTCCAGCGTTGTCCAGAGAGGTGGAATCTGGCTCTTAGTTTGTCACTTAGTGGGAAAGGCAAAGGTTAAATCTACTGTTTGACCAGCTTACAATCTAAGCCTGGTTCTGACTCTGGCTTCCCCCATGGCTTAGTTATTTTGGCTCACCTGCACCTCAGCTTGCTCTAGAGGTGCGATGAAAATAGCTGCCTACTTTTGGACAGGAATCACAAGGCTCAAGTAGCTCACAGGCTGAATACAGCAATGGCACAAGCGCTGATGCCTGAGGTGCTGGCAAAGCGCAGCTCACACCAATCTGACGGCCTGGTGTGCGTGCCTGGGGAAGGTCATTTCTCCTAATTTTAGAATCACCCAAGGGCCAAATCCAGCCCGGATCCTCTCCATATGAATGAGAAATGGAGAAGCCAAACAAAAGCTGGAGACAGAATTAAGCCAAGAGTTTCACAGCCCAACTCAAGAAAAGCAGTGAGCAAGTAGCCCTCACA
This sequence comes from Eurystomus gularis, assembly GCA_013400335.1. Taxonomy (NCBI): domain Eukaryota; kingdom Metazoa; phylum Chordata; class Aves; order Coraciiformes; family Coraciidae; genus Eurystomus; species Eurystomus gularis. The sequence goes on along the minus strand of VZZY01024585.1, from coordinate 464,363 downwards.
GGAAAGACTGGCACCGAGGAGTGCCTCTCTCTGCTGCCCAGCTCCCCAGCACCACCCACCAGCCCCTGCATTTCCAAGAACATCTTCATCACTTGTGCTTGACCAAGCACTAAACTAGATGGGACATCAGCAAATATTCCCTGTGATCCGCAGAGTGCGGTGCGTGGCAGCAGCTGAAAGCGTGCACCTGTACTCTGACACGCAGAGAGACGCAGGCACGGCGGACGGACAGACAGACTCCCTTGCAGGGTTTTACTTGCAAGGTGAGGAGCGAGACAAGCCCTTGGGGAGCTCTGAGAAACTGGAGGGTTTTGTAATGGCTGCTCTAAGAATATTGTAATCATGCAGCAATTACGGTGCATCTCAAATCAAGCCGGCAAATTACACCGTTATTATTACAACTGTCACCAACCTTGCATGGCAGGGCCCGAGAGGCAGGCTGTCCCTCGCCTGAGGAAGGAGAGCACCACCAGAGCTGCAGCATGGACTGCCCAACCCCTGCGATGCCAGCCTGGTAGCTTCCTCAAGTGACTAGGACTACATCTGTACTCTCCTAGGCTGTACCTCAAGGTACAACATTTAATTAGGTTGATTTTACCTTTTTTTGTAATTAAATATCTTCAAGCACAAGAGCAGCCCTTGTCATTTGATTGGAACTGTCAGTCTTTCAAATGTCATTCCGACAGATGACTAATCTTCAAAAACGAGACTTACTCAACTCTTGGACATTTAATTAATGAGCCAGAGCAGTAACGACGGTTGAGATAGAGAGGGAGGAATCAGCGCTGCCCGGGCTCAGGGCTGAGTGCTGCACATGGCCCTACAGCCTTTTTGAAGCTCGAGGGACCGGGGCTTCCTGTCAAATGCAGAATGCAGGCTATGGAAACGGGGGATGCGGCACGTCTGTGAGGACATCTCAGCACACTTGTTCCTCCAAGTTGCTGTCATGTCAACAAAAAAGAGAAGAATTTCCTCTTTCAGTCTCTCTGAATATGTTGGTTTTCTCAGTGCTGAGTGAAGACCTCGTTACATTCTGCCTCCTCCGCACGCTCCCTTCCGAACAGGTTTCTCTGGCCTCGCTCATCCTCCATTTTCCCACATCTACCCAACACACCACTGCTTTGGGAAGCATCCCGAGATTTACAAGCCGAAATTGCACCGTAGCATCAGCAGCAGAGGAGCGCATGTGCTGATCCCAACCTGAATGCCAACACTCTCCTACTCACAACCCCTTGCCCCCACAGACCCGGGTCTCGGCCCCGGATTGCTGCCTAGCTCACAATTTGCTCTGTAACGAGAATGACTCAGGCTGTCGGGTAAGTTATTAACTTCAGCAGCCAGAGTCTTTTCCCATTAGAGCGTTATGGTACGAGATGCCTGGGTGAGACAAAAAGGACTGTCAGGGAGAGCACGGCGCGCACAAGACAGCGATGAGAAATAATGTTGGCAGCATTATTAAAAGATAAATTGGAGAAAGAAAGGAGGTGTATGTGTGGGGTGACAGCCTCGCAGGATTGTAACAAATCCTTTACCACCAGGGCCTTCCCAGCTGTCAGATTTCCCAAAGCCAGGAGACAGGGCAGTGGTAGGTCCCATCGGCTCCACAGGTCAAAGCACCCCTGCCACGCACGTATCCTGCTGGTGCAAAAACCCAAAAGTATTCATCAGCAATAGGTTTATGGTGTGCAGTATCTTCCTGACCCCAGCACCTCTTCACACGATCATAGTGACAATAATCCCAGCATCCTCACAATGCCATGGACAGTTAATCCTCCACAAAGGGCAGAAATTGGCAGCTCCCCCTCCCACCGTCCTTTGGGCTTTATTTATAGAAAGGCACCTTTTATTGCAATTTTTGCTTCTTGCTGAGGCTAGTCTGCCAGGCTGGAGGCAGAGATAGTATCTACACCTCCAGGATCCAGACAGCTCCACCTTGCTGCCAAGGGATTCGTCTTAGAGTAATTTTAGTCACAGTTATGCCTGCCAGGCTCCCTTCTCAGTGCTCTTGGCTGAACACTGGCTGCTTGCGCTCGGAGAATTGCAGAGCTAAAGTAACTAATAACTTAGAGTAACTCTGTCTAAGGTAGATGCGACTTCAAACCAAGCCACCCAAGAAGGAGTTGGACTCTTGTCAGATTGCTCCTTAACAACCTCCTGCCAGCCTTAACCTCGTTGCTCAGGCCAAGCTAGTACGTACAGATCTACCAGCATCCTTCCCGCTGCCCAAAGAGCCTACCCCTGTGCAGACACCTCCCGTGCACGCCAACGGCTTCCCATGCAAGTAGAACTCTCCTTGCCCCCACCCTTACCACTCAGATTCCACCCAATCTTAGCACTTGCAATTTTTTCCTGCGCCAGAAACAATGCTCATCTGACTGACAAACAGAAACAAGTACGTCCGAACCCTGGCAGAAGGTCATTCCAGGAGCTGCACACTCTCTGAAAATGAATATGTCAGAGTCACGCCTTGTGGATGTGGCACTATTATAAGAAAGACACTGGAAGAATTATTCATTAGTAGTGACTTCTGTAGCTCTAATCTCCATAACCAGCTGCCGTTCACCCAAGTGGATCACAGCCCATCTGAATAAACCTTTGAATGTCCGCACAATCCCCACCACACAGCCCACGCCAGCCTCTCCTGGGGCATGGCACCCCCGCAGCGACGAGAGCTGAGGATGGGAAGGAAAGAATATTCCTTTATCTCACCAAGGCTGTAGAGAGCATGCAGACAGAGAGTGCCATAAACCGGCTGGCAGCCTTTCAAGGGTGGCAGGCTTGTGCCAGATTATACTTCTCTCTCCCAAATTAGAAGCAAAACGTGCCACTAGAAAGTCAGGTGAAAGCTGTCTCTCAAGGAAGCAAGAGGCTGCCTCTCAGTACCACTGCGTGAGGCAGCATCTTAAAGCATCCTGCTAACCTGAGCACAGCCACTGCCTCTCCAAAAAAGCCACAGCTCTCAAGGTCCAGCCTTGCTTCGTGCTGTCCCGACCGTGCCTGCTTGCCCTGGCAGACAAGTCATGGGTTGCTGACCTCCACCATAAACTGTGCTAGGATTTAATCATAGCACCATCCTCCTCTCATTCACACATTCACACCGAGCCCCTCATGGAGGCAGACAAACGGTATCGTCACAAACACCCATCGTCCTCAGCCCCGGAGTCTGAGCCGGGCAGTGGTAGGCACTGACCGCAGGAGACACGAGAAGACCAAACGAGCACCCTCTCTGCCTCCGCCATGCAGGTTTACCATCCAGATGCCATCTCTGCACAGTCCTGCCAGGCTCCCAGTATCCAGCAAGCTCCCAGTTTGGAACAGGACTGCAGCTTACTCCGTATGCCTCACTCCCTCCTTCAGAGACCCAGCCCACTCACAGATCTGCTTCTCAGCAACCATCATGTGCATCTATTATTCAGAAGAAATATCAACTTATTCATGAGCCAAAATAGGTTCCAGGTACCGCACCCAGCCTCTGACGTTAAAAATTCCTCCTGCAAAGCTGCTCTTTTCTCAGCCTGGACTCAACCAAGGACAGTGTAGTGCTGCTCTCGCTTTGATCCCTCCGGAGAGTTTTACAGCCTTGTTACGGTGAGGAACAGGAGTTAACAACCCTGTCAGGCCGCTCCCTCATCATCTGGTTAATGTACCTCGTTAATGGCTACGGCACAATATCGTTCACCTCCTGTACACTCCACAAACTCCAGCCTACCCCTGGGGCTTGCAGTTACAGTTCCCCACAGGGATGGAGGGAAGGCAGGGCAAGGAGGGCACGGGAAGTGACGTGGTGCCCACGGGGGACAGTGACACATCCAGCATGTCTCACAGGCCCCTGCAGAATTACTCACGTACCAGGGAGGCAAGTATCTGTTTGTGGTTGGATGGGGAAGACATGAGCTGAAGCTGGAAAAAGCTCAGTTGGATGCAGCAGTCAGAAGCACTGCAGGGCCATCGGTGTCTCGGCGCAGCTTCAGGTTTACTCTCCATGCCACAGTCTATGGGATTCAGATGGAATAATCATAGAAGATCATCTAGTCTGCTCCCATGTGGCCAGAGCAACGTCACTCCCCCGCGCTTGCTGGCTTTTGCTCATTCCCCGAGAAGCTGGACTCCCCCGAGGACTTTCCCCACGCAGCCTCTGGTAAGTACAGTCCTGGCCCTCCCTGTGCTAAGAGAAATGCGTTGGTGCACGTCTTCTTTAGCTTTAGCAGCTGCTAAACAGAGGGGAAAACAAAGGATGAAACCTAAGGAGTTTAGGCAGCACACTTCAGCACCAAGGTGGCATTTATGTGGAGCCCAGGGGGAGGTAACCAGGCGCCCACCCCACTGTCACACCGCCTGCGTTGTTCCGGGGCTTTGCTACTCCTGCAGCTTGCTCAGCACCCACACACAGGCAACCAGCCCCACTCCTTCCCAGCAGCACACCAAAGCATCTCAGCCCTCACTCTGTGCCACCAGGACAGGAGAAGAGTATGGGCTAGGTGACTTGTCAAAGTGGGATCCCTCTCCTACTGATGGTGATAGGAGTTAGGCTTTTTATTCATGGAGAGCTGGAGTGGGCCCTGAATCACGCTGGCATTATGTTATGATAACGCTGGAAGTATTATAAATGCTTTGCATGCCAGACAAATCCTGGAGCAGGCTTCCAAATCCCCTCAAAATCCCCACTTGCATCTCTACATTCATCCATTCATGAAACCCAGAGCAGAGCCTCAGCATCCATCCCTGTGCTCCTGGTCTCTTTCCAGCTCAATGGAAGGTGAGCCAGAGTCAAGGTATTTCTTCTGGATTAGCCTTCTTTTGTCTTTCAGGTGCCAAATCTGAGGAAGAAGCTGTGCTAGGGCATTTAAGAATAACATCCAGCAAGGCAGCTGAGACAAATCCCATGGCCGTTTCTCCTCTCAGAAAGTGGTGTCTCATCCTCCACGAGCTCTGGCCCCCGTAACCACAATGAGCCGTGGCACTGGAGAAACTAGGGCTCTGCAACTCACACGGCATTCAGGAGCTGGAGGACTTGGACCTTGCAGCCATCTGGGAGATCTTTGTGCTGCAGCTGCAGTTGTGGACATCTGGCTCCAGATGAATTCTCACTTAGGAAAGGTCTGCTGAGATGAGCTGCACCCTTGAAACGCCTGTTTCTCTTTACTAAACAGCTGAACCTACACAAACTGACATCCGCATCTTCAGGACGCTTAAGCGAAGGCTTTCCCACCTCTCAGGGGGGTGAGCAGACTCTGTTCTCTGAGCTACAGCTTTCAATTCCCTATCCACTGGGCTTTGACAGGATTCCCAGACGGGAGACAGCACAGAAGAGCAAATTTTTCTGACAACCTGGCCCACCGGTCTAGAGTGCACAAGGAAGGAATGGAAGGAGACACTCTGAACTCCACTTTGCACGTTGCATTAGCAGGGCACCAGCTGTTGTTATTGCAGAGAGGATAACCAGTCTCCAGGAGACGCTGTGGAAGAACTCAGCGGGCAGCTCTCTTCTGTGGGCTCTGCAGTGCACGCATGTCTTTGCAACAGCCCGGAGCTGAACGGAGAGAATTCTCAATCGTGACGTGCAGATGCGAATGCCCTCCCCAGAGGTTTTGGAGATGAGTTTTTTTAATACCTTTCTGAAGACTCTGCCATTCTAACTGGCAGAATTTCCTCTCTGGGTTCCCTCATCTTTGCCAGGGGACTCCCTGTGCGATCACAGGCCAATCACCTTTCCCTTGTCAGCGTTTGGTTCCCCTTCCATCAAACCCAAGCACGCAGAGTTTCCTCTGTCCATCCTGTTCACCGACATGCTATGCTCCAGTGCAGAGACTTAGATGTTCACAGCACCAAGGACTCTGGAAGACCAAACCACACCTCAGGAACTAAAATAAATAGCATTCCAGGACAGCGCACAGGCTGGAGCTGGGCCAGCAGTGACCAGTGCATTAACACACGCTTTGAGAGCTAATACATCACCTGCTCTTCGAGGACAGCACAAGAAGCCTTGTATAGAAGCTTAGCTCTTGTCCCAGCTTTAGGAAAACAGCTCAGACCCAGGCAGGAGTGGGATCTTGAGCATTTCCTATTTATTCTGCTGCCACTGCCAGGCGTATCACACTGCTCCCCACAGCTCATACGGATAGGATAGCTGGAGGGATTTCTGAGGTGCCAGTGCAGCTTGGAAATTGCTGAAAGGTTCTGTGGTACTCAGGCAGGATGGGGCACTTCTCAGAGAGAAGCCCAGAGTATGTGTGCACACCCACTTCGGTACACAGGCCAGGATGGAAAACACAGGGGTGCAAAGCTGCCCGAGCAAGCGTGCTCCAGGCACACTCCAGGTACCCAGAAGGTATCTTGCTGCGCAGGAGTCAGTTTATGAGCCTGTGAACAACAAGCCTTGGAAAGTGCTGCTTGGTACAACTAACACACCCACCAACGGAGAGGGTCAAGAACAGGAGGTTGATTAAACTGGCTAAATCTGCGGGACAAAGCCACCCGCACTGCAAGAGACCAGGATCTGCTCCCTAGTGCACTGAATTGTTCTGTTATTTCCTCAATCTTTCAGTGCCTCAGTTCCCCGGAGGCGTGGAGTTCCCCTTTTAAAAATGTAGGAGGATATATTCAATAGTGACTAATACACTGTAATACTTAAGAGCACTTGGGGGTGGTCCACGTGTCTAGATCAAGATATGAAGATTAATTATGAGCCACACCCTGTGATCTCCACTCAGCAAAGCCCTTATTAGCTTCTGAAGGTGAACCCAGCCCTGATGTCAACTTGCCAACCCAAACACAAACAGTTAGGGCTCTCAGGAGAAAAAGGGAGAATCTATCCTCACTCTTCAGATCTTGTGTTTGCCAGAGATCACTTCTCTGGCCACCAGAGACAAAACACTGGTAGGTAACTGAGTCAGGATCTCCACCTGCAAAGCATAAAAACTACTTGTTACAAAGACCCATGAAAAAGACACTGCAGAGGGTCCTTCCACTGACATTGTTTCCAGAAGATGCTTTGCCTTCGGGTGGGTTGAAGCCACATCAAACACACCTCCAACCATATCCCCAAACAGGACTTAGAGCTACAGCCCACCTAACTTTTCAAGGCTGCAGAAAGGCTGCAGAGAAAGTGGAGGGTGAGAAAGTCACAGAGGGTATCACCCCCAGAGGAAGAGGCTGACCACGGCCTGCTGTGTCCCCTGAACTCAGAGATCTTGCTGGTAAGCACATACGAAAAGCAACACTGGAAGCCAGGCAGCCTCTGGCACTGCTCATCCCTGCAAGACAAAATGCAGAGCGATGCAAGAAAAGACCATATCCTGTCTTCCTATGGATTCAAATCTGTCCACTGGGTTTTGTTTCGAGAAGAAAAAACTGCTTTCACGTAAGTTTTTTTTGAGCTAGTGGAAATAGAATAAGGGCGAGGGAGAGCAAAAGCACTGCAAAAGGCAAGTCTCCTGAAAAATGAATTGCAACATTTGCCCTGGTGCCCCCTAAAAGACAGTTCTTTTCATTTCCCAAGGCTTCTGCTGCTGCAACACGAAGGTGCTGGAAAAGACTGAAAAGGCAGACGTGCTGTTTTCCTTTCGGGAAGCATTATTTTGACATTGAGCAGCCAGCTGCATGCATGCGGAGAGCGTGCGCTCACACTTTGTTACTGGGAGGTGTCTTGGTCAGCTTCGGCCAGATCTCCCAGCTACAGCAATTGTTCTCCAGAAAGATCCAGCCTTTGTGAGTGTGCCCAAAACCAACGAGGCCCTGCACACTGGAGGCACTCGCTTGTCTTCTTGCCTCGGAAGGTGCACGATAGCAGAGCAAAAACTAGAGAGATGCAGAACACCACTGTGGGTCAAGGGAGGAAAAGAGCAAATCCAGGCACTGCTGTAGCTGGCTGGAGCTCTGTGGGATGCTGCCCGGATGAGGCCAAAGCCACAGGAGAACAGAATCGCTGACCCCAGTGGCACTGTGTCAGGCCTGGGATGCACACAAGGTGACAGTCCCTTGGCATTACCTCTCCACTGTGAGTCACCTTCATGGGTGAGGAAACTTTGGGACGCCAACTAACAAGTGGGAAAGCTCTTCTCCACTCCTCCTCGCCGACACATCCATGACCTTTACGGACGCCCTCTCACTTTGCTGTCCTGGAGAACTGAAATGACTGAAACTTGGGTTCCCTCTTCTGCACCTTCCTCGGTCAGCCCAGCTTGGAGGAAGCCAGCTCTCTTTCAAGCTGTTGCTGTGCTGCCAACGACTAAAAGTTCAGAGTGCTCTGCCGGAGAAGCTGTCAGCGTTTCACTAGAAATGCCTATGGGGGGAGCAGGGAAGGATTTATAACTCAGCTGCACGAAATGGGAAAGAACTCAGAGCCAACGTCACCAATTTCATTTTTCTACCTCTGTCTTTCAGACACTCATATATATTCAACCAGGAAAATAAGATTATTGGTCAGCTACCTTCCCATTCTAGTAGCATCCACTGTCCTGCTGGCTTTGGCCGTTTCCAAAGCTCTTGGTCCCCTGCCACAGAACTAACCCTCCTGGGGGGAAACATCCTTCTTTTTCACTGTCTAGTTGTTCAGTTCCTTCACCAGAACATCTTCCATATACCTCACAGAAAACAGAGTTGGGTGCTACATACAGGAAGAAGACATTTCACCCTTTTTTCCTGAAAGCCTCCATTCTCCCACATCTTTTCAATCCCAACTCTGTCAGCTAAGCCAAGCAATCCCCGCCACTGTAACCTTCTAGCCAAACCTTGGTCAATCCATTCGCATTGGAGCTCTGTGTACAGAGAAGGACTAATTAAACAAACAAGGTAAGCAAGATGCATCTCGAGTGAGTTAGGAGACTTTCCCCGTATGAGTAAGGATTACTCCGCAAAGAAAAGAACAGCTTGAAGCTCCGCTGTATGTTTAGACAGCCCTTCTTCCATATTTGTGTGCACACAAACAAACCCAGCCTCATTCATTTACACGAGCTGGTGACACCCCGCTGTAGACACAAACAATTTAGACATGTACGCACAGCCCTATGCACCAGAAAAGTCTCTTCCAGTCCATAACACTGGACCGTGAGCTCCTCAGATGTGTGCACAAGCTCTTACATCAGTTGATGGCACATGGGGGCTCAGGACTTTCTGCAGCCTGTGCAACTCAGTGGGCACTTCTGTGGCATGTCATTACCTAAGGAAGCAAAGCAAATGCTTCCTAACCCATGCCAGGACCCATCAAGAAGCCCCTGAAGGCAAGGGGAGGAGGGGGTATCTGACGGACAGCACAGAGCAAATGGATATTGCAGCAGCAAGATCCTGCCAAAGGTAGCAAGGGATGCCCAGCCAAGACCTCTGCTTGCTGGGATTAAGTGTATGTGGGCTCCACAGCTGTAAACATCAGTTTCTCCTCAGTGCTTTCCCAAAGATCTGGGCTAAGCCAACTCCCAATACTATCTGAAGTTGCGCTTTCTGGTCTGACTGAGAGAAATTAGGACTTTCAGGGTGAGAGACCCAGGGATTGAGTCAGAGCAAGGCCCAGCAGGGAAAAGGAAAGCATCATTTGGGGACAGCCTCACTGATCGCCACATTCTTGCCTATAATCAGTATTTCTCATCTCTACCCGCTCCCACAGCATAACATGGCACAGAGATCACTCCTCAGATGGCAAAGCATCGCTCAGGCATCTCCTGTTCCTCCAAAAGATAGCACTCAGAAAGCTTTTCCCTTTAAGCAGCCTTAAAGTTGGCTCTCACCACTCCTGGCACGAATGAAAGAGGTTTCAGTTCCCCCTCCTCCTAAATCCCATCCCTTTCTGTTGCGAAGAAAAGGCAGAGGGTGACCAAGGGAAGAGAAAAGCAACTCTCAGTCGCCTCTCACCTCCCTCCCATCCTTCTGCACAGATGCAGCGCGGGCTGGAAGGGCGCGGGGCCATTGTAGTCCCCACGCAGCCTCCCAGGAGGGGAGCCCCAGAGCAGGTGCAGGGCTGGGAGTGCAGGGCTGGGAGCACAGTGCTCCTGGAGGCGAGACACCCGCGGATTTCGCCATAACCCCCCCAGCCTTCTCCAGGAGAAGGAGCCTGGTGTCTTGAGGAGTGGGTCCTCAGGCACCCAGTCTGAAAAAGGGGGGGTGAAGTGATCTCCAGCACGACAGCTCTCGGGACCCATTCTACATTCTTTAAATACACTGGGAGGGGTAGAAAAATCGCTTCAGGTCTCTCCTCCTTCCTCCCACTCCCTGCCTGCTGCACACACACATACCCACACCCAGCCCTGTGCATAAAGGATCTCTGTCCTGCTCAGCTCAGCCATGCAATGCCTGCAAGAGGCAAGAGTTACCTTATTCCCATAGCCTGAACCGCCTTCCTTCTCCATCGTGGCTGGGAAGCTGCTCCCATTCATGCTTTAATCCCTGGGAACAGAGGCACGATTCAAAGCGGCTGTTCACCCACCGGAGTGGGCTCCCTGCAGCAACCTCCTCCTCTTTCTCTCCTCCCTTTTTCCTCGTTTGTTGGGTCCAGATTTAATTTTTTTGTTTAACGTATTCTTTCTTAATCCAGGCAGTAATCAAGACACTCCTTCATTGCCTCTCTGTCTCCCCGTTTCACTTGCAAAGAAACAACATTGGAGATCTCCTTCCTCCTCCACTGCCTCTGTGGACCTCCGGCTCCCCAGGTCTGCCTTTCTGCAGCGTGGCGTTAAGGGAAAGAAAGAGTGGAAGAGGGAGGGAGCGTGCAAACAGGGAGGAGGAGGAGGAGGAGGCCAACGGGGTGCGGGAGGAAGGAGCGAGAGCGTGGCTGGCTGCTTTGTATCCAGAGCGGTGCCGACAGCCCCTTCCCTCCCCCCGGCAGAGGAGGACCTTCGCTGCTAATGGTCTGTACCAATTTATTCCACTTAGGCAGGGGCACTTCTCCCTGCGACAGGAGGAAAAGCCAGGGAAGGCTCTGAGATGGCCCCTTAAGGAATTGGTTCCTGCTCTCCTCACTCCACAGCATCACCAGCCACAGGCAAGGGGAGAGCTCTCCCAGCTCAGCAGGCAAGCGCAACCTGTGAGGCTAGGAAGGGCTGGGAGTGAGGGAAGGGTTGTGTTGGTGAGGAGTTCAGCACCTCTGAGAGAGAAAGCAGTGACCATATGCTGGGTGGAAAGCAAGGCTGTCCACTAGCCTCTTGGGAAGGCAGGCTGAGCTCTGCTCCACTTTCTGCATGCATACTTTGGTGGAACCACCCTCTGCTCATCACGCACACCTCTGCATCTGGACTGATGGTCCCCAGCCACGTCCACCTGGGCTTTGCAGGCAGTGGGTAGCACTCCTTGGAGCTCGTGCAGCTTCCCTTCTCTGCAGCACCATGGCCCCACTCAGCCATTCCTACCCAAACAGCAAGGTACCTCCACACAGGTCCACCCTGGCAGCTGACTGATGGCCCCGGCACTGGGCCAACGACAGAGGAACATGCTTCTCCCATGGGAAGGAGGCTCTGGATGTGCCTAGGTAACGTCCCTGATCTAGGGACAAGTGCACCAAGCCCCGTGGGCAGAAAGGACACTCCTGTGACCTCTAACAATGCAGCAGGACCCTCTCTTCTAGGGAGTACCTGGAGGATGAAGGGCTTGAAGGGGCTGGGGAGCAGACCACAGATCTTATCTTCTGATACTGCCCTTTAATAGTTAACCCAGGCAGGGCTGACTCATGCTCGGCAGCAGATCTCTCCGAGATGGCTGAACACCACGCTGTGCATGTCTCTGAATGCCACACTCGCAGGTGGACAGTTTAACATGAGCCAAAAGTCAGTCCTGAGGTGGGGACGAGTCACCTTTTACCTGTCCTGCCACTGCCGCCTGCTCACCTGCTTCCAGCCAGATCAGCCCCCTCCATACACCACCTCCTCTTCCCGCTACTCGTTCCATGTGGACACGCACAGATCCACAGCTACAGCTACTCGCCTGTTACTCCCTCTCTTCCAGCTCTGGTAAGGTTACAGTGCCATGGTAACCTGTAGGTATAGACAGATTGACTTACGCTTTACCAGAAAAGGAACAACAACGAAAAACCACAACCTTCCAGTTAGTGTGAAAAGCCTCAGCACTCGGGGAGCTGAGGTCTACACTGTGGAGCCATCTCAGTGATCTTCACTGGCAACTCCTGTCGCGCTTTTCGTTTTGAATCTACAACATTCAGACCCTGGTTTTAACTTGTGCATCTTGAGGGGTACCTGGGAGCAGAGATGTCTGCTGTGTAGTCTGGAAGTCAAAGCATTACCCACAATCAGGCAGTGAGAAACCCTACCCGCACCATTGCGGTGCCAGGGCTGGCAGCTCCCATGCTCTCTCCTCCTGAAGTGAAGCAAGCTGGAGGACTCCAGGCACGGCCCCGAGCCACTGCCTCAGGTGGAAGTCAGCTTTGCTGAGACTGGCAGGGCCTGCACTGGACAAACCAGGGAGATGGTGCCCCCAGGCCAGTGCTGAAGGACTGTCCACAGAGGGTGATGCTTGAAGGCAGGTGCTTTATAACAGCCTCTCCCCTCAAGCTGTACCTACTCTGCGGATGCAGAAGGATGAACAAGGACTGCCAATCCAGAATCCTTCATGCACAGCTAAAGAGACCGCACAGGCAGGCTAGCTTCTGCTCAGCCACCTCCTCTGCTCTTCTTGCTATCAAAGGGAATGTGGCCTTTTTTTGTCCTTGGTCTCATTTTCTGCAAGGTACCTAGGGAGAGATCAGCTCCAAAGACTACTTGCCTGGGAATTTTGTGCCAATTCAGCTAGTACAAGGGTTTCACTGAACTCTGTGCCTATTAAAAATGCGTAATGTCCACTTATATCAAAAGGGCGGGTTCAGACAGCGCTCTTCCAGCCTGTCCCAGGCTACCTGCTGTTACGGCACTCAGAGGCTGGACAGGAAGGAGCTGTCCCTTGGGGCCTGTATCAGAGACAGGAAAGGGCACATTCATTGACTATTTCAGGGCTGGGTGAGAGAGGGGGAAACAAGGGAGAAGAGACATAAAAACACCGCTGCCACAAAACTGAAACACATAAAAACTCAGGGAGGAGGAAAAGGAGATGTGATTCACCGGAGATTTATAAAAATTACGGGTGAGCAGTAACATTTCAGGCTCAGCCCTGCATCCATGTCTCTGAAGACTCACAAAGGTGAAAGGCATTGGGGAAAGTGTCAAAGAAGCTCAGGAGGGACATAGACATGTAGAGAGAGTCATTGCTGTGTCCCTCTGCCCTCCTGAATAAAAATTACAGCCTGACTCACTCAGAGCTCCTTTTTGTGATCAGAACCGCAGAACAATGGTGCAGAGATGCTGCTCTGACATTTTCCAAGGTTGTCCTTTTGAACCTTGGCGTATCGGCTTGTTTGCATGCTGGGTATGGAGTGTGCCACATTCACCAGAGCCAAATTCCAGGCGAGGGCAAGCCTGCCAGCAAGAGGGGTATGGGAAGAGAGGCTCAGGCAATCCTCCCGAAGGATCTCGGGATAAAGGCGGCAGGGGGTTGTTTGCCTGGAATCCAAAGTGCTTCATGGAGGATGTGAATCTGAAACACGCAGCATCACTGTTGACAGCAGCGTACATAAACAGAGCAGTATTTTCCTGCTCCCTCCCCCTTCTTATTATAGCACAAAATACCCCGAGTAAAATACATACACACAACAACCCACTATAAAAGGAAAACAAAGCCGCAAGCGTGTGCACGCACACGCATACGCAGATATTCTTCTGAAGAACGTAGCTGATATTCAATATCATAAATGTCATTTTTTAAATATTAATGCTGTGCTTCTAGCTAGGTTTATATAAGGTTTAGTGCCACAGGACCGGAGGCACAAGAACACCTACACTAGATGCTCACAGCCCAACACACTCCGCCTGCCCCAGCCATCCCGAGGCCCACTCCTTGACCGTGCTCCATCTCCTCGTTCCGGACTCCAAAGCCAGGCAGCAGCAGAGCTGGGGCAGACAAGCTCCCACCAGGCTTTTTTCCTGGGAGGTGGCAGAGCTGCGGCTCCCTTTCCCCCTCTTCCCCGTGCTTGCGGCTCACCATCTGGCACTGTCAGGAGGATCTCTGCTTGGAACCGCGCGGCAGCCAGGCACAAACGCGAGCCGATGCCTCTCTCTGGCTAAACAATAACCTCATTAGCCGAGGCAGTGCAGGGCACGGGGCAGAGCGTGAGGGCAAATATTCAGCAAATAGCAGGGTACGTTTCAGCGGTGCATGCACAAGCAGAGTGCTGGGCTGCTGGGAGGGAGCAGCGTACCAGCTGCAGCACCCAAGGGTTCATGAGGTCCATGTTTCCTACCTAACCTGGCTGGCTACCCCAAGCACAGCTTCGCTCCCTCCAGCAGCGCTGTCTGGTTTTCAGGCTGAACATGGGATCTACCTCACCTCAGTGGGAGTTTCATCAGCTCGTAGGCTGGGTTCCCTTGCAGGACCAGACTTGAGATACGACTCTTTACAGAAACAGGACAAGGAAAGAGATGGGCTAGTTTTTGGAATGACAGGCCTGAGCTCCTCAGAGCCGATCCTGACATCAGGAAGGGAGAACCTCATTTGATCCTCTCACCTTGTCATGCAGATGAGAAGGACCCAAGGCCCTTTGAGAGTCCATGGAGAAAAAACCCCTCAAAGTTTGGGCCTTTTGCCAACCTTAAGCAATTCCCCTTCTTCCCACAGGAGAGCTGAGCAGTAGCTGCTCAAAACCACAAATCAAACTAAGCACTCGTGTTAACTCTCCATGCATCAAAAGCCCTCAACCTATTTATGGTGCTCCCTTTTAAGCTGTCCATCCCACTCTCTAGAACGGATCCTTACTCCTACTTTGTTTAACATGGGCATCCTGGGCAAAAAGGTCCTCAAGCAAGCACTCGCTAGCCCAGATATTATTCTCCAAGGGCTAAACACAGGCCAACAGGTTTTCAAGCAGAAGCCAAGACAGGGAGATATTCTCTTTCCTGGCAACACTGCCTGTCAGGAGCTGCCTCACCCTGTCAAGGCTCTGTACCTGCACAGAGGGCGTTTATACACCCTGAGGTGTGGATTCAGCATGCCCTCTGGATGATCCACAGAGATGCAAAACATTATAGGAGCCGGTCAGAGCCAGCACTGGGGAGACCAAGGGAAAAGCTGTGGTGATGTATCAGCAGGTGGTGCTCTCCCCTTCAGATCCGCAAACAAGTTAAGCCCTAGCCTGGCATTCTACCACTGGGATTTCCTCCAGAAAAGATACCTCAGCCTAAGGCAAGACCCCCTTCTCTGCCCTGCTGAGAGAGACAGAGCCCTCATCAGCTCCGAGCCCAAGAAGGGGGAGCCACACGTAGCACGGAGCTCCCCTTGCACAGCCGTGCTTCTTAACATCTTGGGAGAAACTCTGCACAGGCTAAAGACCCATCGGAGGTAAACTTCACTCAGGGGAACATCCAAAGGAAATGGTTTAGCACATTGCTGGGAGTTGGCAGGAGTGATTCAATAACCTCTGGACTCCCTGTCCAGCTACAGCCTTTCTCCGATCGTTATCTTGGCCAGAATCCAAGGCAGAGATTGTTCAGAGACTAGAGCAACCCAGACGGTGCTAAATCACATACATCCAAACTGTTCTCTGAGGGATTTTAATTTATTGGGAAGCAACCTCTTAGCAAACAAACACAAACAGCGATCCAGCTCTCTCCACACTGCTTTGTTATTAAGCTCTGCTTCCAAACTGTCCACCCGACC
The DNA here is from genome assembly GCA_013400335.1 of Eurystomus gularis. Lineage (NCBI taxonomy): Eukaryota > Metazoa > Chordata > Aves > Coraciiformes > Coraciidae > Eurystomus > Eurystomus gularis. The sequence goes on along the minus strand of VZZY01024585.1, from coordinate 448,685 downwards.
TTCCACGTGCCCATCATACAGGTGAGGAACTCCCGGCTTTGCTCTGGATGCCCCAGCTTGAGACCAGAAGAGAAGAGAGGAAGCAAGAACATGCGTGCACCACTGGAATTATTGCTGGGTCTCTTGGTATGTTAAGTGAGACAACCCCAGACAGGGACTTCCAGATGACAGAAGTCACAGGCTCTTCTTGTTTTTAGGGCTCAGGAGACTTACCAGCAAGTTCAAGCCAAAAGCTTGCATTTCTCTCTGCCTTGATACTTTAGCCGCGCTGTTGACACGTGTTCTGCCCCATTTCCTGTTCTGCTGTCCCCACATTTTCTACCACTGCCTTGCCAGGCAACGTGGGATCTTACTGAGAAAGATCTTCCTTCGCGAGCAGCTTGTGACACTCTGGGATTGCAACACAATGAACTCATAAAGCGAGACATAGAAGCGCATAAATAATCATAATATCTCACATGTCCCAAGATCACACAAGCAATTTAGACTCTTTTTTCGTGTCCTATTTATAAATATTCATTACAGAGCTCTTTTAAACCGACAGAGTCCAATGCAGAACTGCTCCAAAAGCCCCAGCATCTTGCAGTTCCCGTGCAGCATGCAGGCAAGCTGCACCCCTGTGCAGCCTCACCTCACCCTGCCACGGAGAGCACGGCCCTGCTGCCTCTTGCCTACAAATATTCACAGACCATGAGAGCACAGCACAAAAGAACCGGCAGCAAGTATCTCAGCATCTCCTACCACTCCTGTGGCAGTCGAGTCCCTGCCATATGCCCGTTCCCTGCTATTAACCTCCATCTCAAAACTTCTGCGTGACAACGTGGGACTCACGTCACCTTGCCTGGCTTTGCCCAGCCGCTGCCAAACAGAATCACTTGGATCTAGAAAAAACTGTTGTATTCATGCCTGGAAAAGAAAAATTAGTATGCAAACACAGTGATAAATCCTCTGATGTACACATTTATGTTTTTATCATGTAGTTAATCAGGAAAGAGTATGTTCAGTTTAGATACAGCTCCACACTTTGCCTCTATAATCCAAATCCCAGAAGGGCCTTATAAAACCATAATCTGCAATGCAAAATCGCAAAGCATATGGGAGTGTCTATAGATTTTCCAAATCACCTGTGCCCTAATTTAATATGAATAACAATTAGTTTACTCTTATCAGTTAATTGTGCCCCTTGTGGATTCAGCAACACTGCGTCTCGTCACCAAACGCCTTTGTCTGAGCAAACTTTAATTACACTTCCTCGCCTGGCCCAGCCCTACTCGCAGCTTTGGCAACAAAGGCGAAATTGCTGCTAAACAAAAAACCCACCGCTACTGGCGACAAAAAGGAAGCAAAGCGCAGTGATTTCTGATAGAATCTGGGAACTCAACACAAGCAGTCCGGGGTTAATAGCAGGGAGGGCTACTCCAGTCCCTCCAGCTCAGCAAGAGCAGCCGCCAGCCCCACAGAATCCTGGATGAGCAGCACGAGGAGTTTCTCCAGCCCCAGCATGCGCTGACAGCCCTCGATCTCTATCTCTGCTCCAAGAGGGAGGAGATGTGCCTCCCAGCCCTGGGCACTAGCAGTCGAAGATTGGAGCAGGCTCTCATTTCACCTCCGGTGCTGTGATTAGCAGAGGATTGAGAGCCAAGGCACCAGGGTCCTATTTCCAGCTCTGCCGCTGACTCCAAATGTGCAAGGCACTTAACTCTGAGCCTGCTTCCTCACCCATTTCAACAGCCACACCGCTGTCATTGACAGAGCTGATGGGATGTGCATACACACTCACCCAATGCTTTGGTATCAATCCTGCCCTGAAAACACCGTTAATGCACCAGTAAACCTTGCAACATTTATTTATTGGCATGGGATACATGTTTTCTTTTCAAGGCCCAGAAGTTCCCTTGTGAATCATACAAAAAACCAGACTGAGGATGACTGTTTCTACTTCCATTTCAAACACCGCAGGGGTTTGCACACACACAGGCCTTAAATCTCAGCTACACCATCACCTTGGCAGCAAAATGTTGCCTTTGCATGGTGGAGGATGCAGGCTACAAACCCTTTGGCAGAGATGAAGGAACAAGCCTGCAGCGTGGCAGATAAAGCCTCTGGTGTGAGGAATGTTCCCAACCCACTAGATTCAGCCCAGGAATGGAGAGGCACTGCAGCAGCAGAATTAGATGTCGAAGCCACAGAGGATGTGCATCTTTGCACTAAAGATGCTGAAAGCTCCAGCATGCTGCTGCTCTCTCTCCCTGGAGGACTGGTACCACCACGGGGATTTGGTCCAGATGCTCGCTTCTCCTCCACAGCACAAGGAAGTCCTGCAGCTTCTTGCCTCACAGCCTTCAGAGCAGGTGTAAGGGACGGCTTCTTCATAATCTGTGCTGATTCCTGCTCCCGTGCGGCCCTGAACACAGACGAAAAGGACACTCGCCCTGATCAAGTCAGGGAATCCATCACCTGCCACATCAAATATGCTCATCATCTTTCTATAGCACGACCTCTGCTCCTCTCTAAAATGGGATATCTCCACCCTTACAAAGGAATAAGCTGCTGTGAATCCTTAATTGCTTTTATCACTCTCCTGTAATTGTTATCACGACCTTTTCATGCACTATTTCGGTGTGCCTCTCACCAGGTCATTATTTCTGAGCCATAGGCTCCAGTGGAACAGGAACATTAATCTCCGACAGACAGTAGATGCAAAGCTGACGGTGTTTGATCTCTCCTGGTAAAAAACGATGCCACAACCTAGACCAGGTTGAGCTCTGGCATTCTAGCAATGCCAGGAAAGATCGCTGACTTTTCCCAGTGGATCCTCCCGTCTCTCTCTTTGATCACCTCATCAGCTTAGCAAGCAGCAAAGGCAAAGCAACTACAATTACAAATTTTAAAGAAAGCCAAGTGTCACTCACTTGAGTAACTGGAACAATGTGAGTGAGGAGTCCAAGCTGCAGCAGCCAGGATAATCCTGCAGCAGCATTAGCCAGCTCAACAGCACACTGAGTCACTCCCCAAACTCATTCCTAGCCATCCTGGTTTCGGCTGGGATAGAGTTAATTTTCTTCGTAATAGCTGGTGCAGTGCTGTGGTTTGGACTTAGGATGAGAATAATGTTGATGACACACTGATGTTTTAGTTGTTGGGAAGTAGTGTTTATATCAAGTCAAGGATTTTTCAGTTTTTTGGGCCCTGCCAGTGAGAAGGCTGGAGGCACAAGGCAGGACCACTGACTCCAGCTGGCCAGGGGAATATTCCATACCATCTGACATCATGCCCAGTACACACACTGGAAGGAGCTGGCCGGGAGGGCTGACTGCCACTCAGACACTGGCTGAGCACTGGTCTGCGGGTGGTGAGCACTTGCATTGTGCATCACTGTCTGTCTGGGGGTTTATTTCTCTTTTTTTGTTATCTTCCCTTTCATTAATATTATTATATCTTATTTTTATTTCAGTTATTAAAGTGTTCTCATCTCAACCCACCGGTTTTACTTGTTTTCCATTCTCCTCCCTACCCCTCAGGGTTTGGGGAGAGGGAGGGAGCGAGCGGCTGCGGGGTGCTGAGTTGCTGGCTGGGGGTTAAACCACGACACCAGCCAAAGAGAGAAATCAGGCTCTGGTTCTCTGTGGAGGTTCAAGCACCAACACCTTCGCAGGCCTCATTCCTGCTCCAAGCCATCCCACACAGCACACTGCCAAACACGTGCAGCATCAGTCAGGACTAGCTGTCAGGAGAGAACACAGCCTGTCGTTCGACTGTCTTAATACTTCTCCCAACAAAGCCTGTGGCTCAAGCAGGGCCACTTTGGCTGAAGGAGGAAGCTAGAAATACAAACCAAATAAAAGCTTATTCTGCAGACCTGCCAGTTTTGGCAGTGCTCATGCACGTCTGACAGCCTCACCCTGTAAATAAATTGTTTCTTGTGAAAGCAAAGGAGAGATCTCATCCCTCTCAGATACTGCAAATCCAGGTATGGCACAGAACCGAGCTGGCCTTTCTGAGAGCCTGTATTTTATTAAGAGTGCTGTTTAAACGGCTACCAGCTTATCAAACAGCCTTTTCATAGACAGAAATTTAACATTTACTCATTATTGACACTTCTTTCCTTCCTTGTCTCCCAGCTACTCATGAGAGAAAGAGAGAGACAAATCTCCCAAAGCACAGCAGCCAAGAGCGAGCTGAGGTCTTGTGAACAGACCACGCTCCAGGCGAGGGACTGCCCAAGTCCTTTCTGGAAGAACACAGCTCAAGCCCTGACTGAACCCTGAAGGACTACAGTGCTTGCAGGGCCACACAGATTAGAGCAATCTCATTCATGGCATACACTGATGACATACGGACAGGCAGGAAAAGGCGCAGCGTTTGGACTCCAGCACAGACATGGGAACGTGCTCTCTTCCTGAGGAGAACAGACCTGAGCTGTGTGAGCTGGGCTGTGTCCAGCCGCAGTGTCTGTGGACGTGCGGGCTGTGCGTAGCATTCACAGCCAGCAGCGTCCCCTGCCAAGGAGCTGAGCCCATCGTTTCAAAGGAACGCACTACTATAAAAACAACAAACATCTCGCTTCTAAATAACCACTTTGTTGCTGAAACTCAAAGCCCTTCTGCTCAGCTGCTGCGTTGCTTCTCTCACACGGCGTGATGGCAGAGACAGGAACGGGATCTGGACTCTTCCTTGGGCCACGGGGCTCCCCTTGCACAGAGGATGTTTTCAAAGTGTCCCTACAACTAAATGAACTTGGGTCTGCAAATAGCCAGTTCAACGCGGTGTTCGACGCTGACCCAGTTTCTCCTCCCATCTCTGTTCCAACAAATGCAGCTGTTCAACGCCAGCATAAGACAAAGAATCAAAAGAGCAGGACTCAGAGGCTTGGTTGGTCACGATGCTTCCCTTCAGGCCTGCAAGCTGTAGCACCAAGATACCATGCTATGTTTTTGTTGCTTGCAACCGCTCAGGAGCTCGTCTGTTTAGGTAAATTAAATATTGCCCTGATTAGTTCTGATACGTGCAAACCACCAGCAGCTGAGAAACAACCAGACTGGACAAGAATAAAATTTTTCCCTTACAATGAAAGGAGCAAGTGCAGTGTTCCACTGGGAAACGGCCCTGCAAAGAAAATCACTTCTCATCTCCCACCAGAGAAACCACTGCCATAAACACATCTGGATTAACCGAAGGGGGCTTCTGCCCACAGCCACTCCTGGGAGGCTGCTCTTCAGTCCCCATCCTGCCTGAGACCAAGCTCTGGATCTACCCACAAAGCTGCACACACAGGCCAGCTGGTGCCCTGGTTGTTCACAGTGCTGCCCACGTGGCCAAACCTTGGCTCACCCTTACACCACAGCCTCAGGTGGGAAGCCTGATGGATTCCTGCAGGTACCGGCTGATGGAGGGAGCAGCCGCTGCCCGTCAGAAAGCATCAGGCTCAGGAGCTGTTGCCTGCATCCAGCTCCATCTTCCCGTTGCTCTGAACACTCTTACCTTTCCCTTTCAAGGGTGCATCTGCCCTCGGGTGATACTGACGAGTTTCATATTCTAAATGGTAGGATTATTATTTTATAGGAAGCTGGATGGATGCAAATCTCTGAGAAGTGGGCCTGCTTTTCAGGTGACCTACTCACTTGAAAGACATCACAATAAATCTGTGAAGGAAGGAAAAGATTTGCAAGTATCCAAATGCCTGGGATAGAGGATGCTCTTTCTTTCCTCTCCTTTGCCTTCTGGTCCCTGACCCTGGGGAGACAGCATTTGCTGTTTTAGAACGGGGCCTGTCAAAACACGGAGTGTTCTGCAAAAAATTAATTTCATCGCCCAGACCTACCTCTGTGAAGCAAAGTGAGAAGTACAAGCTCTAGATTTGAGCGTGCTCCCAGAGTAGGTTAGTAATGAAACCCAAGCCTCCCGGTTGCCAGACACTGCTCTGACCTACTCCTCTGAGACTAGCTGAGCTCTGGACAAAGAACACACACATATTTCAGTCTTGCAGCTCAAAAAGCCTTACCATGCTCTAAAATGAGAGGGGTAAACTCATCCCTCCCCCAAGCCACACATACAGAGGCTGAGTTTTGGAGATATCACGTCCATTCTTAAGAGCAAGACATCTAATATATGAATAATGGAAAAGTCTGTTTGCACAAACATTTGCACTTAAAGCAGACTAAAACCCCTCTGCTTCACACTTCCCGAATTTAATCCGGCATCCAAACTCAGCAAGGTAACTATATGGGCAGTAAAATGTCCCATGCAACTGAAGTAAAATATTAACTTAGGTTTGAGGATGATTTCTTTTTAAATGTTCATGAAACACCACTCCCTTGTCCTGCGTCTTTTAGCTCTCCCCTGGCTAGTCACACAAGCTATCTGAGCCCAGGCTGGATCTGAAGTAGCAAACGGCAGCACAAAAGTTTTTTCCTCTGTTCTTCCTTTCTAAGAGAGTAACAGCTCAGGACACTGCTAAAAATCTGCACACGCAACTCAACAGCCTGTATGGCCAGAGGAAGGACCAGGCTCTACACTTTTATGCCCCTAATTGCCACTATTTGCCCCAAGACAATCTCCTCAAGTACCCTAAAGTGCAGTTGCTATTTCAGGTGGATCTCTTTCCTCTCTGCTGACTTGCCCATCCACAGCATCTCTGTTTACAGGCCCTTGGTTGTGCCCTGGTGTCAGAGCTGTCGGTCGCTCGCAGCAGCTGACAGGCAGCCCGATCCGTTCGGCACAGTTGGGTGAACAGCCCCTTCCAGCACATTTTGTTATTCACATGCTCCGCCTGCTAATTGCTTTCTGAAATGGGGAAGAAACAGATGACGAGCAGAATGCAGCTCCTGACAAATTCCCCAGCACTGTAAATACGGCTCACCTTGCTGTAAACAAGGAAATGCTAAGTGGCGGTGCTGGTGTGCGCTTCAAGAAAAAAAAAAGGAAAAGGAGAACACACAGTATAGCAAAAAAATCCCAAACTCCTATGCTGCAAGACAGCCTGCACAAGGGTGAGAACCCCAATCTATTTCGTGTGTTTCACCCCGAAGACACCCGGGAGCCTCGGGAGAGCCCGCACGGGTCCCAGCCGCACTGCAAGCCATTTCGCCAGCGCCATCAGTGCTCCGCCGCCTCTTTGTCTTGCTGGAAATACCCAGAATCAAGCTCCCACAGGCAGGCTCTCTGTCTTCAGAACTACATCCATCAAAGAATGAGAGCAACAAAAGGTTTAAAAAGAAAGAAAAGAACTTTATTGCATTCAGACTCTAAGCATCTCTGTATCGTTAGGTGAGCAGAGGCCTCTGCGTTTCACAGCGCACTGCTCCGCCACCGAACCAAGGATCTGCTGGCTCTTTGCAGGTATTAGGTCTCTGCTGTTTTAAGGGAAATATAATTTGGTCTTAAAAAGAATGAGATTTAAAATTAATAAGCTTGGGGCTTTCAGCTTTCGGGATTGTGAAACTGCAGGATACACTTTTAACACACTTTCAGATTTCTTCTCCGTAGCCACAAGGACTATAAGCTTATTTAAAAACAAAAGCTCAAGGTTCCTGTGTTTCCAGGAGCAGAGGCTCTACAGAGAAACATCAAATACCATTAGATCCACAATCACATTGCAGAAATTGACAACACTAGTGTATAAGTACACGGTATTACGACTTATTTCCTCATCTAAACTATTGTGCAGCGATAGGGTTCAACAGCATGAGTCATTCCACCCCAGAGGCAATTGCATTTCAATACCGGGTGTAGAAGCAATACAGAAACCAGGCGCACACTCACAGCTGCCACTCTTTGAAGACAGAAGGTGCTGGAAGTACTAAGATTACATAGCGCTGCAAACAATGGGAAACTCCAAGAGCAACCAATAAGTAAATGTTTTCTACAGGTATCTCGCACCTCTGTGTAGAAAGACCTAAGCAGAAGAAACTTCCATGTGTGGCAAGTGAACTATGTTGCTGTTTGGGGCACAAGGACATCAGCTCTGATCGACTATATCAAATGAAGTCAAGCAGATTAGGGAACATGACCATGGAAATTTACATTCACAGGATCCTTTTTCTGCAGACAGATGGTCATTTCAGCTTTCTATTCTCTAATCCCTTGTTCTGCAAAGCAAACATCCTAAATCCCAGATAATGTAGGTTTTACCATCTCATACATTTCCCGCAGCATTAAGACTGGCCCCAGCGATAGGATACATATGCTTCAACATCTGCAGGCCTAAGTGAGTTAGGGCCACAAGAATCTCCCACCTGGATCCAGCGCAGAGGCGACCTCGGCATCCGGGCCTCCAGCCTCAGAAGCCAGCACGGCTCCCTGCTCATTTTTTCCAGCAGGCATCATGGGGATTAAAGGGAAACTTTTCCTGGGAACGGCCTTTCTCTGGCACAGCCCATTCCTCAGCCGTGTCTCTAAAGGGGAGGAAGGTTGAGCACATTTTAGAGGCTGCCGTATTACCAACATTCAGGAAAAAATACCATGAAGCCAGCAGCACGGCAGGAAGTTTGCAGAGTAACTGCCTGGGACTTCTGAGAGACACCAAGACACCAGATCTGGTTTTTTTTCCCCTGTCACAGAATCGTTTAGGTTGCCAAAAATCAGACCTGAACCTGTGAAATCAGGTGGTCTGGCTGCCAGATTTTTGCTCCTAGACTTAGTCAAAAGAGCTAGTTTCTGAGGGAAGAGGGAGAGGAGCAGGAGGCTGATGAAGGCTTAGCACTCAGAAATGCATTACCAGCTCCTCAGTTTCCCTGTTGTTAGCTCAGATGATTCTCAAGGTGCAGGAAGCATCTCAAAGCCTCACAGACAGCATTCACAATTAAACAGATATTGAAATGAATTTCATGAAATATGCATATTGTGGCTTCCTAAAAAGCTGTTTAGATCAGACCATGAAAAGAGCAGAAATTAAGGATCAGATCAACAGTCACTCTCCATTTACCCTCTAATGAGCCTTAGGTGGATGTGGAAGAAAAAGAGATCGTCTGTAAGAGCTCTACAAGGGGTAGGAGCACCTGACACACTCCCTACTGATGTAAATCCCCATATTGGGAAACAGCCCCTAGCTCTCTGAGCCAGCTGAAGATGCAGCCTGTCTCCCGCATAGGGCAAAATCCTCAAAAAATGTATTACTGCAACAGAGAAACCACAGCTACGTTAGTAAGAACGGCTGCACTTCCAAAGCTGTTGGTACTCTACAAGCTCCAGAGCCAGAGCAAGTCCTTGAGGAGCACAGGAGCTGTGGAGAAGCCCATGGCTGGGGAACACGGCCACTCCAGCCACACTGCAAGAGCAGAGCTCAGTGGCAGGGGTTGGAGGTAACCTTCCTTTCCAGAGGCAGTGCCTCCCAGAGCCCAGCATGGGATTCTCTTCCCCTGCTGCAGCAGCAGGATTGAGAGCCTGCCCTGTACCGTCCTCCCACATTATTTGGGACAAGGGAGCACGTTTTCATTCCCTAACTAGGAGCTGTTCTCCTCGCACACTCAGGCCTTCCAGCCTGCAGCCTCTGCACACAGCAGGATCTGCTGCATGAAAATCTTCGGCGTGGACCTGGGCACATCCTCACTGATGTTCAGATGTAGCACATCCCGTCTTGGGATGGTTGTTTCTGACAGGCTCCCTCATCTCGAGCAGCTAAATAGCTCATTGTTTGTATTCATGCACGAGGAGTAAATTCTTCATTATTGGAGAGATCTGACATGTGCAAACAATTGGAGTAAATTGATTGTATTTTCCAAATCATCACACAGACTCTAATTCTATCTGCAAGGCGCACTAATTTGCACTAGAATTACCTCCTAAATTAGGAATTAGAGCTTCTGACAGAGAAGAGCGATGACTGTCCTGGTGTTGCAGGGCTAGCCGGGGGGAAGGGTGCAGGTCTCTTCCAGCTCACACTGCAAGAGGCCTTTTGTCTGCCCTCAGGTTTACTGAAATGTAGTGACGTCATTAAATGACGTTCCAGCATTTTTCAGAGAGGTATCTCATTGGTTTAGATGCACATTTAAAAGGAATAGAGTATTTAGAAGTAATTGTTCTATACCCAGAGCCTACCTTCTTCTCATACAGGAAACTAGGACTCTCCTGATCCCTTGAAACCTGGACATACAAGGCTCTGCACATCTTTTCCTTCAATGAAGATGCTCAGTACAGAGCACTGCTGAAAATAAACTCTCAAAACATCCAGAAAGTGTATTTGTTCCTGCTGGAAGCGGACGAACGGGGTGCACTGTGCTCTTCCAGACATGAGGTCATCTGTGCTAATCCCGGACGGTATGCTGTACCAGCTCATTTAGATGTACAAGAGACTAAATCACGGAGTTAACTTGAATCATGCACCCAGGAAGCATCTCTGTCTCAGGAAGGGCAGGGATCAGAGTGTTCAGCACTTTCCAGAATGCCAGACGCAAGGTGTGTTTCTCGGACATTGCCTTTTCTATTCTAACCACCACAAAATTTGTACTGCTTCCAGTCCTCAGACGCTCCTTTCTCAGGGTAAGGGAAAACACATAATGTGATAGGTGTCCGTTATATTGCTTCAACACTGACAGGAACACCGTGTTAAGATATAAGTGAAATAGATAAGCCTATTAACACTCAGGTCACCCTGTGCCAGTAGGACCAGAGAACTCTGAATTTCCTACAGACACGCATTGAGGTTTAGGTGCTGCTGTTCAGAGAGATGCGGGCTCACAAAGCAGCTTTTCCTGCTGGGACAGCTGCAATGTCTCCCACACAGCTCCTGGCTTTGAGTAAGGGTGACCTTACTGAGCAGCCCCCAGGATTAACAGTCTTTCCTCTGGTCACCTATGTTTATGAAGCCTATAGAAAGCCAGGATTCTGCCAGTCCCTCCGAGTAATAAAAATAACATTCTAACATTCTCTTTGAGTTCTCTTTGAGACTGACACACTCTGGAGAAATTTGTTTGAAATTTGCAAATGGTTCGAAAGCTATCAGAGGGGCAAAGACAGCAGGATCTCAAAGGCCCTGTCTTGTTTGCAAACCCAATGAAAACTGTCCCTGAGGAATAAATATAATTACCACCACAGCCCAGAGAACGCTCACAATTTAAGCTGGACCTGACACAAAGGAACAGACAAATAATGGAGATGGAAGGCGGAAGGCAACACCGCCTCTCTTAGATATGCAAAAATATCCAGCTAAACCCCAGGGAGTTACAAAACTGACTTTGTAAAGGCATGATTAAAGACAAAACAAACACTAGGAGTTTTTTTCCCTTTGCCTTTCAACTCCGGCAATTATACAAACTTAACCTGAAGCACGCTCCATCTGCAACCAGTTGATCTACATAACTATATTTTAATTTGAACAGAAGATGAGATACTCCTGTACTTGTGCAGCGCCAGAAACTTGAAGATTTGTGGAGGGAAAAAAAGATACTCATGGCTTTTGCAAAGATTGATGAAACGATAGGACACTGGGATGGGAAGAAGTACCAGAAATACGACTGCAGCAACAGCACACAGCTGTTTAGGTCAGGAGAGATCATGGATATTCAGCAATTACTTCCTCGGGTGCCTGAGTGTCCTTTCTCACGGGGAATTGCCAGAGGTGGGTTTTCTGGAGGGCTCAGCTCCAGCCGATGGTGTTGTAGACACACGTACATCTGGGCTCACCGCAGACAAGGTGCTCCCCGGCAGCCCAGGCCCCTCGCACACGCTGACTGCAGCAGTACTGGCTGCTGGCAACCAAGATGGTAATGAAGACTGGGTTCTACATGGAGTGTATTGTTGGGTGACACTGTGACAGGACTGATGGTCCTGGGATGGTCCAAATTTCCTGGGATGAATAACAGAACCATGGAAGTAACACCTGAGATCAGTCATAGGACTGGTAAAGCGTTACCTCTCTGGCAACAGCTCTCTAGGCTATATACCAAGTCACTACATACCCTAAGATGAGCCAAGATCGTACTTTAGGAAAGGAGAAATTTCACCTCTGAAAACAAAGTTTAAATCCGTCTTTGGTCCTGTGCCACCCACAGTTTGTCTTCATAATAGTTCTGAGTAAGCATGGATCTGCGTCACACTTCAGCATGACAGCTACGTAGTTTTTTCTACGCTCACAACTTCATGCAACAAAGTGCACTTTAAAAAGTATTTTCCAGGAATGTGACTGGTTTTAACCTTTGGAGTGTGCATTCCCAAGGTTCTGCCCTCTGCCCACAACCATGAAGACGTGACTCTCACTATCTGTAGGGTATCCCAAAGGGTGGGGGAGAGAAAGAAGCACACTGAGATCCTGGGAAAACAATGTAATTCCAAGAATGAGAGCTGGTCTCAGGTGACAGCAAGGTAGCCGAGAACAGCGGAGTGCTCTCAGGCAACAGGAGAGAAGTCATACGGGAGAGAAGTCATACGTATTTCCCTAACTTCTGCGAGAGCAGTTCCAACCCCATCTCTCAAAGAGTGCACAAATGAACGATACTCAACCAAAAATACAGCCATAAGCAGTGCACTTGTATAAATATAAAGGTAACTGATTAGGTGCTTTATGGGGTGAGCATGTTAGCGCCCTGGCTTTACTGCCTGTTAGCAGTTCGGCTCGGTTAGCATCCTGTATTCTTCTGATTATGCAGATACAATCTATCATATTGTTCTGGAAACTTGGTTAGAGCTGCGCTCGGAGAGATGGCTGCAGCTGCAGCACGCCCAGAGAGACACACATCATTGCTCTCTTTTATGAGAAGGAAAATTGGCCGTTGCTGCTCCTGCGAAAAGCAGCTGTTATTTGTTGTTTTCGGGGTGGTTGTTGGTTTTGGGTTTCTTATTTTGAGCTATTATGATGAGTTTGCCTTCTCTTCCCACTTAACTGAATTACTCAGTGTTTATGTTTCCAGTCCTCTTGCGGAGACGCACTAAGCTGGCACGCCTGCCGAAGGCCAAGCCGGGGTGATGCTCCCCTCTCCTCAAGCAGAAGCACACCTCTGGCAGGAAGGATCAGCCAACCACCTCCACTGCACCAAACACCTGCTGTGCAGCTTCCTCCTCCCCTGCAATAGCAAGACTAGCAAATTACTGTGCCTGAACTAAAAGCATCCGGCCTCATGGCCCTCACAGGAGGAATGCAGTGCTGGCTTCATCACAGTGGTATCAGCAACGATATCCACTTCCGCAGGTCAAGATCTGAGCCGTTGCAGGGCCCGCTTCCCTCTTCAGGGCTGAGGCAAAGCCCTTGGCTACCAGGACCGAAGAGCAGGTAACGAGCCTAGCGATGGTGACGCAGTGGTTCCCAGAAAGAGGTGCAGCCTGAATTTGACATTTGATTGCTCCCCTCCTTACCCTGGAGTACTGGGTACTTGCTATCACAGCATTTTCTACACAGCGGAGGAGAAGGGGAAGAATTTACACTGATCCTAGGTGCAAACTTTGCCTGAGCACCGTTTTCCACAGGGTCAGTCCATGTCTGGGCTAAGGAAACACCTTCCCTTTGTCATCAGCTACCACCATACCCTTCACGTAAAACTGCAGAGCATTTCTGTGTGCTGATGGAGCCTAAAGTGTCTCCACAGAAACCCCCAGCCCTTGCTTTTCAAAAAAGGGGGCAGAGGAAACACACAGAGTTGCCTTACACTGTGGGACAGAAACACAGCCGCAGCTTTCCCTCCCAAATGGTCTTTTTTAATAAAATCACCTCATCCATTTCATAAAAGCAACTCATTTTAAAATAGCACTACTTTTGCATTAAAAATGTTTCCCCTTCATAAAACACCACTGCTACATGTTTAATATAATAGCAGTTCATACTGTCTAGAAATATGCTGTAGCTTACATTTAAAGGATTCTTAAAAATGTTTCCTAGACACAGTTGCTATTCAAAGGCATCCTTCCCCTTTTTCTCCCCACATACGGGATAAAAAAGCTTCTAAAATCCCCACGAAAGCTAACAAAAGACACCTTCTTTCTAAATCACAACCATTTCCTACTTTTCAAACTGGATTTTACAAGTCATCTGTGTCCAGCTCACAGAAGACAGTGTCCCAGCCCATAGCAGAGAGATTGGAACTGGATGATCTTTAAGGTCCCTTCAAACCCAAACCACCCTACGATTGTAGGATAAGCTAGAAGTGCGGAGTCCAAGCTACAGAAAGTTTGATTTCCTCTCTGTGTTCCTTGTTTAATTCCTGGCATGCCCAGCCAGCTTACTGACAGTAATCAACACCTTCACGCCTCTTGATAAAAGGCCAACAAGTAAGCCCTGAATTGGAATTCCAGGAAAAGGTGAGACAAGTGAAGAGTCTCAGGTCCTGGTCCTGCAATCAGTTTCCTGCGCCCAGATCCATGCACCAACTTTAATGGGGTATTATGCTGACAGGCACTGGCAAACACATACACATTTGGCTGGAAATCACGGTCTATTCTTTTCTTTCCTAAGAAGCAGGATGTTTCATTAACTAAAAGCAAGTCATTAAGAAAAAAAAAAGATAAGAAATGGGAAATCCAAAATAATTTTGTTCATTTTCAAAGAGTGCCGCAATCACTTAGATGCTCTGCAAAACACTGGCATAAAACAAATGTTAAAATAAGAGACTTACCGTCTGCTGCCAGCTGGCTGCAAACCTCAAGTCTGCTGACAGCAATGTCAGAAGCTGGTTGTAGCTTTGCACTTGGTGATGGTCAACCCACGTGTCCAAGACAATTCTAGCTATTGTCGCAGAACTGCTGCTCCCTAGGAGCCTTGGGCTTCTTAATGTAATATTTCTCATTCGCGTATTAGCTGCTTCAACTCCTCCAGCCTTCTAAGCAATGCCCCTTTGCGTTCATCTTGCTTGTGTGTACTTTCTACTTGTGAAACCTCCTTTCCCTGGAACTAAATCCTCTGAATTTGTTCCCAGCCCACACATCTCTACAGGCATTCTTGGCTTTCGCTCACATTTCTGCACAACTTGCACCAAAACTGAAACTCCATTTCTCTTAATACCATTTTAGCCATCCCCCAACATTTCAGCTCAGATTTTTCTTTATGCAAAGTCCATCCAAACAACAATGGCTTTTTGAAGCCACTGCAGAACTGAGTGCTCAATGGTTGATCTTTGTACAACGAGCTGGGAGGCTAGGAAAGGGAAGCTGCACGTGTTATCAGCAGAGACAATTTGCTGCATGTTCCTAGACGGAACTGTTGGAAACACACAGCAGCAAGGTAAACCTAGCCAATTTGTACCTGTAATAGTAACAAAAGGTATCATGGGGAAAAAAAAAAAGTACAGTCAGTACAACTGGCACCTCTTTCCACCACAAGTCGCCTTGCCCAGAAGCTCACTGACCTTGCTCGCGGCCCTCTTCCTCCCTGGGGAGATCGCACAAGGGAGTCCCCCCCCATGGCTTGCTTGCTGGGGAGTCTCTCTGCAAAAACAAGGAATCTACAGTTAGACTCTCCCTCATCCTGCTGCGGACAAGAGGGCAGACACAGATGACCGTCACACAGCTAAATGCCTACATGCTTCTTCTCAGATCTTTTCTTCTTTTCTCTTTTTAATAGGAGTGGGGCAAAGCTGGATGCACTGATACTTATTTTCCCTATGGATATAACGTGATGCAGGAGAGGTGAAGTGATTTGCCTAAGGCAGCAGCAAAATGAAAAATTGAGTGTGTGACCCTTGATGGTCTGATGATTAGCACAACTGAGGATGCCCACTCTTGCCTGATCTGCAGCATGTTTATGTCCCAGCATCATTAGCTTGTTGTTTTTACGCAGGCTGAATTTACACAGCGGTGAAAAAAAAGGAAAATATTTAGTGAAAGGGATATAGCATTTGCTAGGTGGGGATTCTGTATTAGCTAGGCAGAGATATGGAATTCATCAGGCACAGATAAGCATTCGAGGAACTAGGGAAGAAGTATTCATTAGCCAGTGATACGTATTCCCAGGCAGCAGAAATTTTTTCCTTCCGATCAGCAAATCGCACCTTTTGCAGCAGGTTTAGTTGATGCATTTAATGATAATGTAAGAAGATTATATTCTTCCTTTCTCTTCACAATTCAAAGCTCTTAAACACAGAGAACCAGCTTTCTTGAAATATCGGTATGAAATTACCACTTTCCTCACAGAAAAAGCTAGAGAGGCCATCAGAGAGGAGCAAGGGTATTCGCCTTACCCATATCCACACCACAGCTCTGCAAGAGAAAATAGCAGCAACAGAGGAACGCTTGGGATCGCATCTCTGCTGAGGGCCTCCCGATTGCCATATGTCCTGATCCAACGATGGTGCTCAAGGGATTAACAGATGCTCCTGGCTTTCTGATGGAGACCCAAGACACGGCTCCAATCCAAATACCGAGCAGCACCGTCCTCTCGGATGCTTCAGGGCCACCCGAGCTGTGGCCAAGGCTGAGGAAAATGGCCATTGATCATGGGAATTGGCAAGCAGGGGAAAACTATTCTGCTTTACACAAGAGCTGTCCCTAGCAGCTTCCTTTTGTAGAAGGGTTTGTAGCTTTAAGCTCTGGTATCCAGGGGATATTTACATTGGAAGCACAAGTTGATGAACATTTCTCCAACACAGAAAACTCTAATTAGCAAGTAGTCCAGGTCGGGTTAACTATTTAGACTGACTGACAGAGCTCAGCAGGTCTTGGAACCTGAGCTGCAGCATTTTTTAATAGCAGGAGGCCTACCCTTTCAAAGCTGAGATACAAAGGAGATGAAAGCAAGCCAAAGTGAGGAAAGATGAAACCAAAGGTATAACAAAAAATTGGCCGAGTGTGGGAGGGGGGTGCTTTCTAGAATCAAATGATCTAACTCAGCCACCCCAGTCCTGTTAAAATTTCCTCTTTCTTGTTACTGAGTAACGGGAAAGCATCACACTTTGATTAGTTTGGGCACTCATGTTTAGGGATTCCTAATCCATTCCCATTCCTAATTTATCAGCCACCTTGCCAGGGAAAGGCTGGGTGGCATAAAGAGTGAGTGTTCTCTTCAGGCAGGTATCTTTAATGAAAACCTTTCTTGAACAATAAAGGGCTGATTCAAGAAAGCTTTCAGAGGACTTCTGTCTTAGGAACACCCTCAAACACAAAGTAGTAGTAGGACTGTTCATAGCTCCTGAAACATCCAGCCCTTTCCATCACAGGGTGATAAGTACATCAAAAGCACCAAGGACGCAGCTGCTTATGGGAAACTAATAAAGAGAGACTCTTTTTCTCTGTATTTTAAACCTACTTTTACAATCTCTTATAAGAGACATTATTAAGTCTGGTGGATGATTTACAGATGTAGAAAGGACCAAATCTCTATAGAACTACATAGTTTTTGAGCTATTGCTAAAGAACCCTATTCAATTCTATTTTGGTTTCACCTTTTTGAAGTGCCACAGGCCCCTTTGAACACATCGGTATGGATTTGTGAGGCAGACAAACGGCATTTTTTTAGAAGCAGCAGGACAGAACCAGAGCTGAGTCCTCCACAGTGACCGTGGTCACGTCCCTGTCGAACAACAGTGACAGTGTTCACTGCACCACCCGCCAGCCCCTGGGCCCGGGCCAGGCTGATGGGCAGTGTTGCTGCTTTCCTGTCCGTACCACCCCACGGTTCAGGGGAACGCCGTAAAGGGAACCTGAGAAAAGGTGTAAAAAGTACACAGGCACACTGGAAAACAAAAGGAAGGTGTTTTGTTTGCATACCGCCCAGGGTGCGCTTTGCAGACACGCACAGATGCTGCTGCAGGCCTGAAAGATGGTGGCAAATCAGGATGGAAGGAAACAGGGCTCTGCTTCTTCCTTCGTACACCCCTGTGTCAGTCTGAGGGCTTTGATTTCATTGCTTCCTGGAAACCGGGATTTCGGAGATGTGACTGTCTGTTCCCACTGATCAAGGTAAGAAACTGATCCGTCTCAGAGCACAGGTAGGCTGAGCAAATGGAGAGTGGGCTGTGTATAAATTGAAGAGGGAGCTGCAGGTTAGAAAAAAAGAACTGTTTCTACCAGAGCATCTGGAATAAACCCAAGCTCAACAAAAAGATATCATTTCTGGGAAGCCAGACTGGTTTATTTGTCTTCATATTATTCATCTTCCTTGGTGCTGTAACTCCACCCCTGTGTTTCTGCTGCTCCCTGAGCCAAAGGAATGAATAAAAATCCCAGGTTGAGCCTTTATTAGCGTGTGTAATGCAAGTCAAGCTGCTCCGAACGTCCTCTTGTTGGGTATTAACGCAGCATGCTATTTGTTACACAAGTATTTTGCTGTGGCAGACAGAAAGTGACATTTATGGGTCTATCATGAGAATGAATTTCACCATCCATTAAAATGATGTACAGGTAAACACTCCATTCATTTTAAATCTATGAGCTTTGGTTCTTTCTCTGCTCTGGTAGATGGGTCCATCAATACAGCTACTATTAGCCAAACTCTTTGCTGGGAAGCGAGAACTACTGAAAAAATGTTACAGGCCTGTAATTAAAGGGGTTGTAGCTCGAAGGGGGAGTACAGGAATTAAAGTCATTTGTGAACTCTCCTCATAGATCTGCATGTGTGCAGCAGCTCCCTAGAGCTCTGCTGCTGGAAAGGCATTGTCCCGTGCAGACACGAGGAAAGCGCGCGCCTGCCTCGGTCATCTACGAGAGTCCAACCCAGGACCAGGAGATCTATGACATATATATTTATCATTCCAATTAAAATTCTTAACCCAACATGTAACAATGCTTCCTCTGCTAGGGAGGATTTATGTTACATCTTCTAGAGAATTGCTACGTTGATGCGCAAGGTAGAAAGAAAACATGCTATAAATGTAAGCCACATCACTGGGAAAATGAAGTACCATTGTTTATCCACTGTAATTGTAGAAATTAAGGTAATAACAATTACAATTAAGTGACTCATATGTACTACTGTGCAATTAATTTAGGCTTAGAGGCAATGTTATTGTGTATTAAATAAAAGCCAAATGATGATAGATCAAGTTGTCTCTGGGATTCAGCCGGTTGCATTGCTCATCTGGGCCAGGCCATCTGCAGTGCAATGGGATGTTCAAGGAACCTGTGCTCACGGAGGAGGTCACGCTTCCTTTGATGCAACCTTAAACCGTGTCTCTGACAATCTTTGATTTTTTTTGCAAAGTCAAGCTGTTCACCCAGCTTTCTTGGGCAAATGCCAGACTAAAGGAGTTGTATTTGATCTATTTTAGCGTCAGTCGTATTTGTTTGCCATTCCTGTTCTTTTGGAGCGTGTTCCTAATCTCAGCTTTAATAGTTTCAAGCAAAACATTCCTGCTACGTGGGACTTCCTACACAGGAGTCAAATCTGGAGGTCCTTTGCGTGGTGTATTACACAGCATCGTTCAGACAGACTCCTTAGGGCTGGATTACGCAAGGATCTCCCACCCTGGTCCAGCATGAGCGGTGTCACCAGTTCAGCACGAAGCCAGGAGCCCTCGGTAAGATCAGTCAGGCAGAGGCTCCCCCTCGACCCTCAGACAGACAGAAATTATGCAGAAGCTTCAAAAGAAGAGCTAGTTATCTCAGCTGTTTACTGACAGTGAAACATCACAGTGACAGTCACAGGAGCTATATTCTTAAGATAAATTGCCAGAGTTCCACGCACACTTGTTGCATTTATGTGAATGCTTTTCCTGCAGGGAAGCCACAAAGAGATTTTGTGAATATTTTGAGCCACTGAATCCCTAATCCTCTCTGTCAGCTTTTAACTATTAACTTGCTGATGCTCACAATAAAAATAAGGTTGTTCATAGTGTGTGTCTAGCCCCACAAATCAAGAGAGAAGAAAATGTTCATATGTCTCTTTTTTAATAGAAATTGCTACATTTCCACAGTCTAAGTATTTCTAATTTGGGTTTATGATTTATCACCTGCTGCCTCCTACGTGTCCACTAAGAAGGAGAGAATTTAGAAGTTGTGTCAGGAAAACTTTTAAGAAAGAAATACCTTTCCTTTCGTTATGATGTTCTTAAAATAAGTTTAAAAAGAGTACAGAAAAATCAATGCAAAACCAAATAATTTCTAAGTAGGATGTGTTACAAAATACTCCTAGAGGCATCAGCAGGTCTAGAATCTCCACAAATATGTTTTCCATAGTCAGCCAGTATTTAATTAACACCCAGAAGCTGCCTGGCAGAATCTAAATGGAATCTTTAAGACACTTAATTTAGCAAGTGCGGCTGAAACGCAGGGAAGTGGTTCTCCAAGTCTGGCCATCCAGTTGTTTCTCTCCCACAGATGCAAAAGCTTTATCTCATGGGCAGCTTGTCTGAGTTTAGGAAACCTAAAAAGCTACAATTCACTTTCAAAGTGGATCTGCTTAATTCATTCTCCTCTTTCTTTCAATTACAACCCTTTCCCTGAGGAAAGGAAACTGAAGAGAACCTGTTAGCTGTGGCTGGAACAAGGAATCTGAAAGCAAGTAGGTAAAAAAGGGTATTTCCTAAAAACTGCTTTAGGAATAATTACTAAACCTGCACGGTGCTTGTTCTATCAGGTATATGAATTATTTTCAGAGGAGTCCTCACTCTCCTTGCTAATTTCTGTTCATACCCATTTTGACATGTAAGCCTTCAACTGCCTTTGTACCAGCTAAGCTTTTTCTTTGATCTCTTTAGTAGCAGGGGTCCTTGGAAATGTACTTTTATTAAAAAACATGCCCTGGAAAATGTTCCATTGTAAAATCAGTCCTGGTGTGGCAATCACTGCCTCACAGTTTTCTGAGTGAGGGTTAAAGGCTGATACTTCTGTTGAAGACTGCAAGAGATTTGCTAGCATTTGCAGTGGAAGGATGAGAAGGGTTCCATTTGTCTGCAGAGCCTTACCAAATCCCACTAAAAATCCACCTTGCCACAGATACTTTCTCTCAGAGTGGGTAAAAGCAAACGTGAAGGAAAAAGCATAACCCGAGGGCAGGCAGACCTCTCCTCAGCACAATCTCACAGCCTCCAGAGGTGGGCATTGCAAAGATTTCTTGGTTCACAGGTGGCATCTTCGTCTTTCACAGGCATTGAAAGCATTTTTTCTTTTCTCGTTCTATTAAAAGGGAAAGCAGGTACAAATGAGCCAGAAAAATCTTGCATTTCTTCCTGGATTCTCACCGCCTCTTCCAAGTTTTGACTTGAGTCAGACACTTTGGACAACTCAGACCCTTCTCCAGTACTTTGTGATTTCATCTGCTGTGGAAAGCCCTGTTTCAGACGGGTAGGGAAGGGAGGAGGGAGGAGATGTTGCAGAAATTCTGAACACTGGAGAAACGCTGCGCCTGTTCCCATGTGGAGGGCCCCTGCAGCAGGGTCAGCAAAGGGAACAGAAATGCCAGCTGACGTGCATGCAGAGCGGTCCCTAAATAGAAGGCTTTCCAGAGCTTCTCCCCTAGGCTGCCACAGCTCTTTACTGCAGGAACGTTGGTGAACCCAGGAGTCCCTGCACTCCCGGACAGGCGGCCTGATTCCCTGACACACTCACGCAGGCGGTGCGTCGAGCTTCCCAGAGCAAGACGTGTTCTCCAGCACAGGGGCTGACGCAAGTTGGAACAGAACCAGGACCAGCCTCTTCCAAGCCCTTTTTTGTCTTGTTATTTTGCCCCCATGTTAGCACACATTGTCGGCACTAGAAAAAATCCTGCTCTGGTGGGCATCTGCAATTCCGGGTGCTTTTCACACTGAAACTTTGGCTGATTTCCCACCTCATCTTCAATTTCCATTGCACACAACCTGGTTTTAAAGCGCCTCGCTGCTCCAAAACAGATGAGCTACCAAGATCATGGAAGACAAACCAACCCGGCCTCAACAGATCTCCAGAACACGCTTAACTCTTTGCCAAAGGGCCAGAGGAACTCCTAAGGGTGTCTGGGCTTTTACGCACGGTTCCAAGGCGGAGGGTATTCTCCTCACACAAAGCTGTCTGGATGCCCTGCCACAGCACCTGCACAGATGTGGTCTCTCAGCAAAGCAGGCATCGCAAAGCTGCAGCTGGTGGCTGGTGGCTGAGCTGTTTCCAGGCAGCTGTGCTCAGCCTATTGTTCCCGTGGCAGACAAGGGATGTTTGCAAATGTGCTCCAATTTCCCCAGCCACAGTGGATATATCTATGCGAGATTTTTTAACTGATTGTAATGGACACAAGATAATTTACACATTATAAAGGTTGGTCTGCAATGAAGAATGATTGTTTCTAGCCTCTGGAGTACAGGTTTGAGAAACAGCCATGTCTTTTTTGTGAAACGGAGGCATTCAATCCCATTCACAAAATGGCTACAAATAAGAAGAAGCCAGTGTCAGCTGAAAGAAAATAATCTCAGGGAAATTCATACTGGCCACGTGTGCTTTTTCACTCGTTTTGGCAGCAGGATATGAGACCAAGTGCTCCAAGCTCAAGAGCATCTGCCTGCCACTGGAAGCAAAGTCAAGCCTAATCTCAGCCTGTGGGCTCAATTTCTCTGCAGATCTTGCTCACGTACTTCACAAAGTATAACATACCACAGGCTGAATGTCCAAACCAAACTGTTCCCAAGGAACCTTTCATGCTTAGAGACAGCAAAGTACTCGCCCAGCAGCACCCTGACCAAGGACAGAGAGGTGATACGGCAGTTCTGAGCTCTGGGCATTTACCCTGAACCCGCACTGTGCTCTACCTGGTCACAAAAAGAAGACATTTCTGGGCAGTGAAAGAACCCAGAAAAATAGCTTGGAAATTGTCCCTAGAAAGATTCTGCAAGACAAGGCTCAGTACACTTACGCTGAGACGAAAATGTGCTGTGCCCAAGGCCTTGAAAGGGCCACGGAGTTCCTGCCTCACTCAGTGATGGAGGTTCCAAGCGTTGGCCAGGGGTGGGTCCAATTACCCTGTCAAAAGGAGAAACAAAAAGCTGTAGTCCCAAAGGTGCCAAGATCACGCTTGCACGATAGAAAATGCAACTTCATCATTAATTAATTCAGTACTGCAGAGCACTCCAAGCCTCTTACATAAAAGGTACCTAATAAATCCAAAGCATTATTAACAAAATGTTGCCTTTTTACAAATTAATTAATCTGTGATATTTCCTTAATGAGAAATATTATCTAATGAAACTAACACGCTACATCAAACAGACACATACTATTCAACAGCTAATCCAACAAGAGAGAGCGATAGGAAAATGTCTTTAGGGTTTAACAGGGGAATAACAAACAAACAGGCAATCACATATGTTTCATTTCGTTTAATATCTGGTATCTGTGTGTGAATAAACATTTCGCATCACACCTTTTGATGGCTGACACAACAATATTTCAAAGAGATAGCTCCTTCTTCACGAGAAAGTGGAAGTTGCTCCTCTGTGAGAAGTGATAGATGAAAGACGGCTTTGCAATGTAGTTCCAGCACAGCCCCAGACCTTTTGAACCGTTAGGATTTATATGTCATTAAATAATTAACTCAATGATGCATGAGAGAAAGTAATGCGGCTCTCTGTAACAGACCTCAATTAATTGCTTTCATTTCAGCAGACACTGAGTCTTCAGGATGAGATATAAGTGGGGTGAACTTTATTTCAGAGATAGTCTGATAGATGCAGTCATAAAGAAAAGTGAAAAACGACTTGTTCAGATAAGACTTTTGTTTGCTGGAATGTTTTTTGTGTTGCAGTGTCTTTGACTTAAATTAACTGACATAATGAGATGCCAAAAAAATGCTAGGAGCCTTGCCCTTGTGCTACTCTATTCGCTTTGTACTGTTCTCTCTCCTCATCAATTCCAGGGACAGTAAGAGGCATATCAAGGCATGTCTGAACTATGGATTTTTAATTAATTTATCTGCTGCTTTTTATCTTTCAGTATTCACAAGCTGGTATCAGCAATTTGGTTTAAACTGTCTGCTGCATTCTGCCACCTCTCCTGGGGTTATCCTGTAGTCTAATAGATATCCTATTCCCGATAGTGCAAACCTCTCTGTCCTTTATTTAATCCCACTAGTTTTACTCAGACTTCACTGCATCACCCTTAAGCCCCTTCCCATCTTGGTACCCACAGGCTTTCACAGGCTGGACCTGCTGAGACTGGAAGGAGGAACTGGAAGGCTCAAGGCTTAGACTCAATCCCCAGGGCATCCCACTATACCAAATTTAGTATCTGGACAAGTCATTGAGTAGAAAGGGAGAACAGTCCATAGCCAAGTTTCTTACAAGCCTAGGGCCAGCTCCGAGGTTGGGCAAGTGCGATTTCAGCTAAATTTAAAGCAAGGCTCTGTCCTGTTCTTCCAGCCTGTTGCAGATTTGGCGAGTGGGGAGAGAACCGCTAATGGTAAAAAAGGCAGCAGTGGAATATCCACTAGTTCAGGTTTCTGGTCAAAGGTCTTTAGCTAGAAGGGAGCATTCTAATCCCAGATTTACCATGAGTGGAAATGAAGTCACTTAGCAGAATTGATTTCCAGCCATTTAACTGGTGTGCCAGTGACCACTCTCTTACCTCAGCCCTCAGTGAGATAACCTGCACTTAACCCTGAGGAAGATTAGGATTATATGATCCAGACGGGGCTATTTTAGC
Organism: Eurystomus gularis; assembly: GCA_013400335.1. Classification (NCBI taxonomy): domain Eukaryota; kingdom Metazoa; phylum Chordata; class Aves; order Coraciiformes; family Coraciidae; genus Eurystomus; species Eurystomus gularis. The sequence goes on along the minus strand of VZZY01024585.1, from coordinate 424,232 downwards.
CAGGTTGCTGCTTCATTATTTAAAAGGTTACCAGAAAAAAAAAAAGAAAAAGAAAGGGCTAATCTGGTGCCATCTGCTCAGGATGAGGTGAGAAGAATTCTGCCAGCATCTTCTGTCTGCCGGGCTCACACGGGTATCCGCTCCCACTTAATTACATGCTGTCACATTTACTGCTGTTGCCTTTGAACTGGCACCCGAAGGCTGGAGAGTGGCTGGAGAGAAATGCTCTTCTCTCTTCAGCAGATGGCACAGCCTTGGCCAGCAGGAGACAAGTTGTGCTGAGCACTGAACGGATGCTCTCTGCCCTGTTTCCAGCAGTTGCCTGCTGAGAGGATCAGGCTTTGCAGCCTGTCTGAGAACCTGGAGCTCTCACCACTGGGAAGACTGTTCTCCGGTACGATCTCAAAACAAATAGCTTCCCAATTTGTGTGAGGAAGCGCAGCAGGCCACTCCCAGGTCTGCGCTCTTCCTGCTGGAGACAGTGCAATAGGAAGAGAGGCAGAGAAAAGCTGATCTTGCAAGATTTTTGCACAAGACAGGAAAGAGACACCAGCATCAAGCCTGCTCGCGGACCAGAGGCACTGTCTTGTAGGAGAAGAAGACACACGCCTCAGATCAGAATGATTTCCAAGCTGGATGTCACTGTGTGCCACAGCATTCACCTGAGGTGGGAGGATACACATGGTAGCATGAAAAGATGAATGCTGTTTGTTCTTCAGGGCTCAGGCTTTTCAGCTGTCCCCAACTCCACAAAAGGAGGCAGGTCCTGACCCTCTAGGAAGCGTGTATTGCCAAGCAGAGTCTATTCTCTCACCTTGGCTGCTTTTCTAGTGGCTCTGCTAGTAGGCAGCACTGTCAGGTCAGGGATCATGAAGTCACACTGCGACTACTAGGAAAGCCACAGCTCGCTTTCCGCAGTCTCTGTTCCTGTGGTAGAGCTCGCTACTGCAAAGACAAAAATCACCTTGATCATGACAGTGACAGAAAAGGCTGCATCCCACGGGCTCTGCGTTGGGTGGGATTGACAGGCAGCTGAGGTTCTCCCTGCCTGAGGCTTTGGAAACCAGAAGGAACGGACTCTCCATGCAGCCGGTGACATCAGCTGCGGTCTTCACGTGGGCTGCTTGGAATGAGCTTCATTAATGTTTTCCTTAGTATAATCCATCATCCCTTCAACAATGCATTTCTGACAGTTAATTAGACTCCACAGAGTGGAATAAGTACTGTCGTGTTTGGAATTATAATCCATTGCTGAAAAACAGATCGTACGAGGCGCATCACCAGCCGGAGCTCTTGGACATCTTAAGGAGTTTGCATTCCAAAAGCTTGGTAAACTAGGTTTAGTAAACAATTCTGCAGCATATTTGCGATTGACTTCATTACAAAGAGGAGTCAGGAATCCGAGGCCACCTGTTCATTAGCAAAACCCCAAATAAATAAACAAATACATAAATTCAGCCCCTCTGAACAAAGATGAGACCCGAGTGTCATTAACTACCCTGGATCACACTCAGTACATTAGAGATGAAATCCTTGTCCAGCTGATGCCTGTGGCAAAGTTCCTGCTGATTTCAGCAAGGCCAGGACGTGATGTGAGAAGTCATTTACGTGGATTAGGCTACAAGAAAGATGCAGAACGCTGCAGTGGTGACCTGCTTCATCGGGATTTACCTGGCACAGTTGGGTTTTGGAAAGGTGCCGTTATTTACTGGGAATGAAGAACAAAACCACGAATCTGGGAGTGGCTTCAAAGCACAACTGTGATAAAAATGACCACACTGAATAACACTAATGATAATGAGATTGGATTCAGAATATCAGTGACTTGGCTAGGTTAGGAAATCCTAAACCAGGAGAGCTCCTGTGGATGCACGGCAAGGAAAATAACGTTAAAAAGGGAGGACAGAACTGGCTCTATGAGGAATGGTATGAGGCAGGAGAGATGTTCTTCCAGTAGTACTTTGCCTGCAAGTGCTCAGGTGTTTGCTCACTTCAGACATGCAACAGTGCTGCTACCTTGAGGCCCCCGAGCACAAGCACACTGTTTTTACAGCTGGCAATCAGATGAAGTGTGAGAGGCAGACTATCAAGTTTAAACAGACCTAGACCACCACTTTCCACATCTGGCATCATTTCCCTCTGTCTTCTCATTCTTAACTGGTTTTTAATTTACTGCTTATGTAGGCAGCATTTGAAAGATGTCCCAGACCTCTCTGGATGCAAATAATCAGCTGAACATGACTGTGAATCCTCTATTTGGAAAGCTCCTACAGCCATCTGGAAGTATCCTCATCTCCGGACATCAAAAGGAGAGCCAGAGCCTTCACCTTCTCACCCAGACGGTCTCTTCCAACTCTGCCCATGTATCATCTGTGCTGAACAGAACACACAGGGGAGGCTGCCTCAGCAGCACAGTGCCAGGGCTACTGCTCAGCATCCTTGGTTTTACCGAACCACAGGCGTGGCTCAGCCTCGTGGTTACAGCAGCTGCCAAGGACACACAGCTCCTACTTCCAGTGTAAAATTTAAGTTGTTATGAGACTTTGGGCAAGTCACTTAGAAGAACAAGGGCTCCCTATGCCTTTTTGTGGGCCAAATCTAAAACGATTTTAAACTACAGTCGTTTTCTTCTTCAAAGATATCCGTTCCCTGAGGCAGAGATGCTCCACCTGTGAATGCAGGACATATATCACAGAGAGACAATTTTCTGGGCAGAAAGCCTGCTTCTCATGTCCCTCGTTCTAAATGGTCCCTCAGGTGTCAGAGTAAATGAACTGTCATGGTGAACCACAATCTTCCCTCCTGCTGCATAATGAGCGTGTGTTTGTTTAGACGAGCGAGTAGTAGCAGCCACCTCCAGCAGCCTTGTTCTGCAAAGTGCTTCTTGAATCCAAACAGGGAGCAGGATGAAGGCTTTTCGGCTGCACATGGATGGTTCCGCTGATCTGCACACACCGAGAGAATCTGGCACCGCTGGGATACATCAAATCTTCTCTGTGTGCACAGATCATGTATACTGCTTATGCAGCTAAGGAGAGCTGTGGTGTACATTCCTCTCCTGCCGTTAAAAGGTGATCTGAGAGCTGACCAGACAGTTGCCCACTGAGTAATTCACGTTGGCAGGCTACAAAACACAGCTTGTTAAAGGAAAACTAACAAAGCAAAAAAGGGCACATTTTAATATTCTTTTTTTGTTCGCTGCAAAAAATTCCGTGGCTAATTCTCATTTCTCCTTAATCTGAATTGTTATCACCACAAAGTCATGAAGAACCTGGGTTCTGCATTTATACTTACCTTATTTTTCATATATTAAAAAATTATTACAAAATATTTTTGTAATAACAGCATGGGCCACAGAAGCTGGCACCAAGTGTCTGTGTAGGCTGAGCTGTTCTGGAAACCTTAAATGAGACTGCACCTTAAACTGTGAATCAGAATTTTTAAATTATTATTATTGTTATGCTCAACTTCTAGACATTGTTATAACAATGCAAGCCGTAGAGAACAAAAGCGAGCAGAACTGGAGCAGAAGATTAGACACACAGATCTCCATGCTCCCGACATAGTTATTCATTGATTATTTGGAGTATAAATGGTATTGATTATGGTAATGAGAAAGCCCAGTGCCAAGCTCAGTGACAGGCAAGCTTCCCAGGTCAGCATCTGTATGTCTGAGTGCTCTTTGCAAAGCACTGCTGGAATTCACACGGTTTCCAGCCCTGAATATTCCAGTCCATCAGGACCACTAATGAGAGTGCTGAACCAGACAGAGCCATGCATCCCACACAAGGAAGAGGCAGAGGAAGACCTGCTTTGTCCACCAACATCCACTAGGAAAGTCTCTGTCAGAGCCAAAACTGAACTCAGATTTTACAACACACTTTACACACTGAACTCAGATTTTACAGCCAAGGCCTCTTACAAAAAGAGCATCTTTCGTCAGTACTGAATGCCTCCAATCGCATTGTTTTCATGCTGGGGAAAAACAATTTTCTAGTGTAACCTTTGTCAACAGTGAACTGATGTGGGGCTGATGTTGGAAAATTAGAAACTTTTTCTTTCACCAATCTCTATTGTGACTCCTGGGAAAATAGGTCAGCAATTTTTCACAGGGATGTTCTGAGGACAGATACATGAAAGATGATAAGACGCTCAGATACAACCATATAAGACAGCAAATGAAAGTCAAAGTGTAATTGGAATTCCATAGCAAATATTACCAGTATTGTATTTCTTGTGTATTCTTCTGCTGCAACCAAGGATACCTGACATTTCTCTTGAAGCCTTGGCTCTTGCATTCGTGCCAGTGTGAATTCAGCTTTCAACTTCTAACCACCACAGTACTAAAAAGAAAGGGTTTTTAGCACCTCCTATCATATTTTAAGTGCAAGGGGAGAAATTCCTGTAGCTTTGTCTTCACAATGTTGGTAAATACTTTGTGCCCGTTGTACTTACCAGAAGGTTACACAACATTAGTGCCGGATGAAAATGTCACGCCAGGCAGAGACACCACTGTGGCTTCTGTACAAATTCTTTCCACACTATAAATATAGATCTTCCCCCATAATTGCAACACAATCTCGATCTGCCTGTGGTGATAAAGGGAAAAAAGAAAAAGCTGTTTAATTTAATTAGAGTCCATTTGAAAACCTTGTAGCATGAAATAATTTGATACACAGAAATAACCCTCACCAGCTACAGACACCATTTCATTGTGCCTTATCTTGGGATAACAGTAACTGTTACATTTCAGACCTTAAACTGTATAAACAGTGTGACTAGAGATAGCCCTAAGAACATTTAAAATGACGTCAGAATATTACCACTTATTCAGCTCCCTGTTCTCTGTCAGGCAAAGATGCTAAAAATGCTGCTAGAGTAACGTTCACCCTGGAGGCAATTTATAGCTAATTCCCGTCCAGCCACTCGGCAGCAGTTATCTTCCCTCCCACTGCCAGCATCTCCCACCAAAGGCTCCTTTTGCAGGTAAGACCATTGCTGGTGTAAGGGGGCAATGCCATACGAAGAATGCCCTAAAATTATTTGTGAGATATAACATTAAAAAACTTTTGATTCGTACTACAGCAGGTCATGACTATATATAGTATATATATAGTACTATATATATAGTATATATAGTGCTATATATACAGTGTGTGTGTATATATATATACTATATATAGTCATAGGTATAAAAATGTATGGCCAAATCGAAAGTTTATGGACAAGCTGGCAAAGAAAAAAGCTCATTATTTTTTACAAAAATCTGGAGGGGAAAACAATCCCCCCTTAAATTTCCTTTGAATACTTTTTTCACTTGTTTGCTTACTGCTTGGCTTATTTTGGTCTAATGTAAATTGAAAACCCTGAAGAGAACAAAGTTCCTGCAAACCAATACATTATCTGCTCTTCAAAGATGAGTCTTCTTTGTTTTGACTAACATATTTGGATTCCAGTACTATTCCCTAGTTTTGGAAAGCGGAGAAGCAAACACCGTAACCACACATTCTTCTGTTGCTTTGGCATTTTTTTTCCAGAAGTAAACAGTACAAAAGCAAACACAACCTTTCTTTGAAGGTAAGAGGGAGCCAGCTGATTATCTGGGATATCTCTTGTATGTCACAAATGTTACACTCACCATGATGCACGTGACATTAACCTCTACCAAGTGCAGTAATTTCAGCTAAATGAAAGAATTTCCATCTCCTGGAGCTAAGCTGTTGTTTGCCACAGCCAAGAGTTCTGTAGATCTCTTAATCTGACTTCTAGCAAAGTAAAATTAGGCAACCCCCTCTCCCACTCTGACCTTTCAAAAGGAGCAAAACCTGCTTCTGTGTGGCACCAGAACTGCAGATATGGACGCGTGCTTTCATGTGTATGTGAGAGACTGTTTATACGTGTGCGAGCTAAAGCTACAGCAACCTGCTCAACTCTAAGGCAGATACACACACAAGCTAAGTCTATAAAAACAGCTTGTGTGTGCACTTCTGTATTTGGGTATTTGCATGTGTGAGAAAGATACAGAACGTAAATCTAGAAAACACTGCCTCTGTGTGTGTGGAAGAGACAAGGGAAGGGGGGGGTAAATCTGTAAAAAACACCTTGTGTAACTAAGAGAGCGGTATAAGGAGCTGCAGAAGTGAAAACACAGAACCTGTCTTCTGTGTGTCATAGGAGAGATCTGGAAACTGGCAGCCTCTGAGACAGGTGACTTGTCCCTCCTCCTTACCTTCTGCTCCCCCCATTTTAGTCTGCAGATCCCCTGGGTGAACTCTAAACTGGTTCTCCTCTTAGGGATATTTTTCCCTCATTGTATTATTGCATTACAAATTCACTGATTTCCAAACATGGTCTAATCTGCAGGGACGTGCAGTTTAGAGCCCTGCGTGGCAGACATACACCAACAAGCACGCTGGCAAGGGATGAGATTCTCCTTTCACAAAGGTTTCACATAACACGTCTTATCTAAAGTCCTTTCCAACGCTTACCCGCACCTGCCTTTCTAAACGTGCTCTGAACAACCACAAGCAACTCTCTTCCCACAAACAGCCAGACTCTCCCCATTTATTAGCCAACAGTGAATAAAAAGGGGCACCAACATGGCTGAACTGAACATCTGTACGGAATCTGAACAAAAGCTTGCAAATGCTGTTTACGAAATACTGAGCCATCTCCTGCCACTGCCTGCCAACGTGGATGGCACTGAGCAAGGCAGAGCTTCAGATAGCTACTCAGACATTATTATTAATTATTAGTATTTACCCTGTGATTAGCATCCGGCAGCCTTAGCCAGGGAGCAGAGCTTCCTCTGTGCCATCTCCTGCTACAGGTGCCTGTACACCAGTCACAGCATACCTGTGGTGAGGCTCTGAAATGCTGAAGTGCAGCCACTGGCTTGCTGGATATTGCCGAGTCCTGGTTTAAAAAGAAAAAAATAACAACAAAAAATCAGAGTCATACACTAGTTTCCCATTGGAAAAAAAAAACCAATCAGAAATTGTCTTAGTATCTGCAGACCAGACTGGGGGACAGGACTGGGTGATGACACAGTTCTTTTTCTGCTTTTGATCTGCAGTGCTTCAAAGCCTCTCCCAAGGAGATGGTTCAGGAGAAGGTTCAGGTCAGCATTCAGATGAGGACGCAGCACAGAGCAGACTGCTGCTCTTTATTACTTCTGTTTTGGAAGAGCCCAGAGGCCATGATCAGCATCAACACAATCAGATGGCGACCTGGGGGAGCATAAACGCTCTGCAGCAGTGATGTGGCACCGCTGGCATCAGGTGTGGCACAAGGGCTGGAGGTGGCCCCCAGGTCCAGCTAACCAGCAGTGCTTATCCACCAATCCCCTCTCCATCCCCAGTCTTCCCAGCCAGCTTCCCAGGCCCTTTGGACCACAGGCTCCTGTGCAATTGCAATGACTCTGCACACCATCTGCAAACGTGACTTATCCCTCCCCGCCTCCTGTCAGCTTGCATCTACATAAACCTGCATTTGTCTCTGACGATAACCCAGTTTTCTCTCTTTATTTATTTACCTGTCGACTCCTTTTACAATCTCTCTCTGGACAGCCACAGAGCAAGAGACAGAACCAGATGCTACGGCATGCACTGAATGCCAACTAGCTTGGTGGAGTGTGCGAGTGTCCTCATGCAGTGGAAAGGTCCTTTTGTAAACATGCCTGGTGATCAAAGGGCTGATGCTTGCTGATATTTTCAATATTAATAATCTCCCAGCTGCCTCACTCCATTCTCAGGCTCCCTGTTTACCCATCCTTCACAGTTCACAGAGAAGTAGAGCTTAAAACAATAAGCTGGCTGAAGGAAAGGAAGGCTGCTTAAAACAGGAGTTCACAGGAAGAATCACCCATATTGATGCTGCACAGAAATGCATCAAATATGTATAAAATCACTGTATTGTCATATACTGTGCCTGGCACAGACTGAGAGGCATCTAAAGATGTGTGCACGCGTGCATACCAAAATAATGCGTATTCACACCCACCTTCCTTCCAAGTTCATGTACTGCCTATGTTCCCGTGCCACAGCTCCGTTACTTTGCGCTATGCAGAAAGATGTGCAATCAGAGAATCGAAACCTGAGTGTGTTTCATCAATCAAATAAAAAATTACTGCCAAAAATAAATGCATGTGCAAGGTACTTCCAGAAGGTAGTTTGGCTAGTTTTTGTGATAATTTGTACGCAGCAAGAAGGCTAAGGAAGCCAAAAGAGGCAGAAATAGCAGCAGTAGCACAGCCGGCTCTGAAAGACAGTGAAGGGAGAAGATTTGGGCCAAGTGCTGGCTGAGAGAGACCCAAAGATGCAAAGGAGGGAGATATTTTCTTGTCCTTTGACTCCTGCTGTGCTCTGTGAAGCAGGATGTGGCACGGTCTTAGTCAATCAACAGGACTGCATCAAAGACTCCTGATTCCATTGTCTGTCTCTCCTCCTAATAGATGTCCTTTTGCTGAAGGAGAAAGCTTTAATAAAAGCTGGTTATAAACTCTGCATACACTAGGAAAATGTCATCTGTCACTGAAATACAGCCAGTACTGGCATGGCACACAGCAGACCTTACAGCAGCAGCAGACTGCCAGACAACCAAGCAGTTCCGCAGGGACTGTAAAACAAACCACATCTGTCTGGAACCACAGGACTGATTCACAGGTGAGTGGAAGGAACCCAGCCAGACCACAGCAAAGGCACTGAGGTGAGCCACGTCTCAACGGAGAGCCCGCTGGGCTCTGTGCTGCCTGCAGCCAGGCTGGTTCTTTAGTCCCATGCAGAACGCTTCCAGCACGCACAGCCCTCGCTAGTGGGAAACCACGGTGCTTGTTGGGGTGTCCTTCCACACAGGACTTGCCTGCTGAGTCACTGGGTTCTCTCAGTCCGTGTGGCCACGCTTAGGCTGGCCCAGCTGCTGGTTGGTAGAGCTGCAGAACTGGGAGCTGTTTACATGAACAGCTCTACTCCACCAGCCACTCCAGCTGGACCTGCAGCAAGGCTCTCCAAGCGCCACACAGACTGTTTACATGGACTCCAACTTAGGACACTGCTGGCAATTTGATGCAGTTTTGCAAAGGTACCACATTTTCAGTCTCTCATTTTCATCCCTTTGAAATGTATAAAATAAAGCACATAAACGAAACATGTAATGTCTACAAAATTTTATATCAGTTTACTACGTTCTGGAGACAAAATGTCGGTGAGTCAAAGCTATTGGAAACGAGGCCCAGTTTTGATCCACTAGAGTCTGACAAAGTCACAAAACCAGGATGAATACTGACTTGCCATAAAGGGTGAAAATTTATTACTACAAATATTTTGCTCTCCTTCTTTCTGATACTTAAGGGCTTTCTAAACTCAAAGGTCAGAGAGAAACTGCTGAGAAGAATCACAATCAGAGAAAATGTTTCCAAAGGAGGAGAATTTTTCTGTAGCAAACAGATGCCCAGACGGAGCAGAAATCATGCCCATGGCTGTAGCTCATCCCAGGACTGTGCTAGCTGGAAAAAGACACTCCATTTTCAGATCCCATTTTAGTAGCTGCATTTCCTAGCGTAATCCACTGAGAATTTCAGGCTATCTAAATTCCTGGTTTGTCACTGCATCCCTAATACATGCAAAGAGCCGTGATTTTATCTATTGCTAGAATATCGCCTTGTATTGCTAGAATTGCACTTTAGAAGCCTGCTTATATAGGTTAGGATTTCACTTCTTTACTTCCCTGCACAAATAAATTATCAGCGTTTAAATGCAGTAGGTGTCATGTCAGGACATTAGGATCTGGATTTTAGTGATGGATGTTGGCACTGCAGAAAGGAAACCAAAAGCTTCTTCCTCTTGGCCTCTTAGTTACAAGAAGACAGCAGAAAACAGGCACCAGGACTGTGATTCACACCATCACTCCTTCAACACCACAGGCCACGGGCTGACAGTCATGTTAAACTGCACAAAACTGGCAAAGCTCTGGTCAGTGGTCTTTGATCTACCCCCTCAGCTACGGACAAGGCTGGAGGAACTCACAATTGTCTGACCCAAGCAAAAAATCCGCGCAGCTCCCCAGCATCCTGCCCTCAACACCCGCACACATCCATCAGCTGCCCCTGGGATTCACAGGACGTTTTTTCTGGCTTAGCAGAGGCTGTTCATTAAGAATCCCCATTGCACTTATTGGTGAAAAATCTTCTTCCAGGGCTGGCAGATGGGGAGGGAGAAGAGGTGCAGTGTGAAATCTAAACATCTGCTCGCTGTTCTTCGCCCGTGCTGTGCTCACAAGACAGACCCCATGGAGGGAGGGAAGAAGAGGATGCTGTTGACAGCAATTTACTCGAAGACATTTAAAGCACAGAAAAGCAGGGGAGCTTGCTTGGCAACCAATGCAGTGGGATTTTTTTTCTTCTTCAGATTAATTTAGTCTCGGTGAAAGGCCTCTGACTAACAGCCCAGAGTCCAAAATGTGATAAATCTGTAGAATCGTATAGAAAAGGCAGAGCTAGCACCTCCCTGGCCCTCCCTGAGCTCCCTCTGCAGGTAAAAGAGGAGCCAAGCTCTTTTTGTATCACATTTTTCATCTATGAAAAGCTTTGCATAAATTCCCAGTGACCAAGTGCACAGAGACATTTACCGGGAGGAGAAAAGGAAGCTGCAGTCCTGAGCGTGCTCCCCTTGCACCGCAGCACAGGCTCGCTGCACTGCACAGCAGGCACCAAAGAGCCTCCTGACACCCACCCTGCAGCAGCATCTCGTGATGAAGATGGGCAAACTTGTGTATACGTGAGATAAAAGTAGCGGGGAGAGAAGTGAGGAAACAGCATCACATTTATGATGAATACAGGTAAATTATGACTTTTTTCAAATGCGTAACTAAGCTGTGGAATTCGCTACCCGACAGAATAGACCAAGAGGATTTTAAAAAGAACTAATAAAAATACTGAGCTTGGCCTCAGCTGCTATGAAAGATAAAGAAAAGCACTAGAGGAAAGATGCCTCTTTGCAGCCAAGCACACAGCAGCCATTTAGGCAGGACAGAGGATTAGCTGGACCCTTCCAATGGACGCGGGGAGCGCTCCTTACGCTCCTGTTTGCTCCTGTGCCCGCTCCTTCCCCAGCGCCTTTCCTGGGTGATGCTAATAAGGAACCTCATTAGCATTCAAGGACCGGTTGTGCCAATTACGCCCTGGCACACACTGGGGCTGGGTCCAAGCGCTCATGCTGCTTCTCCGGCTGCCAAGTGCCTCGTGGCCATGCTACGGAGCACAGCGCCAGTGTCACCTTCCAGTAAGAGGGAGCAGAGGACATGCTCCTGCAGCCAGCTAGGGCAGCGAGCCGGTGCAGCAGGGCTGGAGACAGAGCTCTGCCCCATTTGATATAGGATGGATGCCCTATCAGGGGATCAGAGCGTGACTGGCCTCTGACGAGGCTCCATGTGCATCTTCATACAACAGAAGAGGTGCTGGTAGAGGTGTCTTTGCTCTTTTGTGGGCACTGCTGGACACTGCCAAGTCCTGCTCAGGCTCCGAGAGGCACAGCCCTGCAAGAAGGTGAAACCCCTTTGCAGTTCACAGAGCAGGAGCACAGCAGGAGTTAGAAAGGAAGCCTAGGAACCGTATTTCCTGGCCTGCCAGGCTGCTTGTGGCAGAGGCATAGATGAGTCCTGACAATCAGGCAGCCACCGTCTGCTTAGGACCTGGACAGAACTGCGATCCTTGCAGCCAGCCAGAAATGAATCTTCCTGGCTTGCCAGGTAGTGCTGGTGGGACCAGGGCATGAAAGGAGGAGGGACAGAAGATAGAGAGTTCTCTAAATCAGCTACAAATTATAGCAGAGACAAATCTTTGGTGACACGGAACAGAATTTATCATTTCCAAAGGAAGGAAGGGAGACCTGATCCTTCCTGAATGACTGGAGGGTGGGCGAGAAGGGGCACGGCTGCTGGTAGCAATACTCTTTTCTGCTCTGCCCTGGCACTCTGCTGTCATGGGGATGTGTCAAGGAGTGGAAAAGGAGAAGTGCAGCCTTTAAGGGGCAGGTGAGGATATCTTTAGATGTGTCAAGACTATTAGACCTTGCTGCATAGGAACACAGCTTGTTTTCTCGCTCTTGAATATCACATTGAGTGACTGTCAGACAGAGGAGTCTTACCACAAAGCAACAGAGAAGGTCTGTGGTGGAGCAGAGAATTAGAATAAACAACAGGTATACTTCCACGACACTTCATCTTGATTGCAGAAAATTAGTTGAAAAAAAATGTGCACTGTGTTCATCAGGTTATTCCTCTTTTCAGATCTTCTTTCAGCCTGCAAGCAAACAATTAGGCTTTTGCAGAGAACTATTATCAGAAAATGATATATCCCTGTCCTGCTTGGGTGAATAAAGTATGTCCTGAAATAGCTACAGTCTCATAGCTATGGCTCATAGCTATCAAGAATGCCGGTCAGGGTTAAATCTCTCTTTCTTTTCAATTATTTTTTCATAAATTAAAGCCAAATGACAATAAATCATCCTAAAAAAATTAAAATGTCATTTGCTTTTATCAGAACTAAAATTAAGCCATGCACACACTGAAGATTTAACAAGGAAGGAGAGGGAGAGAGCAAGAAGACGATGTCAACTGATTTTTCTTATATTTTGGTGCAGTTGAGATGAGTCACGAGGTCTGCATCTGGAACTGGGTCACAGCACTTTTTCAGACTTAATGTTCTAATCTAGACAAAAAGAAGCACAAACTGAGACTCCTTAGTGGAGCGAGAGCAGTTCTCAAGACTTCCTCTGAAACGCCTTAGCATCCCAGAAGAAAGACACCACAACCCTGCCTGTAAAGTTTCCAGTTCTGTAAGGCTCTGGGAGCTTTGTGAGTAGTTTTTCAGAATCTGCCTGCATTTAGGCAATTGGTAAAATTAATTGCAACAATAAAGCCTGAACATTTTACTCTTTCCTGCCTCTGTTCAAACCGAACTGTGGCACCCGTCTCTCACACCATTCCCATTCTGCCTTCAAGCAGAGCTGAAGCTGACTGCACGCATCTGGGTACATGTGCATGTGAAGGACTGACAACCAAACTACACGTCATCTTCTACATAAAACTTAGATGAGTCATACCATAAAGACCATGAACTTCTAGGCTCAGCCCAGGACTAAGCTGTCCTTATGACAGTGTTATCAAACCTAAAAGAAATCTAAGGGTTTAGTCCTGGTCTACAGCATTACAACAGCAGCAAGCTTGACATGGCAGATTTTCTCCTTGCAGTGTAAATATCGAACCATACTCCTCTCCGAGAGCACAATGCCAGATGACATTAAGCAAGTGGTAGGCTCGTCGGTGCTTCTCTTCAACTCTTTTATTCAATAATCTTCCCTCCTCCCACATTCTGAATTGCAACTTTAAAGACGGCATGAAATGGTATTTACATTTTCACGAGGCATTAACCTTGAATCACGGGACATCCCATTGCCTGAAGGAGGTGGTGTATTCAGTGAGAGGAAAGAGGGAAAACTAATTGCGTCTGCTTGCTCAAAGGCCAAAAGTGGCCAGAGATACGGCTGCTCATTAACTCCAACAAGAGCTAAAGCATCAAAAGAGACCTGAGCTGCTTGAATCCTCTGCCTGGCTCTGCTCTGTATGCTAACACTGGGAGAAAGAATTATATAAACATAATGGGAAAGCAATGAAATATGACCAAAGTCTTGTAATGATGAAATATAATGACTAGTAATGAAGAAAGGGCAAAAATAAAAACCCCACAATTCTTAAAAACCAAAAATAAGAGATGGGAAGAGTATGAGGAGGAAGGGGGCAGTGAAGAAGAGAAAGGGAGCAACAGCTGGAAATGACTTTTAACTTTTTGACTTTGCGTTTTAAAACTACAAAGCAATTACTGCCAGGCTGGCGTTGCCTTTTTGCACATTAATTCCCTATTAAGAATAAAATTAATGAGTTTAACAAACTCTTCATCCTCACAGTGTTGTGCTCGTCATTACTTGTGTTAATAATCCGCCAGGGACTCTGACTCCAAAGCTCCAAACCACGTCCTGGATTTTTAAAGTTTAAAAAAAGAAAACACAGCTAAGGTGGGGAAGACTTTAAGAAATGGAAAATGATAACGGATTTGACCCAGGCTGATGCAGTGCAGACTGAAGATGACTCTTTACCCAATGGCCCACGTGGAGAAATGGCAGCCTGACCTCCGAGGAGGAGACTTCTTCTCTTGCCCCCCGTGGAAACCATGCAAGAACTAAGCTCAAACCACTCCAGATGTTACCTGGCTGATTAAGACTGCTTGAAAGGTATGCAGACCAGCAACTCCTTACTGTCTCATCTCCACCTTTCATTTGGAAACAAAGATATCAGGGAGGGGACACATACATAATTTAAATGGCATACAGGTGGCAGTGGAGAGAAATCTCCTCCAGCTACAGAAAAGCCTCCAAGGCTTTGCGCAGTGGCAGATGGTGCCGATTGCTCACTATTGCCATGCGGGATCTCTGCAATAAGAAATTCAGAGCTGCTTGATTCTACAGCCTGAGACCCGGGGCTCACGAGGCAGAGTGCAGCATCCCACGTCCCAGTGCTGGGACTGCAAGAAGGCGCAGAGGAAAGAATGCTGGTTACTGAGGATATTAAACTAGGGCTGTGCCACTGTAAAGCTGTAGGATTTCTTCCCAAAAGGCCAGACGGCTGGAATATGGAAACGTCTGCAATGGCAAGTGAAAAACCCTCTACCCATCTATCGAAATTCACTCGGGAAACTTGACTGAGATGGCAGCAATTCACAAAACAAGACTTGCAAAACTTGCTACGAGCTTTATACTGATACCACCACTCTGGGAGGGCCTGTATCTGCAGAGAACCTCATCCGCGCCAGAACGCCTTTTCCAAAAAACAGCCCTTCTACAGACCAGCTGGAGAAGTTTGAGATGTTGCCTCCCGACCTCACGGCACTGTTATTGCCCTTCTGTCAGAAGTTACTGTCCCTGCAGCTCAGCAGACAGATTGCTTCTGGAGAGCATTCCTTGATCCACTTCAGTTAAAATCGGTCAGCTTAGCTCAAACGGCATAAATGATATGTTTGCACTAACATGGCTGCGTCCGATGGAAGCAGCTTACAGAGCACTCATGTGAAACATTCCTCCCACAGACAGGCAGAAGTAATCTTTGGTAGAGAGATAGGAGTTACAAATAGCTGGAGCAGGGCTGCACCATTCAAACCTACAGAGCTCTGCAAAATCAACATGCCCACAGGCTTACCAGCATGAGGCCCTTTGCATCAGACATCTGAGGAACAACCAACAACCGTATGTTTTAACTCGCAGTCCAAAACTTAGGCAGGATGCAGATCTGAACAGTCGGTGTAGCTGCGTACGCTGAATATGGTCTGGGTTTTCTGAACATCCTCAGCAAAATGTACAAGAGTTTTGAGTCAGTTTTAATGTTAACAGCACGGCACTGTCCTCAAATTTTCTGTCCTCAACACGTACATGTTTACTTCTGTGAAGTGAACAAACATAGCACAGATCCTTCATGGATCAGAGCACAGAAACACATTTTCTTTTCAAAGCCTCCTGGGCAGAGGACTGCCTATATAAAAAGCCAGAGTTCACCAGGCAGTGGCAGGTTTAAGTCACCTACTTTGTCCCCACTGCACATTAGAATTTAAAACCTACAATAAAAAGGCTAAAAGGGCAACTTTAATAAAAACCTTTTTAAAATCTGGTTGAAAGTTCAATTGCCTCAGCCTCCTGCACAGCAGCTAATGTTTATATTGCACTTTCTGTGCAGATTTAAGCACCATTGATGCCCTCAAACAGGTTTTTTCTTTTAGTCAAACTGTCTTTTTTCCTCATTTCCGTTATTTCCTAATGGTATGAAAATTTCACAGCCTCTCTCTCATACTAAACTGTCAGGGTAGGGCTTGCATCTCCTGAGGCCAACGGTCTTTGCCAGAGGGTGAGTGTCGAAGAGATTAGAATTAAATTCAGATGCCACACTCCCAACTGCCACCTGCTCCAAGCCAGAGATAACCAGGTCCCAATCCTGTATAAACCCAGGTTGGCACTGACTGGTTGGGTAACAGCATGACCCGAGTTTGGCAAGGCTCAGTCCCGGTGTGAGCAGACAGTTCTCCATACCAAGAAACCCCCACTTCACGTGGCACTAACTCCACTCCCCTGGTTTCTGCTGCCTGGGCGAGGGAACCATTTCTCTGATGCAGAGGCCAGAGCAGGAGGTTTGAGACACTGGTGGTACAAGGTGGGGAGTGAGAATTTGCTCATTTTGCTCCCCTCCTGCAGAGGATTCTGACAACTACAACTGCTGCACTGGCACCTTTCATCAGCTCTGATCTATTTATGAAAGTATTTAAAGCACACGAGGACTAAATTTCCATTCAGTGCAGACATCTCTTTGCTGGAAAATGTCCTTCCTTTCTCTCATGGGGAAGGAGAGAGCTCAAGGAGCCATCAAACAAGAAGCAAGATGAGAGCTGGGTCACATCCATAGAAAACTGCTACTCAAAATACAGCGATGAGGAACATACTGCTATACCTAGGCAGAGATATTCAAGGCAAAAGGAATCACGTGCCAGCTGCTGCGGAGGATGACTTATGCTGGTGGTTACAGCATCCTGTTGTATTGTTCTTATTTATAGTCCCTCTCTCCAAGTAACTCAGAGACAGACAGTGTCATTGATCAAAAGGCACCAGGTACCAAAGTATCCATTTAGAGGAGTGGCTGCACAGGAGAGGAAAGGTAAATGTCTTGTCATCCCACAAGTGAAGCGCGCACGAAGAGGAATAAGGAAGACTAACATAAGCAGTACGCTCTTGTTCTTTTCCATTTCCGAAAGTAAAATGTTGCTTTTATTCTTGAAGAAGCCATAAGCAGCCAACAACTAGAACACAATGAGCTTTCTGTAAATCCTAGGTTTCAGACAGAATACTGGAAATGAGCTTTTTCTACTATATAGAGATCACCAGTGCTAAAATTAAAAGAAACTATCAGATGGAGAGAGGAGAAAAACCCCAACCTTTAATGGCCAAGTTCCAAGCTCCTGGATGCAAATGCTAGACAGCTTCAGAACAAAGTTTAGCCAGCCATGTTTAGCTCAGCTCTCTCTGCAGATGCGCCAGGATCAGGCTGGCACTAGAGTGTCCCGTCATATCTTATCTGTGACCCCACCCTCACCCAAAGCCAATTCTATCCTTGTCCAGCTGCCACGCTGCCCTGACACTGAGCAGCTCCTCAGGGTTTTGGTTTACCTGCAAAGCTCTTTGTGTGGCCCTAAGCCTGATGTGCAGCTTGCTTTTCAAGCCCTGCTATGCATGCAGAACTGCTCACTTCCTCCCCTTCTCTTCTGAGGTGCTTACCTGTACAAACAGGAGTGGATTTATATTCCACTGGGATGGGAGTTCATGTGGAAGGTCGCTATCTCTGGTTTACACTGGGTTCAAAGGTGGAGGGAGGACAAAGTTGCAATACAAATGATCTAACATTTAAATTCTTCTTTAATTTTGTAGTCTGCTTTGAGACACTAGGCATTTACTCCTATGCGGCAAAGACCCACCCTGAATGTGCTTGAGCCCTGTGATTCTGAAATGAATCTAACGGAAATACGAAATTCAATGAAGTCTGCAGGTTTGTCTTCCTTAGATTCAACTCCAAGTCTCTAATGATGATAAATACGTAAGATTCTGCTGTGCTCACCAGGAGGGTTTTGAAACATTGCAAACCAAAGCAAAATGTAACTCTATCCCATTGAAATCATTCCCCTCCTTGGTAGCTCTCATTTCACCCAACTGAAGACAGTGAAAGTTTAGAGAAGAAAAATCCCGTACTTCTGAGAAGAACCTAAGTTTGGAATTAAAAATGCAAAAGTTGAAGAAGGTGTAGCCCACAGGTGCTGCCCCTGGGAACAGACCTAGTGCCTTCTCCTGACTTTTTTTTGTAGCATGGTCAACCCATCGATGAGGGACGCTGCAGCTGTCAGTGTGCAGCTCTACGCAGTGTCCAGGGAGCTGGGCAGAGCAGGACAAGGTCCTGCACAGCATCTAACCTGCTATCAGACAAGTGCGAACCTGGCCTGGGGCCCTTCCGTTGCTGGCGACAGACAGCCAGCTCCTCTGGAGCTGGACGGTAAAGCACACTGTGATGCCTGCCTCTTTCTCTGGCTGGATTTAAAACTTGCTAAAAGGACTGTAACCTACATAGCTCTCTCTAAAATTTCTTTGGAGGCCTGATTCTCTTTTGCCCTGTGGCTTTGTTACACTTAAGGGGGCTGAGATTTGGTTTAACCATAATTTACTGCAATTTTAAACCCTATTACCCCCTCAGCATAGTGCTCTATAAATGCAATGCAGGGTCTTTAATTTTCTAGACAAAGGTATTATTTGAGTTCTTTTCATAGCCTAATTATTACTTAGCAAATATCATGTTGTGGTATTTATAGATAATTCTCAGATAATACCTAATTATACGGTTAATACTTATAATGATGGGAAAGCCTCAAATATTCAGAGTCCAGATTTTTCAGACTATCCCAGAACCCCAGATATTTCCAAGCACGTGTAAACTGAGCCGGGATTTATGGGTTTTTCCTATTTCTAGTATGTAAAACAGCTCTTGCTACAATTTATCAGACGGCTCACTGGAATTTGGACTCACACGTAGGTATGGACTGCTTTGAACTTCTGAGCAACCTGACATAACTCTAAACCTGATTAACTCGCCAGATAGCCTGAGTCTGTGGATAATTTATATGATTGAACACGCAGACCTTTCAGGGGATATACTCTTAGGAAAATGGTCTGTGCTAAATGGAGAAAAAGGCTTGACTCAATTGAAATATCTAATTTTCAGAAACATACGATGTGACAGACGGGCATGGAGAAGAGAAAGCGTTGCTGGGGAGAAGTTAGTTGTGCTTCTCTCAACCCTTGTGAATTTGTAACTTCTTTGCTGCAAGTGCTTCCCGGCACGGCTGGGATCCGAGGCATGCCGAACTGCTGCACAACAGGACCAGATACACAAACTGTGGTTCCTGTGCGCTGGCGCAGAGCTGAGCTCCGACCTTCACAGTTCATGAAGTTAGTTCATTAAACCATCCACGACATCTTGGGCAGCCCCCAATGAAGTTTAGTCTTATCAGGTAACAAACAAGCTCTTGGCCTCCTGGACTTGAGTCTATGAGTCAATACCTCTCCCAGCTGAGACTGTAGACATAATGATTAAGTCACTGCTGGCTGCCTGGGTAAATGGCTACATAAATACAGAAGAAATGGTGCCTGGACAATCAGATACTGCAATCTGGAAAGACAGAAAAGCAGGGAACATGGAGAAAGGCAGACAGACAGGCATAAGACTGTAAGAGCTGTTTTGAATGGGTCGGAGCAAAAGCCTTGCTGGATCACAGCGAGTGTTTAAGGAAGAACAGAGTATGTTCAGAGCAGCCCCAGACTCGCCTTCAAATTCTGGCAATCTGATCACAGTTAGATGATTGTATTTTAGCGTTATTAGTGAACCTGTATTTTGTGAATTGTCTTGTCAGGACAAAGCTTTGGTTACTACTTTTTGGCAACATCTCCTGGTGTTGCCTTGTGTAAGTGTTAGAGGGGATGCCATCGTCCTTGAGCATTGTGGGGAAGGCGGGAGAGCTTGAGAACCTCATTTGTGGGGTGGTTGCAACATGCAATTTGTAGCTGGGAAGCCTGAGTTCCACTGTCAGCAGCACCTTTGACTCAAGCAAGTCGCTTCATATCTCTTAGCCTTGATTTACCCCTGTAAAATGAGTTTAACAGACTACTTCATGAAGTAGTCTCAATTAATTGCATTTGTAAAACTGCTCTGAAATTCCCAGATGAAAGGCTGGCCTGGAATGGCAAATTGCTAATGATAATTAATAGTTGTTCATGAGCTCTTTACAGAATTCCGAATTATTTTCTGAGGGAAAGAAAGTAGGGATAGAGGCTCTCAAGACAGAGATCACTAAAAAACCCTCCGACAGCTATACCTCCCTGCCTGCCCCGCCTCCTTCCCCAGCATTAATAGGAAGAACTGACACCTCTTAGGAGCGGAGGAAATGGAAGGAAATAAAGACCCCAGGTGCTCCTGTATTCACCACACGTTCTTCCTCTGGCACACAACGTAGCTGGGGAAGGGTAGGAAGGGGGGGTGAGACAGCAGGAGTGGATGAACAGGGGTGTTACATTTCTCTCTCAAATGGACACAAGGCAGCCCTAATTAAACAGATGTTCTTAATAATACTCTGACAACTGTCCCTGCTTTAATTTGCTTCGGAGTAAAGATTAATATAACAATACAACAATACTTTACAAGGAGAGAAAAGGGAACTGAGCTAATAAAAGGCAGCAGCTTACATGGTATATTATTGCTTTTCTTTCTGCTTGTCTAGCGAATATTTACCTCCTCTGGGAGCAGTTTTCATATTTATTTGATCGCTCCTCCAAGCTAAAGCTGACTTTGTGGTACATTGCAAAAGGATTAATGCCAGGGCCAAGAGGTGTGTTGGGTGCACAGACATATCAGGGGTCTCCATGGTGATTCTCCAGCTGGAGGAAAGATCCCAGTGGTGCTGAAGTTAGCAGGGCTATTAACCACAAGCTGTGGTAGGAGAGAATGAATTCCAGGCTCACCTAACAGGAAACTTCTGAAGCAGCAGCAGGAGAGCCACAGAAGATAGGAGTTTGCTTTTGGGCTGATCCTTGGACCAAAAAAAGGAGTTTCTCTATGCTGCACAGTCTCAGTGCAATAGGCTGACACGGGAAGAGCAGAAACAGCCCAGGCAAGCAGGTCAAAGAGAAGACCACTCCTGACCTCTCGGGAAGGAGTCAGGACTTCCGTGCAGCTACTCGCACCTCACATATCTGTGCTAGATTAGCTGAAAAAGAGAACAGCTGGACTTTTGCACCTACCTTCCTTTTCAGAGGAGGCCAGTAGCCACAAGATAAGACTGTCACATCAACTCTTCTGATCACACTGAGTATGAACTCCTACCCCAGTGTACACCGAGTAACCAGACCTCCAACATCACATCTTAGCCTTAAGACACAGTGTGACATAATCCCAGAGTACGATTTTAAACACATACTCCCAAACTGCCCTTCACTTTGATTATAACTCTGGATAGGCTTGTTAAATAATAAAACAATCCTTGGCTGAGCAGTATTAACTTCTGCCTGGTTTGAATTTCGCAGAATAGGAGCAAGAAAGAAAGGAAGCTCTCTCAAGTGGAAGAGCTGTCTCTAGTATCCAGAGGTGAGTCCGTATCTTTTGGTTCAGCCCATTCAAAAAGGGACCTTTCCGCAAACAGGAACAGACTACCTATCTTTGCTTTTGAAAAGACATTCATGCTCGAACATAATGCTTCATATCTAATAACGCAGCATCTTCTAATATTATGTGTGAGCCAACAGACTAGCCTCAAGAAAAGAGAGGGAGAGCACCTCTGGATGAGTTGCCATCCATACACAGGTGCTTCTCAGCACGAGAGTTTATTATGAGGCAGCGTGGCTTCCTTCCCTGTGCCTCAACCAAAATAGCCTGCAGAAATGATTTGGCACCTCTGCAAATGTCTGTCACTGCTGCGTGCGCTCTTCAACATCAGCTGCTTTCTCAAGCTGTTTTCCCCTGTCTGAAAGGCACCCTGCTTGTGGATCTCTTCCTGGCAGCTTTATGCTGGGCACAGCCTGCGGTGGGGAGTTTAGCTGTGACCCCAGGCCGCAGCTCTGCAGCCCCCAAACCATACATGCACAAAAGCACATGAAGTCTGTGCGTCACAGAGCTTCACTCTGACACTCTGTCCCTCAGTTTGCCAAGTGGATGTACAAATTATCTTGTTCCAGCAAGAAGCAAACACAAATGGGCAACAACTGGCTTACGGATCACCTGATTAAATTTTCCACTCCAAATATCTTCCTTTCCAGCAGCTAGGAGAATAACTGTGCTAAACACTGGAGGCACTGGGAACACGCGTGCTGTCTGGCAGAGCGAGAAGCTGAGATAGAAGAAGAGAGGCAGCGAAAGGGGCAGAAGCAGAGAGGAAGGAAGACATCAAGGGAGCAGCGACACAGGGTGAAGTGGGACAAAGAGAAAAGGAGGGATCTATGGCAATGGAAAGAAGGAAGGAAGAAAAAGACCCAGTCTGTGGAATCTGAGTTATCTACCATTCAACTATTCTTTAAATATTTTAAAGCTGTAGTTGTTATGCAATTTGTGAGGGTGTTTACGATAATGAAGCCCTNAAAAGAGCAGAAGCTGGCAGCTACTTGCATTGCCCTTTGTTGGAATTAATGAGGCTTGTTTACTTTCTGGATTTTTACAGCTTCCTGAAATGTCAGATGCCACCCAGACTATTTTGGCAAAAGCACATCGTCAACCTCAGCCCCCCATCCACCCCCTATACCTGGGTGTGTTTCTCCCTCTCCTGATTTTCCACTCCAACCTTCTATGTGCTGGTGGACCTCTGAATGTAGTCTCAAAACCTTTCTCACATTGGGGACTGCAATTCTCACAAACGGGCTCATTATTAGGGGTAACACATCATTACAGCTGTAGCATTCCTGGAGTTGTTACACTGAATGGAGTTAGCAGCACAGAAGCGACCACCACAGCTGAAATGACAGTGTACAGGAGAAAGCTCTTCAGACCACTGCAGCTAAGAGGTTCCATCGGTCTCTGCCCTCAAGCAGGGACAAAGTTGTGCACGTCTGCTGGAATTACCATGGCTAAATTGATGGATGCTCTAGGCTTGGATTGACCTGGTCTTGTTCTTGGCAATTATCTTGCATTGCTCTGGGCTCCCCATTCATCCAAGAACTATTCCCAACACTCCCCACCAGCAGCCCCTTTCTGCTGCTACTCCAGTTGCCCCTTTCTTTTGTACTCTTCTGTCTTGCTCAGCTCTAGTGTCCTGCACTCAGTGAGGAAGAGGAGCTTGTCAAGCAACCATCCTAAGCCTGTACGCCCCAGACACGCATCAGCCCTGGTGACAGAATAAGAATTAATGCAGCGTTGCAGGGGCAGGCTGAATTATTTAGTTGTGCAATAAATCAGTTGGCTGGAGTGGTCTCTGCACAGCAACAACAGTGGCCACTGCTCATAATTCTTCTCTTTGCTAGGGCTGCCAAAGAGGGTCTCAAAGGTTAATGACAAAGTCAATGCCCCTTCCCATTCACAGATGCTTTGTTTTCTGCTTCCAATCATCCCTCTATCACTGCAGCTCGGCTGATTCCAAGCTCACAGAAACAGAGCCTGGGGGTGGCTGAATCACAGCCTCCCACACTCACCACTAGCCCAGACCTCTCAGTCAACACTGAGGACAGATCTCTGCTCTTTATGCTGGGCCAAGCCTTTCAGCCCTGTGTGCTTACCACAGCCTCGGTGGGTAGGAAGGTCTGAACTAGCTCCTCGTCCCTTTTTTTAGCAACCATTTTGACACACTAACTCCTAGCTCCCTCCAGATATTTCTCATGTTTCTCTCTGTGTGCTGACTCGTATATGTAACACATCTTCTCCTGTTTGTGTCCTATCAGATTTATCATGACCCTTAGTACAAAGGTGCTCAGCTCCACGGGGACCCCATCGACCAGCCTTCCCTGTCCCTGTGAGCAGTGACGCTCAGTGTCCCTTGCCTGCTCAGCGCTGTGGCACGTTACACATCGGATGAGGTTCCACCTTGACAACCTGGGTTAGTATTCCAGCAGAGAAAGCATGCACAAACCTGCTGTATGGCCCTCTCTTTTCAGGGCACAGCTAAGCCCTGAAAGCCCTAACAATACGCAGCCATGGTGTTCTAACTCTGCTAAGGGATACGGTAGAGCTGTCCCTGACCATGACTGTTGGCCGGTAATGAATAGTTGTGTCTCTAGGTTAGTCAAGGGCCTCAAGAGTTTTACGGGGGTAAATCCAGTTCTTTTAATTCCAGAAAGACCTCCCCAGATAAACGCTGCAGCACTGGGCTGTTTCTCTTATATTATGTGTGCTGTCCACATGCAACTCCCTTCCAGCACCTCCAGGTGTGGGATCGCAATGGAGAATGTGAAATTCACTCAATGTCTTTAACTTATATTGAGTTACTGCAGGGTCTAACAGAGTTCTGCAAAGCACTGGTTCTACCTCAACATTATTCAACTAGTCCATTTTGCTGATTACCATCTGGGTCACTGTTGTCAGGGTTACAGATCATATTTGAAAATACACCTGGGGATATGGGGATATTAAAAAATAACAGACATTCAGTGTAATACAATTTCAAAATATTCCCACAGCTGCTTTGCTGATCCTAGAGTGAAATGCAGTTCATTAATTCTGTCCATCTTAAATAAAAATAAGAACATATTGTCATGTGATCTCTGCACTGACAGTGGATGTGTGATGCGGGTGGCCTGGATAACTTTACGTGTCATACAGGGTGTGTATTATGCCCTGGCACTCACACAGATCTAGTGATTTCAAGGGATTGCGTCTGCTTCTGCAATGTCTGAGGGCTTAGGAGACTTTGATTGTGGAAATATGAGATCCAGAGTACATAGGGATGAAAGTGACTGTGTTTGTGCTGTAACTGTGTGTAAACATGCACAAGAAAGAAAGGAAAGTGTCAATATTTGTATTTTGTATGTCACTGCTTGTGAACTTGGGACTGTGTGTCTGGCTGCATCTACAAGCAAGAAAGGATGTGCCCACAGCCGCCTGTGTGGTGGAGAGATTTAACAAGCATGATTCTGTTTGTAAAAATGCAACACGATGGGAGAAGCAGGAGAGTGATTTGGCTCTCATGAATTTGGGATTGTGCAACTGCGTGCCCAGGTGCCACGGGGTGAGTGTGACTGTGCATTTGCTAAGTAGCAGCTAAAGGAGGTCAGTTTGGGACAAGCCACTAGCAAAAATAGGATCATCAAGAGGCCGGAGCTTCAAGTGACAAGAGCACTGACATCACATGCAGTCCAAGCCCAAACAAGCCCGTGTCACAGAAGGACGTAGGGTTTGCAGCTGAGCCCTGGCTGGCGTTACGCTGCAGCCCGTGTCACAGGGAGTGCGTGCGGCAGTGGAGCGAGCACTGATTGTGTTATACTCCAGAGAGAGGGAACTTCCAGACAAGTCATTTGTTTTCCAAAAAGGCTAAATCCTTATTTCCACTGAGATGTACCACCAGCCTGAAGTTCCCAAGGTCTCGGCAAAGCCATCAGTCACAATCAAGTGGCCCTGGACTGCGGGAAAGAGGCAGCCCGTATCGTTTAGAGACAAGTAGGTACATAGGGACGAACTGCTGACCTGGTAGAAAAGCAATTGCTCTGAACAAATGCATAATGGAAAGATGTAAACTGGCCCCTATTTCACTTTCAAAGAGAGGACAAGCCAGCTATTTACTGCCCTAAGAGACAACCTCTTTCTTCACTCTCTGCAGATGCATGAGCCCAAGGCCATAATTGCAGATACAGCAAGAATAATAAATGCAAATGAGGTAGCGTTTCCCCAAGCACTTAGTGCTGCCTGTGTTTTGGAACTGATTTACCGTACAACAGAACTGGACAAGCACTAAGCATGTGTGAACTACCCCATCAATGAACTGCTCTCACATCCTTCCTTCCCATCTGTTCAGGAAAGCTTACACCCCACATTAAACTTGTCCTGTGCATTTAATATAAGGGTCAAGATAAAACTCCAACTGATGTGAAAGTCCAACCTTTGCATTGCAACCCGTGACACCAGGTACCAGCCCATGGCATGAACGAGAATGACCCAGAGGCACCCCAGAAGTCAGTAACACTGAGGAGGAATCTGAAGGATGTGTCCCTGCAGAGCCGTGGATGGGGTGATACAGATAGCATGTGCTTTTGGGAACCTCTCTGCAAATGGATAATACTGTTTCCCAACTGCTTGTGCCACAGAAATAACGTACATTGCTGGGGCATGGCCCAGAGCTTAGCCCAGTTTCCACGTGATCTCTCTCCTATATGAAAGCTGAAATCCCTTTATCCACCACTGAAACACAGCAAATTCCACCCTGGGTGGAACACGACAGCTATTTAAGGATGATGCTACGCAGTCGGAGATAGGAAGTGAAAGGAACTGTAACTTGTGCAAATCCGTGGGGAATACAGATAGGAAGAATATTCGTCTGCAAATGGGAAGGCGTCCCAGATCGCTCAGAGAGTCGGTTTTACATCCAGCCACGTGGCAGTGACTGACACCACCCTCTGTGACTACACCGCTTTGCCGAGGACCTCATTGGAGATACTTAGTGCACTGACGTTCTTGTTTGAACAATACCCTTTCTAGCAGTACAGTAGCATTTTTTTGGAGAAGTCCCACCCTAAATATTGATCAAACTCAACCTGCTTAGCTCAATAACAGCAGCTCCATTAAAAGTCCGTCTCATGCACCACTTTGTCTTTTTCTATTCCCTGTCATGAACTCACCAGTAACCAGCTAAGCAGAAACTTGATTAAAAATATGAAAAAGAAGATTTTCTCCTCTACAGGAAGATTTAATGCAGAGCTGCTTTAAGCTCCTTCCCACAACAGGTTTTCACAACTTGTTGCTTGAAATCACTCACACAGAAAGCTGTCTATCCAAAGGCAAGCTGTGCTGCCCAGTTCGATTTCTGTTCCTCCCACTAACACATCAACTTATCTCGGCGTTCCACCATCTTTTGAACGGTTTTCATACCTAGCAAAGATTTATGTAGAGGTGACTCACGGTCAAATATCAACAAGCAATTTGCAAGCAACATTTCAAAGAGATTCTTGGAGAAGGCAGAGATGTCAGTTTACGGCATGAGTGTTTGATTACTGCCCTCTCAACATAACTCCTTCAAATCAGAAGACAATTAGCATATGCAGATCTGAAAGTAGAACAGCTCAAGAGTGGCTGGACGCAGCAAAAATCTACTGGTCACAAAAAATCTGTACTAACGTAATTAGAGAACTAATTCCTCTCTCTGTGTGCACAATCATTCTTCTGAGGAGGGCACCCAATGTATTTATTTTGGTTTTTTTCACTACTGCTGCCAAAGCCTCTTCACTCGCTGCTCTGACCATGTACGACTAATGTACAGCATCTTGGTGAGCCTTCAGGACTCCGTCAGATCCCTGTACCAAACATGCTCTATCTGACCACTGAATGTAATGAAACTTGCTGGAATGAAATATTTTTGAGACTAGCATTCTAAGGGTTTGCCATTGTCTTGATAATGATAAAAGAAATCATGAACAGATTGGGTTTTCTCTTCTCCTTTGAAATGTAATCCTGGGGCTGTGTGTAAAGAAGTAATTGTATTTGAAAAAGAGAAATTGGACCGTGTAAAGTCAAGCTTTGAGAAGCTCTCGGCACAGGCAGAGAAGATTGGAATTGGAGGCCGAGGCACAGAAAAGGATTGGCAGCGAGAGACAGAAGACAAAAGGTGAACTGGAGAAGGAATCGCACAGGTCACTGGAATAGCATCGCTGGTGGAGGGATGAAAGGACAGAATGAGAGAAAAATGCATACCAGAGAGATGTATGCATTCATCTGGGTACACATTTCTACATATTTACATACCCACACTTCGTCTGGTTTTTCTGTGCCCATCTATCTTTACAACCAAACTGCTCCCCTTTTCTTTCTCTTCTAGCCTCCTGCTTCTTTCTCCCTACATCTTCCTCTCTTTCTAAACTTGCTCTCCCAGTGCACCTCTGCTTCCACTGAAAAGTGACACGCTCTCCTCTCATCCATTCAGTTCATCACAAGGCCACACTTCTAGTTACCTGCGCACAACGAAATTCCAGTTCCCTGGTACATAAATAATCACCTCTTTCATGTAATCTCAGGATTCATCATTTCAAAAGGAGGGAAATAAATTTAATAAATTTCTATAAATGCTGATAGTTTAAAAATAAATGAACAGGGTGCAACAGGACTTTATTAAAATACAAAGAGATTAGCAAGGTCTCATTCCTTTCAATTATTAACAATGTACTTGTTCTCCAGAAAAGTCCCCATGAAATTTTAAAACAGATGAAGATGGTTGTTCACTTAAAACTGCTCAGTTAATCTGCGAGAAATGTTTTATTCAAAGACATTAAATGAATACTGCAAGGTTTGATATGCGATAATCCATCATTCACGTGGCACAAACATGGAGATCGATAAAATGTTGTGTCAAGAGGAGAGGTGAACATGGCATCTTTGGAGGATTTCTGCACAGGAGGCTTGTTTCAATTCACAGGATGTCCAAAATCAATATTAAGTCATGGATTTTACAAACTGGATGCAGTTTTGTTTTTTCATTTATAACTGCACTCTCAGCTCACATTTGCAGGCTGAAATGGCACGAGCTGAAAGGAGAAGGCTGTGTCTCAAAAGCTTTGGTATAAATTTTCACCAAAGGCACGGAGACAGTTTTTAGCATTGAGTTTGGGAATGGCCAAATCACTGGGGTTTTAGGATAACTACTACAAAGCCAGCCCAGATGAATGGGGATTATAGGTCAAACGAGATTTCTCTCCAAAACCATGCTCAAAATAAGATTAAAGGTCTGGCCTAAGCCACAGTAAGAATGGAAACCCATGCAAGAAACGTTCATCTGGATCTGTCTGCTGCAGCCCAACACAGACCTCTGGGCCAGGAGTTTTCCTTGCAAGCTACAAGCAGTATTAGCAGGACTGCGCAGCTGCCTGAACCTAGTTAGTTGGTCGGTTCGGAGCTTGAACTCCAACTTGAACAACCTTGTTTTTACTGCTTTCATTGTTTGCATTAGAGCAGGGTCAAAAGACAGCCACCTGACACCAAGGCCCTTAGAGCAGATGGATGTTGCTTTTGTTCTCAGAAAAAAAGCAAGCAAACAAACAAAACCACCCAACAAAAAAAGGCCAAAACAGTGAAAAGAGAGGAAATCTGGTATAAAAGGAAAGTGGTTTGCACATGGTGCCCATTGTACCAGTTAAGCGTTGAGTACAAGGGGTCTTTTACCCGCTGTGATTATTCTTGAGGTCATGCATAAGATTTATTTTTGGTTTTATTTGAACAAAAGAATTATTGTGAAAGATTTTCTCCTTATGATGCACGGTGTAAATGCACAATACTCAGAAAAAGTCTGGCTAGGAACCAGTGCAAGCCCACAGGCTCAGAGGGTAGAATTAGAGGGATACATCCATTGGGTTTTTCACCCCTTTAGTCTCCACTTCCTTTCTATGTTTCTGCAATTACTGTGCTTTCCAAGGTGAGATTAGGCAAGAACAAGGCTGCTGATCTAAGCACACAGATTAGTTTTATCTCTTAAGGATAAGGCTACTCAGCTCATGATAGTCTGTTATCTGTATTCATAATGAGCAGAGATGTAACGGAGAATCACCAGACTGCAGTGAGTAGCCAAGTGAATTGTAAGCAGCGTCTGTGTCTCTTTGTTTAGCTTGCTCTATGTTCTGATAATACCAGACTGGGCAAAGAGACGCCAAGTAACTCCCATTACGGCACAGACGTAAAGCCACGTTTGAGCCACTGCAGCCAGGGACAGGTGCAATTTGCCTCAGCTAGTCTAAGGAAAAGAAGAATGAAATGCTGAGAAAATAGTTATTCTTGATTTAAATAACAAGACTGGTAACATGGAGTACTGAAATACCAAGCTTCCTAAGATGCAAGAGAAGACCATATCTTTTCTTGCACAGAAGTGCACAAGGTTTTTAAGTGGCAGTAACAGCATCTTTGGTTGATTAAAAAAGTGTTCATGTTAATCCTATCTTGTGCTTAATGAACTAACACAAATTGCATCAAGTAGGGACTCTTTTATGTAATATGCTTACCCACGATACAAACCTCTGCAAGAAAAATAAAGCGAAACAACCACCTGAGGCATTCCCTTCCTTCACTTGAGTGACAGACCCTGGAAGGTTAAAATTAACACAGTGTTTCAAAGCTACCCAGTGAAATACATATTAGAGTGCTACACACCTTCTTCTGATGATGAGTGGAAAGGCACAAACACACAGACTAGGAAATTAGAGAAAAGTCTAGACAAGAACAGTGTAAGCAATGTAAGAATACCCATTTTCTCAGCTTTTCTTCAAGCACTCGGTGGATCCTAACTCTAGTGTCTTCTCTTGTAAAGAGGCAGCTTCATCTAACTAGTGATCCTGGGTTTTGTCCTGACCTTTCATCTTTTCTGGTATGTTCATAGCCAGTCTATTCCTGGCTCTGTTTCTGACTCACAGCATGAATTTGGATACATTTATTTCATTTTCTCCATGCCTCGGCTTCCTTTTCGGTAATATTTAACAAGCTGAAATCACTGATATGTGTGGAGCACTTTGAAATTCCTGGATAAAAGTAAGAGACTAGCTTCTGCCATAAGAGATGGCCAAATCAGTGAATGAATAAACCTAGGGTCAGATGACATATTGGAAAGATATTTGTAAGAGATAATGGAGCATTTATTTATAGAGCCATCAGCCTAGTCTTCTTGTAAATAGAAGCAATAGTCCATTTCTTTGGGCTCTGGGCCAGTTCATACAAAGGCTGACACATTATTAAAAACAGAACAGGTCTATCTTCCATTTCTCAAGGCAGGCTTTTTCATTGCCATGTGTTTCTGCTCCTCTATCTAGCTTTTTTCCAGTGGTCTGATATGGTTCTGCAATCTATTACTACGTTCCTCAGCTAAAGAATCTCTTCCTGAAAGGATCAGGAAGAATTCTGCATGCTTCTTGTTGCCTTTCCACAGGCTTTTCTTGTCAATTTTTGCCCTAGCTCCTTGGCCACTGGTGGCAGACCAGTTTTTGCTTGTTTCTTTTTCCTGTGGCAAGGAACTATCTCATTTTCTGAGACCTGAACAACTGGCCCCATTTTAAAGCCAGTTCAATGAAACACAAGGATCTGTGATCTGCAAGGTCTGATCTGTGACTTTATTATCCTAAGTGAATGCTCAGTGTTTGCACTAGCTAAGAATCCTTATTCCTCAGTGCGCTGCTGTGGATCTGCCTAAAAAGCAATTGCCTAAGGACATTCTGGCTCCCGTGTTCACCTCAGGATCAAAAGCATCCACTGCGTGAGGATTGTCAATAAACATCAAGCTGCGGTGCTCTGTTCGCTATCTATTTATCAATTTTTGCCTACTTTTGCTGATGAAATTGCATTAGTAAGTAGCAACAAGTCCATTAGACAAACATGACACTCCGTTATCCACCGTATCTTCTTTGCCTGGGGATGTGAGAAGTGGCAGGACCTTACAAGATTCTGCTCTTTTTCCCAGACTAAATCGCTAGTCTTTTGGAAGCAACTGGGATGGCTTGGAGGGAGAAGGGGGAGTGCACTGCCTTGTAGCGCTTTCCTTGTGTATCACTGCTTTGTGCTTAGTGACGGAGAGCCATCCTTAACTCACGGGTGTGTGACAGCCCCACTGCATCGGTTTGGTGACATCACTGACATGAAAACGCAGAGAGTTCTTCATTTTATCTACAGTCCAAAAGACCCCATCAAGGATGGGGTCTAACTGAGAACCTAAGCATCCACAGTCAAGAGACCTCAAGTACCAAGCAAAAGTGGACACGGGGAAGCTGAGTGCTTCATACCGCAGAGTTGCAGTGTGGAGAAAGCACATTCAGGGCTGAGCTACAGGGCAGGAAGGTGCGTGAATCCTTTCAGATGGGAACGGAGCAGGCACTCACAAGCCACTAGCTCCTGTAGCTTTTGCAGTTTTGCTGAAGCCCTCATAATTTTTCCAGGCAGTTCTGCTGCAGTGCAGCTATTTCAGCCTGGTCTATGGCTAGAAAACAGCCTGATGGCAACATATTGTGGTCCCTTTGTTTGTTTCAGGGAAGATTTTTTCCTCGTTAAATTCTTACTGAAAAGGAATGATACTGCACAATATTCCTAGATTTAGGGAATCTGTCTGCCAATTCAGTTCAGCCTAAGCCAATCCAATCTAACCCATCCATATGCAGAGATATTCAGAAACCCACCTGAGGGCTGGAAAGTGAGAAAGTAATAATTTTATAACCTGCAAAGATGTTGCTGTGCACAAGGTTAACTGGAAGAATTCATCTTCACTGAGCAAGGTTTTATTCTTGGGGTTTTCAAGGGTGGGCCTCAGCTGCCACGACACTGTATCATTTTTATCATGGCACTTCATTTTTTGTTTTACTGTTAGCACTTGCTTCTTTCCCTTCCCTCTAATTTTCAACCTTTTTGTAAATGGTGCTGATTTATTTGGCCTCTCCAGACCTTTCTCCCTCCCCTCCTCTCCATTTAACTCTCTGTAGGAAAAATGAAATTAAAGTAGCGGGGCTGCTTCTCCCCTGGACAGGAGGGTTGTGCAGTCAAAATCGGTTAGTGATTTGGAAGAGCTCAGATGCTATGGTAACAGAGGCCACAAAGGTATTTAGACAATTATGATAGCTGTCATTTTCTTTTCACTTCCCATTCCATTGCAGTTCAAATGTTGCCTTTGAATTTTGATTTCAGGAAAACCCCAATTTTAAGTGCACGTGGTTTCACGTTACAGGGTGTCTGTGTGTGTTTGTTGCTATAAGACTGTATGTCAAACTTACCAGGCATTGCAAACATCCTAAGGTTTCATTTTCTTCTAAACAAGCAAAACTGAAAATCTGATAAATTTCAGTGATTTCCATACCAAGGGCTGTTCTTCAAAATGAAATCTAATGGGTAAATTCCAAGTAGCCTGGGATTCCACTGGGAGCTCAGTGCACAGCTACTGTATGCATGAACACCTTTCATCCCGTATAAAAAACACTCAAAGACCTTAAATGCTTTTTATGTGCTCAGGAAGATTATAAATATGACTGTAGAGAAACTAAAACTCGACTGAAAGAAGGAGAGCAGAACATACATCAAACTACTTGTTCTGAACTCTTGGCTGATTAGGAAGTTTGAACATTTAACCCCTTCCAGTTTCATTACTTCCTCAACCAAAAGAGATTCGCTGTTGATGGATGCAGTGACTTACAGTACTAATACTAGTTTCTACTCCTAGTCCTTATGTCTCATAGAATTGTTGGCTCTCTGACTTCTGCAAGTGCTCAAAGAGCATTTCATTCAGCTATCTACTAGCAAATAGAACTTTTAAAATTCAGCTAAAAGAGGCTTGCAGGTAGAATAACTGTTTTCAAAGTAACTTACCTCAAATTTCTCAACAAAGAAATTAATCTTCCCAGTCACCAAACTTTGCTGGGGACTTTCCTTCAGTTTCCCTCAGCCTTTACCTTTGTAAATCTTTTTTGCATCAGCTTTGACAATGTTCTCATCCTAGCTGTTACCTGAATCCCCCTGGAAGTTGGATAGCTTTACAAGCCCAATAGCACCCAAGCTGAAGTCAAATCCCAGTCTTAAAATTCTCCCCAGGCTCTGCAATGGATCAACCAAGCTCAGTATAAACTCCCAGCACACAGTGCTAAGCCTTATTCTACAGATTTTGGACGAGAGTGAGTTAAAAAAAACAGAGCTGAAATTCCAGTCTTGCATGTCTGCCACTGGAGCAGATTCACTGCTTGGGATAATTCCTCCGAATTGAACAGCACTAACCCAGGGATGAACCTAGCCTACAAGCCGTATGATGCTGTGCACTGTAAATCCCCCTTCTCATTTCTTGCTCTGGCTCCACAATATTTATTGTCTGGGCTGGTGAAGCAAGAAACAGTGTCACATGTTCATGACACAAATATGCTGTCAGGAAGCCTTATGTCTGGTGGCCTGGTTGACTAGAACGGGGACTCAAATATTAGCAGCTTTTCTCTAAAAGGGGAGGGAAAGCTCCATTTCCAGGATAGAAGGCATAACATTGAAATGATCCATCACAGCTGAGGTACCCAGATGGCTTTATGAACAAGAGATAGGAAATGGATTGTCCAGTTCACAGCATTTAAAGCGACAAAGCTGAGAAGTAAATCCTTGTGCTATTGGATCCTGTTTCCTGAACAGGAGGTACACCATACCTGCTGCTCAGAAACAAAGTAAAATAAAAATAAAAATTGAGGGTTGTACAAAAGACTTCCTCATGTTACTTTAGTCATAGTACCACTACACCTCTGATGAGCGAGACAAAGACCAAGCAGGTAGATGGACAAAGACAGACAGAGTTAATTATCAATGCCTGAACTAAAGCAGAAATTGAGCTGACCTCAGCAGAGGGCAATCACTCTGGTGTCCAGGTTACACCTTCTCACATTCTTATTTTCATGAGGTGAACCTAGACAGCTTGTTGTCATTACTGTCTTGTCACGCTTTACATGGGGTTTTTTGGGTAATTTCCTGCTAAGACTCTGGTATTGAACAAAGTTATACTAAGCACCATCACAAGGCCAGTCTATATATTTAATTCTTCACATTAAAATTCCTCATCTGCCACGTCTGTTGATTGGTTTGTCTGTTTAATTAGTTACAATGGCTGTATGAATTGAGATTCTGTTGTCTGTCAGCATGATAAACTAGCATATCCATAATGCAAATAGCAACTTCCTGTCTTTTAGGACACCCATCACATACAAACGTTAAGTGACAGACCCCATAATTACACGACAATTGCTGTCTCCCCGCTCCTGGGTTCCTGCTCTACATCCTTCTGTCTTGAACCATGTCAAAGACACGTCTACAAATTGATTTCAGACTTAAATGGACTCTGCCTGATAACAACTACAGAAAATTTCCAAGTACCTATCAGACTTCATTAAAGTGCAGCCTGTCACGGGTCACAACCCGGTTATGGACGTGGGCACTGCCGTACTAACTGGAGCATGCCTATCTAGCTCAAATCTTCTCGCTGGCAATGCCCAGCATTCAGAAGCAAATACAAGAGAATAATAAGAGGAAATTACTGAATAATCAGACCATAGGATAAGCATCTTCCTCAGCACTGCCATTTGGATGCTGGCTGATAACCTGAGGCACAATACTGATATGGTGACAATAGCCTCTGAAAGAAGTCCTGTTCTCTCCGCAGGGAGCAATGAGCCGTCTGCCAGGACTCTGGTGTGATACGGCTGGAACTGAAGGCTATGTCGATAATATCTGAAAATTGCTATTGGCTAACTCTCAGAAAGAGATGCTCTCTAGTGTAACAGGGAATTGTTAAGCTCGGTATTATTGTCATCAT
Source organism: Eurystomus gularis (assembly GCA_013400335.1). NCBI lineage: Eukaryota > Metazoa > Chordata > Aves > Coraciiformes > Coraciidae > Eurystomus > Eurystomus gularis. The sequence goes on along the minus strand of VZZY01024585.1, from coordinate 389,146 downwards.
TTATCTAGCAAGGGAAGAGAATTGCTCGGTTGTATGAGGGAGGCCTACCACAGCGTTCCCTTCTGGCTTGAAATCACACGCGTGTGATAGCTTTGCCTCCTTTTGGGTTGGCACCTCGTGGTTAGGGCTTCAGATGGTGCGTTGGGAATTGTAAGACCTGTTAAAGGAAACGTGCTTTACCTCTGTGTAAGAATGAGAGCAATGCTTATCTTGGTCACAGGACATTGCTGAGGATCCTTAATTTAGTTAAATAATTAGGACTAGGTCTTTCCCCCTTGTAGCATGGGGTTACACAGACAGGCAAGTCTTAGATTATTATTTTCATCACTTGAGATCATAAGCAGTCTGGGATAAAACCTCTCGTACTAATTGCACTAAGGTCAGTGGAGTTACGATGCCGACGGTCTGGCCCTGTGTTGAGCTCTGATGCTAAGCAGTCCCAGGTCTCGACGTGCACTGCCCGCAAATCACCCTGCTCCTCGCGTGGCAAGGTCCTCTACAAAGCATTTGTTCCCCCTGCCTCTGCCTTCAGTGCCCCACTGCTCCTGCTCGCTTGGCACGCCCTCCTGCCTGGCTGCTCCTTGAGCCTTTTCTACTTTACCACAGAGCAAGCATTAAAGGAAAGAAAGAAATTTCCAAATCTTCCATGTTTTCCGAGTTGCCTGAATTCCTCCAGCACTAAGGTGTACGCCTGCAGATGCCTATGTTTCCCCAGTGTTCCCTTCAGCGACTACGCTCAGTGCTTTTCTAGCACAGAGCCAAGGATTACTCTAGTGGAATTACAAGAGATGAGGCAACTCTGTCTCTGCAGAGAAAACAATTTCACAGAAGACTACACTAGGTTAGGACGGGAAGCAGGGACACAAAGGCAGTGAAAAAGAAGCTGATCTCTCTTTGGCTTGCCAGAATGAAGAGCCAATTAGTGTAAACTGGCATCCAGAGTATTTTTTTTTTAAAGGACAGAGAGGCATGGAAGCGTGAGGTGATTTGATTCCACATAACTTTCTTTGCCAGCTTAATTACCATTGTATCGCCATCCATCCCCTTCCTGGGCACTTTATTCTTAATGTTGCTTTTCACTGGTACCACAGAAAGCTTATTCTGCTTAGATGATGAAGGAATGGGATGGAAAGAATATCGTACGCAGACATGTATCTGGGAAAGCAGGTACCAGCCTGTGCGCTAACTCCACAGCCGATTTTAGACAAAATACCCATTCTTTGTACTTCAGAAGCCTAACAACAGAAGGGATGGGCTTTGCTGTGATCAGAACCAGACTAACACAGGTGGGAAACAAATGGTTGAATGTTGAAGTGTCAAATATTTGACCTTCTGGATGACTCGAGTGAAATCAATGAAGTGGGAAACATATATACAAAATAAGTCAATATTTTTGTATTTTGGTGCTTTTTTTTTTCCTTCTTCTTTCCTTGCTCTTATGAAGTAAAATCTATTTGAAGAAGCACCTCACTTCTCTGGGGTTCCCACTGGATCCTTGTGTACAGCTGGAACACAGTTCTTGTGTGTGAATACAAAGCACAAAATAAAGCTTTGAGATGGAAAATCACAGGACAACTCATGACCTACAACAACAAAGAGCTCAGGAAATGGAAAGAATGCAAGGACCTTTGGGAAATCTGTTTTCTTCCTCTATTGCTTGTACCCTACTCTGCCCAGTGAGGCCCTGGTCTCAGATTCACCCTCTTCTATAATGGGAAGGCAATGCAACCTGGAGGACAGAGTGCTATTCTCCATCTCAAGAAAACAACTCTTTTCTTACCTCTGTCTGGGGCCTGCTTGCCTTGTGCAAGTTAAATCTCCCTCAATTTCTCCACTTGGAAAATGGCGATAACAATCCTGACCTTTGCAAAGGTGTTTGCAGTAGGTGGACAGGACACGCAATCTAAAAGCTCGGCAGTACTGCTATAATACAAATTATGGTAGTAACAACAAGACATTTTGTTTCCCTCCCTTCCTGAACTTCCTCCCACACTCCATTCATGCCAGGCTCTCTCCGTGCTCTCAGCTCGTGCAGCTTATCAGTTTCTAGCCAGAGATGCTGACAACAAAATAAAACATTTTAACACATGCGATCTCTCTCTCCTCTCCCCTCCCACCATCCTTTCACTGCAGGAGAGAATGATCGATATTTGAGAAGTACATCTCCACCTCGCTCTCCAAGCCGTGGCACTTGCCAGCAAAGGAAGGGTTGTGATGAGGCTCTAGCGCCATTGCTCACAGATGTGATTGATGACGACTGTGCTGGAGACTGGGAGAAGATTGGTTTCTGGGGCTGATTGATAAAGTCTATCATGCAGCATGAAACAGTTGGGAAGAAAAATAATGGGCCATTTGATTCTTTCTAACAGTGAATATTGAGTGAGAAAAGCTTACTGGGGGGTTTTCCTGATTAATTTGTAATTACAGAACCTTGGTTTTAGCTGTGAATATCACTAGGTCTTCCCTTTGTTAAGGAAGATGTCTGACCAGTTAATTAAAGCAAAGGTACGTTTATGGGCTATCACAGGAAGCCACAAATGTTCCTTTCTGCCAGAGTGATGAGCTGGACTGTTCAGTCTTGCTCAGCAAAGGGAAGACCCAGTCAAAGAACCCATTTAAGGAGTTCACTTTCCCTGGTAGCAAAAAAACATGAATTAATGATTGGATGGGAGACAGATAAGGTTGAGATTGAGGTTTTAGTGTGTTTTCATGTATATTTCATAGACCTGTTTGCTTTTTGATGTTTAAAGTTCTTTGTTCTTTTAAATCCTTTTTTCTACATTTTCTTAAGTGCTAGTTGCAGCCCTGATTTCAGCTTGTAGGCTGGAGCAGGTGAGCTGCTCTTCCAGCGCTAACAAAGACATACCATGCAGGGGAAAGCAGATAATCTTTAGCCATTGTTTAAATTTGTGACAGCAGCACATGAGGTTCTCCGATCTGACACTGGAGTCACCCGGACTGTGTGCTGAAAGAGACTGGCCACCTTAGGTAGCGGAGAGACACAAACCTTCAGAGAGGAAAACTGCAAGTGTTGTCTCTTTCAAATTTACTTTCATAATGCAAAATTCTGCTGAAAGATCCTAACTGTACACACGAACATACAATTAATATTCCCTGTAGCAGTACAAATGATTGCTCACCTAACAATGCCACCTAACAGGTCTTTGATTGCTTGGCTAATACCCAATCTGGGGGAGCCGATTACCCCTCAGACATGAACTTGGAAATTTGTAATAGAAACAAAATTTCCATTTTGCCCCTGGATAGGGTAAACTCTGAGCAAACAGGAACTCAGTAGCTGCACTGCACTCAGCCTCAGAGATCCAAAAGCAGGAGGAATTACCAAAATCAACAAGAAACTAATCTCTTTAATCCTGGAAATTTTTTAAACAAGTTTAAATAATTGATATGCTGTCAGAAGCAGCCTGAATCCATGGAGGGGAGATTAATATTAAATGAGAATGCTTCTCCCTCTCTGCATAGCAAAGAATGGCAAAGTCACAAAACAAGTCTTTTGCACCCAGAACTGGAAGAAGGTAGGTAAATGCGGATGAAATTGTTGCAGTTGCTTCTTCACTCTAGATTTCAGACACACTCTGACCAGCAGTGTGGTGCGGAGAGAGGAAGCTCCCCAGCTCTGCCAATTTGGTTAGGGTTTAGGTTTCTCTCTCTTACAGGAGATAGGAACCAGCAAATATTGCAAACAAAAGGAAAGACGAAAGAAACTATCTGAAAATCTGTATTAAGAGTCTCCTTCTGCAACCTTGAGCTTTCTGGGTATTAAGGCTTGGCAGCATCCCACCTGCCCTCTCCCCTGCACTGCCCCAGGTTCCAGCTGACAATTTTTGGCTTCCCCACTCTCTTCAGCCTTTCGCCATGTGTTGGGCTGAGAAGCGGCTGAGACACCCGCCACACTGGCACCATCGCGTTGTCGATCATGGCATTCGGCCAGCCACCAAGAGACAATCAAAGCCGATGGCTCCAGATTGCCTTGCCACAGTATTGCAGCGATGATCCTTCAACAAGATACAGCGCAGCTTTCCGAACCAGGCACATCACAGGAAACACAATTCGTTAACCTTGCCTGGGGCAAGGATGGCAACATGTGCAACCCCTAATACAAAATGGCACTTACAGTGGCAAGTGGAGACACAACCGCAGACAGAGCACGTTCCATGGTGCTAACGCTTTGCTTTTTCAGTCATGTTAATTCAGATTAAGTAAGGCATTTATGTCTATATCTACAAAGGTATTTAGGTGCTCAAATGCCACTGAATTCACCATCACTTCGTCACCTTTGAGTCTGGGTCTTAAGCCTTACTCCTGCAACATAACTCGATATGCTTAATGCTGAGAAGGTCACTGTTCATATCAAAGTTGCTACATTGCTCAATCTCTTGCCAGTCATGACGCCACTCTGTCTTCATATATGGTCCTCATTGCAGCAGTATCTGAAGCTTTTCATATGAGTTAAAAGCCAGCAGCTCCATCTTTGTCTCACTCTTATCCCCCATTCAGAAGCAGGATCATAATTTTATAGGTATATTGAAGATAAAGTACTGTGAGATTAGTCAGGGAAAAAGGCAGCCTCTTTCTCTGACAGGTAGCAATGCCAGGTCAGACTAGCAGTGACAAAACACAGCAGAAGAAAAAGAATGGAAACATCTATCACTGCAGAACCCCAGCCTGACACGCTGGAACAGTGCCTTGGAGCCTTGTGCCAAACGTATGGGTTTTGCTGGGACAGTGAGCAAGATTGTGCTAAGGGTAAGGCTTCCCTTAGTCTTTAATGTAAATAGAGTTTTATTAACCTGCCCCTTGAGGTACCTAATAAGGATCACACCGGAGAAAAGAAGCAATAAGGAAATTAATAACAACTTACTGTATTATATATGCAAGATGATAATCGATACTACTTTGCACTAAAATAGCAGTTGGCATCCAAGAATCTCCAAAAAAACGCAATACGAATTCATTCATCAATGACTTAGTCTTTAGAGGCACTTAAGTCTTATTACATGCTTTGTTCAAGCTGGGGGACTTTTTGGGCCACAGGGAAAAGACAAGACCTGCCCAAAGACACATAGCTCACAGTTAACAGGGTTGCAAAAAAATAGCTCAAGGTCCTGTGTTCAAAGTCTCACAGTGATTAATGCCTAGTGGAGGCCATTATGTTCATACCACTTAGCAAAGGCCATCAGCTTCAAGCCTGCAATACCTAGACCGAGTCCAGTAATTGTGCTTTCTTTAGTGCTGGACTCTGGAAGAACCAAAGATGAATTAGATGGCGGAACAAGCCATGTGCTAGGTCTAATGGTTGTGACCAATCACTCTGAAAAGTGTCCCTTGAAATGGGATTTCTCTTGGGTTGGGCAGCAGTATCATATGTTGTCTTTAAATCCACAAAAAGCACGGAGCACAGACACTGCAATAAGAGAGGGATGGAGCAAGGCTGCAAGAGAGTTATCTGGCAGACTGCAGTTGATACCCAGTGCCAATTCATAAGCATGGGCAGCCACTCTGGTATATTTGATCTAACATAACACTGAACCTGCTGACTGCTGATTGACAGCCTTCTCCATCACACGTGGCAACTGCTGGGAGACTCTGCAACCATGTGGTTCTTGCTGCTTGCCATCAATCTCTACTGTAGGAGGCTCCCAGCTTGTGCACAAGATCCTTGTGCCAATGGAGAAATCAGCTCCCAGGTCAGACAGGAGACAACACAGAACCTGCTGCAGGTAACAGAGGCTAACATCACTGGGAAAGGCACCAAACCGGCACTGAAAAAATGGAGATAATCTTAAATTCTCCAGCCACAGCTGAGCAATGGTGCTTTCGGTGCAGCTCTGTGCTTCCCCAGGGGTTCCTGAGAGACCATCTCGCACACATCCATTAAACGGGCTGTTATTACAGATGGCAGGGAGACGGAGGATACTTGGCCCTGGGTTGAGAACATTATTATTTCCTGCTCATTAATACATTGAGTGGCTTCTTACAAGCTGAAATATTGCAGAAAAATGTGAAATGCATAGGGAACAGGGCACAAGTTCACCGGAGAAAATTTTTCACCCAGGGACTGATTCCAGGCCATGTGGTTTATGGGATGTCTTAAAGGTACAAGAGCCTGTTCTGTAGACACGTTACCTGCCCAAGTCTCTCTCCTACACATTGACACCAGTGCACACTTCATACTGGAGATCAGCTTAAGAGCTGAAATAGCTTTCTGAGACATACTTTTTGACTACAGAGTTTCCAGCACTTACAGATGTACTGTCTCTGGCAATACTTGGTGCTTTTTCTCAAAAGCCTTAGCTCCCAGAGTCATTAGATTCCCTGACAAGTTCAGCTCTCAGGCAGAATAGCTTACAGACAGAAACACCAGAGATGTAAACCTTTGCAGGTAAATACCAAAGCCATGGCTGCTTCTTCATCTTCTTTCTTTAATTTTAGGATTAGCAGGGTCAGATAAAAAGCCTGACTCCCGATTTTTCAACACTTCAGGTTAGCAGCTGCAAAGGTCCTTCTTGCATAGACTGACACATGCTTGTCAAATGCATCAATTAATTGCAGCTCACAGGTGTCATGCAGGGGAAGATGTGGGCTTTGAAGCAACCATGGCTCTACTCATCTTCAGCCAAAACCAGATGCCCGTCTGTCCTGAAGTAGCACTGAAGTCATACACACTGAAAATCCTGCAACTCTGTTAGGAGAATAATTGCCTGCTCTCTCAGTACTAATATATTTTTGGTTTCTGGTCGGCTGCATTTACATCTGGCTTTGCAGACTGCCTTCCCCTGAAGCGTCTTTATCGGATTTGCTTGGTCTCATGACTTACTGTGTGTTTTAAACTAAGTTCTAAATAACTAAAATAAGCCTCAGGATGGCTCAGTTTGCTGGAGCAAACCAAGGTGCAGAGAAGAGTCTGGGGTAGGTGTCGGCAGCCCAGGTGTGACATGAGGAATCTGGAAAACTCTCAAGGCTCAAAGATATGTCACTGAGAGTGTTGGAGCTGCTCTTCCCCTCTTTGCAGACCAGCAACAGAGCCTTGAGCACAACCAAAGCCCATGGCATAAACACTATAAATAACATTAATGGGGCCACTGCTGGTGACATCAGAGTAGAAATTAGCGAGACTGGCAACTGCAAAGCAGCAGCAAACTGAAATATTTTCAGGCTGAGTGCTTTCTGGAAATGGTCTTTTATCTCAGAGGCTGAGTCAGAGGCAAGCAGGGGGGTAAACGACTCGCCCCCACTCAGCCTGCTATTATGGGGCTGTCGCTTCTGTCTCGCTGCAGGACAGAAGGCATTTCTAGGAGCCATTTCTGACCCCTCACCTCAGACTAAAGCAATTTTCATTTTAGGACAATGTACATATTCAGACAGCACAGGAAAAGTGGTTTCTCTGGGTATTTTTCACTACACTGAGTCACACTGAGGGGTGTGTGGGAAGGAAGTGGTGCCAGGTCTTTAATAAATGCAGTGTCATGACACTCCCTGCAGTGGCTTCTCCTCAATATAGCAGGCATCGTAATACCACCACCAGAGCCCCATTTCTCTGCGTCCCACGGCATCTCCTGAGAAGGGAGCAGCCTCATTGTTGCTCTGTGCTACTCTAAAATTAGGACACCCTATCCTGCATCTTCTTGTGTCAAGTGGAGCCAGAGTACCCTGTGCAGAACTTCTCTCCTTTTCTCACCAAACACCTCCAACAAAATCTGTTTTACTGCCAAAGCGTTGTTCTGATGGGATTAAAACTGCTCCTAGCCTTTGGAGGGGTCTTTCTGGATAATAAAGCCTGTGCAATAAAACAGTCTGTTAATTTTACAGCTAGGGTATGAATTGTGTAAGAAAGCTCTTGGAAGCAAACCAGACTTCACTGAAGTGGCCATGAGTGCCTTCAGCATAGCCATGGAATAGCCAGAAAGCAAAGAAAGTGCAAACTGGGCAAGGAATGCCTCCACGTAGAGGAGTGTGCTTCAGCACTACCACAAGATGACAGGGACACAGGCTTGCTTAATCCGGCTAGACTGAAGTTCACAGGAGCTACGGACAACTGCACTTCAGCCAGCAGCTAATTTTCCAGGGTCTCAGGCAGCTTGTCCTGGCTGTACTGAGGGTTGTGCTGCTGCAGTTTTGAGTCTTTGGTGCTCAAGCTCTCTAGCACAAAGAAAGCTTGAGTACATCAAGATGTGCCACATACGCGGACCCCAGCTGCAATATCAGCACGGCTTTTAATAGCCCTCTGTGGAAGACAGAAGTGCTGACATCTAACTGCCTCAGGCATCTGAGCTAGGTGGGGATGACTTGCATCTCCAGAGCTTGATACTGGTTCCTGTGTACCAAGACAGTCCAAGCAGTGCTACTCCCAGTCCTACTACAGTAGGGTCAACCACACGCATACGTGCTACTTCTACATTGGCACAGCAATGGCAGACAGCAAAACTCCTTATCCAGTCATGCACTGGATGCCCCAAAAGGATAGAGAGCCTGGCCTGAGGAGATGGCAACCAAGCTCCCAGGAAGAAGGCAGAAACTACATTTATGGCCCATGTTCCCCAGGCACAGCTGTTCTGTAATGCCTCCAAAAGAAGCTGAGAAGAAGTGGGAAACCTGCTGAGCACTGGTTCTAACAACCAAACATAGCCCAGGGTACTTTGTAACAATAAATGACAAAGGGATAATCAGTAACCTGGTCGTTAATTGAAACGGCCATCAATCTTTTCTCTCAAAAGAGTTTTCATTGCTTTGCAAAACAGTCTCAGCCTTTTGCCACAGTTCCAAAATCCAAATTCTCTTCTTTGTTGGGCAAACTGACATTATTTGTTTGCTTGTTCCTGACTCTTCTCTCCCCTGGCCCTTTCTGATGCACTTCGCACTGCTTGGCCAAACCTTGGCAGTGCAGGAGAGGAAACATTCATCAGTGGCAGAGGAGGGCTGGCTCTGACCTTTCCTCTCGGCTGCTTACAGCAGCTGCCAAGCTGTTTGTTGAAGTCTCTGACAAGCCGTCTTGCCCTTTTCTACAGCCTGAGACTGGGTCATCAGGGATGAAGCTCCTGTCTGCGGACGAAAGCAGATGTTCAGACAGAAGGTGACAGCATGCAGTGCAACAGATAGCATCAGCAGAGCCTGATACACTCCCTAGTGTAAGGGCTGCAAGGTGTCACAGCATGCCTGATGGCAAAGAAACCAAGGTCCAAGACTTGATATCACCGAGACATCACAAAAACATGACAAGGAAGAAGAGCTGTGAGGTTAGTGGGTTAGTGGTAATAAATTAAGGAGTGCCAATTAGAAGTTATCAACTTGTCATCTTATGCATTTAATATACTGTCTGGTATGTTTATTTTGGGACTCCACTTTGGAAGTTGCTCTAGCCTATCTTTGTAAGCATAATCCCTGCCTTGAAGGAACTCCTATCCCATAAAACTAGGGTGGCAATGTTGGAAAAAGAGAGAGAAGCACAGGAAAGCTGTGGTTTTCCATCAGGTCAAGAATAGAAACCTGCTTGCCTGTCCCTGAGGTCACTACTATATTCATATTGCTTCAGTACGTGACTCTGGGCACCAGGAAGAACAAAGGGTTATTCTGCTTTCAGAGATGGATTCTAAATATTTTGTAGTTTAAAGTGGAGATTAAAACCAGATAAATTCTCATTTCTAGGCGAGTTCAGACATGGATTTGGATCCAAAAGTTACCTCACAAATTCATGCGGCCCAATGCACTCTTCTTTGCATTGCTCAGGTTAGATTACATGGGCTCTGCAACAAGTACAAGGTCTCTGCTCACAGGTTAAACAGACTTGCTTTATTTTTTTTCATAGTTTTATCTGCCTGCTGCTGCCCTTAATGCAGGATTAATGGATGCAATGCTTTGTGGTCGGTTTATGTAAATTGCTGGCAGCAAACAACAGTCATAATATTCTTTGTTGCAATGAAATGCAGTTTGTAGTGAAATCTATTATAGTTCAAATATAAATTAATTATAATCCCTTCTGCTGTAGTAAACCTTCATGTAAAATTAACATTTACTGTAGGGGGAAAAGGAAAGGAAAAATCCCCACCTGAATGTTTCAATGTCAGGAATAATTTCCACTTCCCTAATGCCTCTCCTAGGAAGGTATATTATAGTTTACCTGTCCCCCTACACAAGGCAAGTCGCAGCTGTCTTCAGCTGGAGCCAAAGATGCTGCTGCTGCAGCATGGAGAAAACATGAGCCATGTCAGATCACGCTGTGTTCTGGTCTCCAGGAAATAGGGACAGCAGCTCTTCCTGTGGCTGCTTCAGCCAGCGCAGAGCTTAGGAGAAAGGAACAGTAAGAAAAGGCAGCCTTGTGGGTATCAGCAAATATCCCACTGCTGGAGAAGACTCAGGAATGAGTTTCCAGAGCTGAGCTGCTCAAGTCCATGCAGCATGTAAAGGCCAACCTTGCCGAGGTCCCATAGGCACAATCAGACACCTACGGTCCAGCGTGTTGGCCCAGCAAGGAGCTCTCCACACAACTGCACTCTAACACTCTTGAACAAAATATTTCTACGGAGCTGACTTTGCTCAACATGGTAAAATTCACTGCTCAACACCGTAATAATAGCGCTGCAATTTACAGGTACTTCGCTCAGCTGGGATCATGTGCTTCAACCAGAACTGGTTACTGACTGCTTAAGGACTTCTAAAACCACACTGAAGGAAAGTGAGAACAGCTCTTGTGAGAATAGGAAAGAAATGTTGATGGCTCAGTGTCTGAATTTGTCCAGGGCACAGGTCAGCATAAACCCTGGGAAACTAAGGCTGGTAAATGAAAATTTGGAGGATCCTTCCCCCCCTCACGACAAAGCCTCCTGCTCCCAATCTCTAATGAGAGTCAATTGTTGCTGATAAATTTTATATAATAGCTTTTTGCTTGTTCTGCAAATTAAGCAGAAAAATTGCCTATTAAAAGGAAAACTGGGGCGATTCTTAAAACTTAGTGTAACCTATTTAGCTGCTTAGGTCAGATGCAAGGCGGAATCCAAAGTCTCCTTATTAATTTTCTGCAGGGAGCAGCAGTTTGCGCTGCTGAAGCAATGTCTTGCTTCAGAGACCCAGCGAGAGCTGACATCAGAACCACATCAAAGCTGGTTGGTACCAGAGGGGCTGGATTAGTTCCTCTGCCAATGCTTAGGTAACTGGACTTCAGGGCAACACATCGCTCTCTTCTCACCATTTTCCCACTGGTCACCCACACAAGATGTGTTTGTTCAAACCAGCAATAAAGACTGGAAATGCCAGGCTTGAGTCTTAGAGCCTCTTTTTAGCCAGGACCTGTCACAGCAGCTCTTTGCTTTCCAGTGCCTTTCTGACCCAATCCTGCCCTTCAGCAGTCATCTCCATAGTGACACAGACTGCATCAGGCTTATTTAACCCTGAGGCTGAAACCCACAACGCCTAGCAGAACCAGTCTCTTGGGGGACACAAGCACTCATTGCACTCTGGGGCACAGGATAGCACTAACTTTTACTTACTGCTGGGCTTGGTTGCCTTCTGAAAGAATGCAGGCTCAGGCTCAGCCCCAACACACAAAGTTATTCAGACCCTATTAAAATATCCCTCCAAAGCTTTCTTACAAATCACAGTTGTATATTCACTTTTCACATCACTCTCTCCCTGAATGTTTATCTTCATTCTCTGTACGCCAGCCCTGTACAACTCCCCTAGACGGCTTTTCCTCATGCTCATCCCTCTGTCCTACCACTCCCACATAAAGCACGTTCACCCTTCCCCATGTCCCTTCCTGCTCTGCACAGGCTCCACTCCATCGCTTTCTATTCCTTGTCCTCTACAGTGCTTCACAAAGCTCACTGGAAACCAGCCTGGCGGACCGTTAATTCTCTTTGCCAGGACCCATTCCCTCCTTTTCATTAGTCTGCCTTTGTTACTGTTTTGGGTTTGCTGTTTTTTTTACTTGGCTCTGGACTGCAGACATTTATTTGCAGTAACACTCAGAGAGCTACCAGGAAACCAGCAGCAAGAAGCGTAAGCAGTTTGGTGGCCAAGCTGGGCTGCAGATCACCTGGCTATAGGTTAGGAACAGCTAAGAAGCTGCTAGTCACTCTTTTCTTGCCCTTTTCATGTACAGCTATTAAAGGTGACACCTTTTTTTGGTTTTGCTTTTAAACCATCTACTTACTTCATCTTCTGCCCTCCCCTTGGACCAGGTAATAGCTAATTTACAGAAGCTCCAATTACAAACTTGGCTGTGAGTCCTCGTTACTTTCTCCTAACTGGCTCATTTTGCCTTCTCTACCCAGCACATCACAAGACAGACTCAGTCCCCACACACTTAAGAGGCCATAAAACGCTAGCACGCCCTGGCGATGCTGCAGTCTCCTCCAGCTCAAGATGCTGACCAGTGAACAGTCAGCATTGCCAATTAGCAAGGTCAACAGCTGATAGCTCCTTACTCTTCCTCCACTGCTTTTGCCAATAGTTGGACCTGTCTCTCTGCTAGGTTTCATGCAGAGGACTGCCAGACCTAATCATAAACAGACACGTTGTTCCACCATATCCCTGTATTTGCATCCATCCTGCCTGCATTGTACCCAGCCTGCCTGCAGTTTGCTGTCTTCACCTTTCCCCCGCTTCATCTCATCCATATGAATAAGCAAACTTGCCGAGATGCAGCTGAACTTCATGCAGTTGATTCTGTCTACTCCCCTACTTACTGACTGCAGGACTTCACAGCTCATTTTTCTGCTTCTGATACAGGTCCCTTGCGTTTTGTAACCTGCACGGGATCCCTGCTTAAACCCAACATGTGCTTTTCTTCCTGCTCCCTCCCCAGGTGTCTGAGAGCTGCTGAAAACAATTCCCAGTGTCTTAGCTAATCAATGGTATCTCCCAGCCAATCTCATGCTCCTGACACATATAGGCCTCTTGCTTATTCTTCCCAAGCAGAGAAAGAATCACTCAGACACTTGCTCAACCCACAGTGTGCCTCCAACGCGGAACCCAGGCAAAAAAAAAAAAAAAAAAAAAGAAAAAAATATCAGTAAAGGTCAACAGATCTAACCTTGGTCTGCTTCAAAAGCTACTTGTCCTTCAAGAGCAGCATCCAGAAAGCACAAAAACTCAGTGGTATCTGGACCTGCATAACAACCTAAGAGAGTCCCCTTCAGCATTAATAACGGTACAGCCATTGTCAGCTCTGGCAGCTACCAGGTCTCACAGGGATAGATACAGTGGGGACAGATATTGCTGATATCTTTTGATTCTGTCTGAGTCTGCAGCAGTGCTCTGAAACGCTGGAGCTTCTTCACTTTGCATACCCACAGAAATACACACAGAAATTAACTAAATAACTTCTGCTGCCACTAAATAACCACTGCCCCTCCGAGAAAACATTCTCAATAGACAAAGGGAGGTGGTTCTAGTAAACACTTTATTGATAGACATATGCAGAGAGACTAACACACATGACAAGTTTATAAATTCTTTCAACCACCAAAGAAAACAAATTAGAAAAAAAACCAAAATGTGTTTTCGGCATTTTTCTTTTTTAAACTAACTCTTTTCTTTTTTCCATCACCAAGATCTTTTATTTTAAAAACACACCAAATAGTAACAGAATGAATAACCTGATAACTTCCCCTCCTTCCTCCCAAACAAATCAATGTTTCATTCAACCTGAAACACATATTTCCTTCTTCGTTTTCCCTCCATCCCCTGGGAAAGTAAAAAATGCTTCTTTCCCCCAAAGTGTGCTTTCTGCTTTTCAGCACATTGCTCCATATAAACATTGATTATTTACACAGCTCCATTTATTACTTTTTTTTGCTAGGAAAACCACTGCACAGCAACGCAAGCCTGTTGCACAGTTAGGAAAAAGCTGCACAGCAAGCCCCGATAACTCTCTGCAGTGGCAGCTCTTTGCCTGCCAAGCCAGCCGCTGATTCCTGGCCGTACCTCTTCCACACACCCCGGATCCACTTGCCACAAACAACCCTCTAAGTTTTGAAGCCCGTTTTTGGCCCACTTGCAGAGCCTTAGGGACACAGGGAGAAAGAGCTCTGCGTTCTCAGGGCACAAGCTAGATAAGCTGAGCTTTCACAACTGAAAATGGCTATCTGTGGTTAGAGCTAAAACCATTTTACTCTGATAATTCTGCCTCTGGCTAAGCAGAGAAGGAAGACGCAGTTTTGGTCATTCCCTCCTGCCCCACTCCTCAGGGGAATCTGAGGATTCCCCTCAGATCTGATCAATACCCCTCTGAGCCTCTGGCAGAGCTCTGGCAAGGCAGTCCTCATGCTCTCCTAGTTCCACACTACCCGAGCACATTCCTGTGCAACAAGGTAATCAAAATCCCACAATTCATGTTATATTTATGACTATCCCACACGTTAGCACTAATTGGTGAGAGAAGCAGCATAATTCCTGGCAGCTGGTTCTGCTGATTACATAGTATGTTACCAGAAGTAGCCTCATATTTGTGTCACTCTATGAATTAACTTTATCTGGATCAGATTCACACACACAAAACATCAACATAAAGTGAGAAGTAGAGCATTGGAATCATCTACAAGAATGAGATAACTACTTCACCCTGAGTTTTAATTAAAATGGGCTTCGCTACTTCATTTTATTTAATTTTTTGACAGCCATCTTCCATTTTCCTCCTAAATACAATCTACTCCCATTTATCAGTGCCATTGTAGGGTCAGTGACCAAAGTACAGAAATAAAAAAAATCACATGACTGAATTGCTGCATTTTCCAAACACTTAGCATTTTATTGCTACTAGCTAACTGCCTTCAGAGAACATCTGCTTTCAGTTCTTAGTGCAATCTCCATCTCAAACTGTAGCTATAACTGTTTCTAAGGACCCCAAAGAGACAGGCCATAGCATTAAAGACTGACCTACTTCCATCACAGAGTTACCATCTCTTTTTCCTTTTCTCTCCTTCCATTCACTTTGCCACTTGCAGCCTTTCCTTCCCAAACTGACTTCAGTTTCCAGAAAAAGCTGCCGCCTCATGGACCTACGCTTACCTGGGACTGGCAAAGGAGGAGAAACTGGATGCTGAAGGGAACAGTAGGCTCACAGCAACCTCACACCATGAAGCCACAAGTTCCAGTCTACACATGTGTCATTTAGGCCTTCTCTCTTCTGAACTTGCTGAAATGATCCACAGACCTCCGTGGAGGTCTCAGAGAAGCCCTCAAGAACAGAGGGCTAACTCTCTCCCTGTCTTCACACACTGTGGATAGATTCCTGAAATCCTCACAAGGGCTTCACTGGAAAGAAATGAGCTGCCCAATGTATCCTAATGTCTTTAGCCAAAACTGTCCCTGTCATCATTTTCTGAACGGACCGGATACCTACATGATGAAAGAATACCTCCCAGTGCTGGAATAGCATTCCAGCTATTCCCTTTTTTTTCCATCTGCATTATAAACTCAAACACTAACTAGCCAACTGGTAGCCACCTTCACAGAGAGCAACAAAGCCTTTTCTTTAAAGGTTCTGAATGCAGAAAACATGATGGCGTATGCAGAAAACAGAAGAGCATTTCAGTATAGGATTCTTGACAGCGAGAGAACTGGCAGTAAATAAAAGACAAGGTGAGAATCAATAGCTTGTGAAAGAGAACAGAAGCATCAAAAGAAATGTAAGAATAGAGAGAAAAAGGTACAAAACCTCTGCTTTTTTCTCACAGAAACTAAATTCATTGGGGTTTTGGCTTAATCCAAGGCTGAAAGTAAACTATAGCACAGCAGGCAATGATTTCACCACCCCTTGGATCAGGTCCTCTGTTTTTTTAATTTTAATTCAAAGTTCCTGCCCATACTTGTGGAATAATACATGTGATACCTTTGAAAAGGAACAACAGTAAATCCCTCCTTTCCTCCAAAGTTATCAGCACAGCAAAACCAGCCTGAGCAGGCTCAGCTATACCACCGAGACAGCCCCTAAAACAGCAGTTCACACATCTCAGCTCCGGGTTCTTTCCCGATGCTGACAACCTGTAGCACGAAGCAGGGTCCTTTCTTTGCAGTTCAGTGGTAATTGCAATTAAATGGAAGGTTTGCAATGAAAGCAAACACCGTAATGGAGTTAATTTTAGCAAACCACTAATGAGCAATACACCAGCCTCCTTTTTTACCCTTATGGCCAACCTCCTAATGTGCCTTCTCTTGCTTTATTGAAATCATTAACAACTAACCCGCTGTCCTCCTTTCGGAAAACACATTTCTTCCAGATTCTGCTCCATGGGGATCTGAAAGAGCTTCTCCAATCAACAATTCACTGAATGAAGTCTTCAGAAATCTGCTGTTGTCCTTTCCATCCTGAGCTGACCTTGAGCTATTTAAACCTAGATGGATTTCAACTCCACAGTCCCACCAGCCCACAGATCTTCCTCCCCGCCCTCCACCTGGGATAAGAGAGGCTTTTCAGAACATGTTAGAGGAGGTCTGCTAAATGATGCATTGAAAAGAGCTGGAGGGAAAAACAACTTTATCATCTTGTGGCTTGAGCAGAAGGGGATGGGGTTCCTCAGTGCTTTAAAAGTTAATGGAAAAAAAAAAAAATCCAGGCAGAGAGCAATGCAAAAGGGAAAATTAATACTTCTTGATGGATGAATAAAAATAGGTTTCACAGAGAGCAAGGTCCCAGGGGAGTTCTAGGCGCTGCGTGTTCAGATTAATGCAAATTCCACTCCAGTATAACTTTTCCTTGGAAGACGCAAGGGTAAAGAGGTTCAGGAGAAAAGCTCTGTCCAGCTTCTGAGGCACTATGCTATGAAGTGAGTGGGAGTGAGACACTGGAGAAGTTACTGTCCAGAATTTAGATGCAGAAAGTCAAAAAGTAGAAGTTCTTGTGATGTTTGGGGCTGTGGTTCTTTCAGTGGTCCCTGAACTGCAGTAAAGTTTAGCATTTCTGAGGTGGATTCTGGTGCAGATGTTTGTAGTAGATGCAAGATGAAACAAACAGAACAGCTCATGAATGTGATATATCCTTGCAGCTGCTCACAGGCTCCAAGCAGCAGCAGGAACTTCAGTGGTGGGTCTGAGTAAGCCTGCAGAGCTCCGAGGGAAGGGGCTATACATGTCATCATCATCTGGTCCGACACCAGTGAGCAACTTTAAAAAAAAACACCACTGCATTCCTCCAAAACTACTCCCTCTGCCAAAACGCTGCTACAAGAGCAATTTATCCACAAAGCACCAACATCAGAAACCTTGCCAGATGCCCCACACAAGCTCACAATGCCAACCAGACTCTATTACTGCAAGACAAGAAGTCACAGAGCAGAAGCCAAAAAAGCTGTTCCATTTGCTTGCGTTAAGGACTGTGATTTGTCTAACCCTGTGGATGGAACACAGGAGGAGATGCTATTGAAAGAAAAGGAAAGGGAAAAAAAAAAGGGGCAAAAAAGGACAAACCTTCCCAGCAGCATCCTCCTTCCCTGCTGAGCAGTTATCCCCTCTGCCCTTGGAAACATGCAGCTACATTACTTAAAAAGAGTCAGGTCAGCATCTCTCAGTGGGGCAAGTCTACTTAGTTCAGACATTTCTCTACCACTCATTTCTTCAGATCTTTGCCCTGCTGGAATAAAAACTAGCAGAAGAACAGATTCTGCTCCTGTATCACCCTGCATCTGGAGTTATTCAGTTGCTTTAGAAAACTCAGGGAATTAAATGCAAATATTCAAGGAAATCCCAAGATAATGTGGCACCCTACCTCCAGCCCTCCTCCAGGAGATGCTGATTTCCATCGTCCTGGGCCAATGTGCTTTTGTAGCTGATGAATAGTTATATAATACATATTAAAAGCCAGAGGTAGTAACTGTGCAAGAAATGATGAAAGTGCAGTGCTGGATACATGAAGCCAAGCCAGTAATGCCATTATACACCCACTTCATATTGCCTTCCTAAAAACATAAGTATTTTAAATCTTTGTTAGTGGGTGTGAAAATTAAGGAACTAACAAATTTCCAGAGCTCACACAGGCAGGAGCAGAGTAAACTCCTATCATACAATTCAACACGATTATAGTTCAGTAGTATGAAAGGTTACAAATCCCTATGCAGCTGTGCCAGTGTTTCTGAATCATATCCTGCCTCGGCACAGTTATTCCATAAAGCTTTGCCCACGTACTACAATTTTTGCCCGCAAGTAGCCTGCTGGTTCTGAAGTCCTTTCGGAGCTCTGCCGGTTCAGCCCACACCTGCACAGCAGTGCCGTATTTGGCTCGCATCTGTTGCCATATCCCCTCTCACCTTGCTAATGGAGCCACTCTCCACGCCTCCCTCCTGGCTTCCTTGTTTCTGGGGTGCCAACCTATTCTAGCACAAGGCATCAAAGTATCCAGTGAATGCCAAGCAGCCTTTTCCAGGTTTCCACCATGTTTTCTTGTGCTGTGCACTCACATCAGTTCACAAGGCTTTCCTTGTGCCATACGGCGTTTAAAAACCATATACCAACTGCTGTCTAAGAGGAGAATCCTCACACAAGTTCACCTTGCACATGAGCTGCTTTTCGGTCACTCCTGCAGACAACACTTGTCTCTCTCTCTATATATATATATGCATATTCATTTATTTATTTATTTCACATGGTATCATGCAATTTATTCACAAAACCAACAAATCCGAGACTAGGACTTTGCTCAGTGTGAGTGAGAAGCAACAAACCTCACCCAGCCACATTGCTGCAAACACACCTGAAAGCAGAAGGAGCCAATTTCTGCCTCAAACCCTTCCGCCCCTAAGCTCCCCTATATCAAACAGTGCCATTGGACAGGCCAAACAACTTAAGAAACGACACAATTTCCAAAAACTGACCGCTACGGCTCCCCTGGCACCACAGCTACCAAAAGCCCGCCACGACTGGAAGCCGCAGGTCCGGCACGCGCCCTCCTCAGCCCCGGATCCCCGCGTCCGCCAAAGCCCAGCACTCTTACCGGTGTCCTCCGCTGCTCCTCCGCGCTGCCTCCCGGGGAGGGGGAGATGGAGCGGTCCCGCCGAATCCCCACCGGGCCCCGCCAAATCCTCGCCGAATCCCCACCGGGCCCTCGCCGGTTTCCCCTCAGGGCCTCACCGGGACCCCGCCCAACGGCTGCGGCACGTGCAGCCCGCCCACCCCGCCTCGGTCACGTGCGGGCAGCTTCCGCCGGCCGCGTGACCGCGTAAAATGGCGGCCGGCGAGGCCTCGGCGTTGAGGGGTTCGGTCAGGAGCGGGGGCAAGGAGTGTGAGGTTGTTCCGTGGGCAGCCGCAGGTACGCTGGTCAGCGTGGGGTTTCCCGGAGCTCGGCGCTCCCCTGCCCGCTTGGTATCGTGGCTTTTTGCCTGCCCCCGGCATGTCTTCCCCTGGTTGTGGGGCCTTCTCCCCTGCCAGGGTGCCCGGAGCGCACCGGGGAGGTAAGGGTGCCCCAGGGAGGTGGTGTGCCTGGAGCGGGGATGGATGGAGCTATCAATCATGGTGCTGTTTCTAATCAGCTGCACCCCGGGCTGGTGAACAAATGGCAGCTCATTTGCAAAGCTTTTGCTCTATTCCCTCATTAGCATAAGTATTGTTTTCCATTATCTGTAGTGATTCACGTTAAACTAATGCAAATTCATCTGTCATCAGAATATAGCTGAGTAAAGGGCAACTGTGAATTCAATTAGTGACTATTTGCCCCCCCCCTTCCTATTTAGCAACTAAAGTTGCAGGGTTTCCTGTGGAAGTTGCCTGCTCAGGTGGTTTGAATCCTGCCTGGCCTTGCTGGAAGCAGGGTTGTATTAGTTCGCTGCATTAAATTTGAACTTGTGCATATCGATACTGATAGCATTAGTAATTCTGACTTCCAAGGTGACTTGGGTTTTTGCTGTGACTCCTTGGCTTAGGATAAATATCCGTACTCTGAGTTGATCATTTTAAGAAGCCACAGTTGGTCTGGTAGCTTGAAATCCATTGCTATTTATGCTCAGCTTGGATGGTTAGAAGAGAAGATAGTAGTCCTGGGTCTTCTCTCCTTCAAATAGAAGAAGCAGCTGTGAGCTGAGCTCTCTTTCACATGCTGTCTGGACATCCAGTTTCATGTAATATTTTTCTGACTGTAGGAAGGTAGTCCTGGAGAAAGCCCTCCAGTTTGGGTCATGCTGTTGCACAAAATTCCCCTCATTTTCATGCTATAATTCTTTGCACTTTACCCAGGACAGTAAAATTTGCTGGTAGGTTGTTACCATGGTCCTCTCAGCAGCGTTGGCCTGTCCGTGTTGTAGAATAGACTCCTCCTTCCCCTGGAAGGAGGAATTTAAATGCTGTAATTTGTTGAATACTAGGGGATCGTTCTAGACAATAATTGCTGTGAATCTGAAATGCATTATCAGGTCATACTGTGCTGCAAGGAGAAGGTGATGACAATGGAGTTGCCTGATACTTCCCCTTCTGGATGCTCTGAATTGGATGGGGTGGGAGCTGTAAGGATAAACAAAGGGTCCACAAAGTACTTTCCTTCACCGCTATCACCCAGGCTGTAATTCTCCAGGGTGCATACTCTATAAATTCCTTTTCACTCTTGGCATGTTAATGGTACTTGGGGAGATGTCACTTCAAAACTAAAATGAGCAATGACACACCGAGCAGCAGAAGGTAAATGGCTTTTAACTGGATAACATGTCAGTTAAAGGCTAAATTATTTCCCTGCTGTCACTTTCCTTTACTTTGCTGGCTTGTGTTATTGGCCGTTACTGACAATGGTTGAGAGAAGTGATGCCCTTGGCCCTGGGACATGCTGATTACCTTTGTAGCTATCTGTTTATGGTGGAATAACAGGCAGATGGAGCTGAAATCAACTTCCATTCTTTTCTCTAGGATACATGGAAGTGACTGGCACAGGGAGATACTCGCCACTTACATGTCGATACCCTTCGCTGACAATCAGATTCTTGTGATGACTGATTCACCAGGAAATGAGCCTTTCCCAAGCGTGGTAAGTGTTTCTGGTCCGGGATCATTGGTTGGGCTTTCGAGCCCAAGAACAAACATAGATCTAAATGTAGGTCTGCTGCTCCTGTAAGAATAGTGCTCTACAAACAAGATACATCCTCCGATATTCATGTAGGACATCAGAATGGAAAAGGGACACTTAACTTCTTGAGACTGGATATTGGAGCCTATAGATGATGGTAGCTGGAATCTGTTGTGCTAGGTGCTGTATTAGGATGCCTGATGCTGAGGTAAATAGTGCTGCTTTAGAGCTTTACTGGGAGCTTGAGGGGAAATTTATGCATACAAGCCTCAATGAATTATATGGGTGAGTCATTACATGCAGGTAAATGGTAAAAGCAGCATTAGGTGCTATAAAACTGATGGAAACCAGAATGCTAAAGAAATTCTGAAAATTAATATATTATTTATACGGTGGTCTTAGCATTGAAAAAGCTGTACTTTCTCAGCAGACTAATTGTTGTTAGGTAACAGCAGAGGGGAAGAATTGATCTCTGGGTTACAAAGCAGCAAAACCAGAACTTTCTTCTTGTGCTATGGTTTGAAAGCTGCCCCTGCAGAAATGGCCCCGTGGTTCCGCTTAGTTCTTTGATACCAGGCGGACACAGTTTGTAGGCTACTTTCTCACTTCCAGATGTTTTGAGATCAGCAAATCAAACCAGGCCTTTTCTATATCAACATCTTTGGCAGTAAAGGTTCTGCAGGGTGAATTAGGGCTCCATCTACATTTGCAAAGTTCTGTGGAGATTTGGATTTCTTACTGCTTTCCTATATTTGAGCAAACTGAAATGGCAGTAAGTTAAAGGTACTAAAATCAGTTAGTATTTCCTTCAAGCTTCAGTGAATCTTATTTGGAGTTAGACTAGGTAATGACGACTCTATTCTTACCCAGTTTAGGACCTGAGTGTTTCATCCTTTCTTTAAAATGCCTTTATGGGAGGTGGGTGAGGAAAAGTGCAGTGAATGAGTACTGTGTAGCAAAGCCACTTCAAATGCTTTGAGTTTCTTGTTCTGATTGAGATCCCTGAGCATCAGAGTCCAGCTTAGGAACTTGAATCAAAGAGAAGGTATTTGGAGTTCTTTCAAACACTTGGAATGTGGCAGAAGTCTCTTAAGTTCACTAGCAAACACATGGAAAACCAGATGGTTTCTTTGTGACAGAGCCCTGAACGTACCAGGAAAATAGAATATGCTCCCCTCCCTCTTTTAGCTGGAGAAAAGAATCTTTAAAAATGCCTTGCATGCGTGCTAAATAAATAAATTTAAAAATGAACCTTCTGGCCAATCACAGTTCAGCTACCCTGCAATTAAACAAATCCACAAACTGGCAACACATTTACATCTCATTAAGGGGAGGCAAATGCAGCAACTGCATGAAAATTTAGAAATTAGACACAATTACCATGTTGGCTGGAGGCAGGAGGGGGGAATGTTGGTAAGGGAGGTTTTCAAGAGAAGTTTGATGGTTTCTTAATTGGCTGCTGCCTCCCCGGTCCCACCCAGCTCTGCTGTTTAAATGATTTTTTCAGAAGAGAATCATTGATGCTCTGCCTATCTCTGCAGTGCAGCAGCCCTGAGGAGTTAATGAGGCAAGACCTGCAGAGGTCTGCCGGGGAGCCCCAGACCTCCAGGGCTTTCCCCTGGCGGGGCACTGGGCAGGCCCCCAGCGCCGAGGGACAAGCCGTGGCTGGCACTTGCCGTGGGGTTCGCAGAGACGTGGCTCAGACGCGCTGACCCCTTTGCTCTTGCTGTGCTCTGCAGCTGCATCCATTCACATGAGCAGTTGTTCTGAAGGGCTGATATTCTTAGAATTGTAGTGCAGAGGGTGCCTTTCCATTCGCTTTGGTGACTGGAGCTTTTGGCTGACACTGGTGGGGATGTCTGCTAGTACAGAGGTATTTCTTGTCTTTGTACAGCATCCTTCCCCTTTCCTCGTCTCCAGCAGTTGTCTGGTTGTGCTGTATATTTCTTAAGAGGTGCCGAGTTCCTGCCTCCTGAGGTGGCTGTGTTTCTTAGGAACTGATAGAGGCTTTGTGTGTGTGGATTCTTGAATAGGTGCAAATATTAATAACATCAATAACAAATGCCAGGTGCTAATTATGCACAGTAACTGGGGATAAGGACCATCTCAAGCATCACTTCTGGGAGTAGGACCTTGGCTTTCCTGGGGACTGTCTAGACTGCTGGATTTGGGAGTCTTTCCACGATAATAGTAATTAGTCAAAAGATTGGTTGTAGGAATGCCCACCGGAAGGTAGAAAGTTTCAAATAATAAAACTACAAGGAACACTGAGGCAGAAGGGGCGTTCTTCTACTTTTGGGTTGGTTTTCTTTTTGCCCTCTTCCACTGAGACAGGGAGGGGTCTGTCCATGGGTGCTACTCCACCCTGTGGCTGTATTTCTGCAAAACTCCAAAAGCACCAGTGATCAGCACAAAGGAAAGGTTGCTGTAAATAAGCTCAGCCCACTCAAGGGAGTCGCAAAGGGGTGAGCAACAAGTCTGTTACTGCCAATCACAAGTCTGCTTTGTCCATGTGTTTAATAGCCCTATTAAATATAACAAGTGTAAATCTTAAAAATTGCCTTGAAAAGGATTCAGCTGCTTCCAGAGTGGATATATTCTGGATATATGACTTGTGCTTCAGATCTATAAATAAAAGGTTAGTAAGTGTTGAAGTCACAGGTGAATGGTTCTGAGGTGTTTCTTGGTGGTTTTGGAAGATGTGAGGTTTATAGCTTTCCTTTCTGGACCGTTCAGTCCTTTGCCACAGTTTCCTACATGGCTTAGGCAGCAAAATTCAAGTTGGCACAACTGAAACAAGTTGAGTGGGGAGCCAATAGAAAGGCTGGTTCATGCCCCGCATACCAATTGATGTTTGTCTGGTACAGGGGAAGAGAAAGAAAAGAGGTTTTTCCACATGTCCTCAGCTGATCCCTTGGAAGAATGGAAGCAGTGCAAATGTAAAAATAACAATTAAAAACAAAACTTTGTAACTGTTTAAACAGGAAGCTTAAAAAATAAAGGCTGGTGAGGTTCAGTTGACTAAACAGCTTAAGCTGGTGTTATCAACATTAATATGCAACCTGCACTATGGCTTCTTCCCCTTGATATTTCTTTGGGCATCTTGTTTGTTTTCCTTGAAAGTGCTTTGAAATGTGCAAGCTCTGTGATAGCTCGGGTATCTCTGATCCATTAGATCTGTCATTTTCCTAGCCACTGTGACACTCAGGAGAAGCTTCATCATTAACATAAGAATTGATGAATGGTGTTGAACTGGTGTATTGATAAGGAATTAATGACGTTGTGTCAAGGGACTACTGATGAAGGGTGTAGGAGTCAATGGGGAATTTATATGTTCTGCTGTAGATGAGACTGTCATCAGTAATTTAGGGGACTGTATGTGCAGCAGTGAACAAGGTCAAAGTTGAACAGTTCCCATGGCATTAATCATCAAACTGTCACTGAGTTCAGTAGTATTTTACTCCTGAAGTGTGCATAGCCTTGATACGAATGACTAATGTAGGTGAGGTGCGTGGTTAAAACTGTGCATTGGCTGAAATGCAGGTGTCGTTTAGAGGGCTATAAAAGCCATCTGAAACCCATCTTTTACTATCCCTGCCGTATCATTCTACGGCTCCGTTCCACACAGCAGAGGAAAGACGTACAACTGACCAGAAAGCCACCGTGGCCCAGTGCTACTGATGTCTCTGTCCCTGCCAGCAGCCCTAGTGCCTGCATCACTTATTCGTAAGGTGACTGTCTAGGAAGGGTTAATACCGATGAGACTTCAGAATGTGGCTTCTGCTTTTGACTGATGATGAGTTTGTTTTATTTTAATTTTTATTGTGAAGATATCTTGCTTAGGCAATGAGAAGCGGGCTCCAGTTGTTCCCATCTTGCCATGGATCACAAGGATCTCGGGAATGATTCATACAAATGTCTCCTAGCTTAGCCAAGAGAAGCAATTTCGGCTGGAGCAGAACATAATCTGTTTCACCCTGGCACTGAATAAAGGCAAGGGTACCTGCTATTACTCTGATTTTTATTGTTTTTCTGTAAATACTCAGACACTATGGTGATGTGTGGAAAGATGAAATCCAGAGATAGAAAGAAAG
Source organism: Eurystomus gularis (assembly GCA_013400335.1). Taxonomy (NCBI): domain Eukaryota; kingdom Metazoa; phylum Chordata; class Aves; order Coraciiformes; family Coraciidae; genus Eurystomus; species Eurystomus gularis. Next base: position 364,060 of record VZZY01024585.1, on the reverse strand, counting down.
GATGTAAATCAAAACCTCAGGTATAGTCCCATGCAGACTCCATGGAAACTGCTTGCAGCTGTCGTTTCCTAATGGGACAAACCAAGATTTTCAGATAGCAAAGAATGAGATCAGACCTTTTGTTTCAGCTATCACAGTGCAACAGGATTATAAACCCTGAGCTCTTGCTTTTGCAGCAGTGGGTTTTGCTGAAGATGTATTTTTAAACAAGTTGGAGTGGGAGTGTTTTCTTGGTCTTTTCTGAGCACTCCAGTGCCTTCTCTTAGGAAGAAAGGAGCAATTGTCTTCTTGCCACCTTATATTTTTGTGTAGTGAAACAAATGTTATGAAGTGGATCCAAGTAGGTGTAATTCTCTCATGGATTCTGTCTTTTACTTATTTGCAATAATTGCCTGACTATGCCAGAATTAGATCTGGAAGGCCCTGGTTAAATAAATTCCTGCTGTGCCGGGTGCAGTTTTATGAAGAGTAGGGGAGGAATTGTGAGAACAACAAATTAAAACTAATCTCATCTCCTAAAATATTTGATTACACAAACTCAATTTATTACGCAGAGCTGCCTTTTAAACACGTGCAAGCTGGTAAGGCAAGCAGGGCTGTACAAAGAAAATAAACAGAACAAAACAACAACCCAAGATTTGTTCTGCAAGAAAACAACCACCTTCTGTTAGCTACTGTAGCAGGAGCTGAGAAGACTGCCCTAGACTTGCTGTCGGTATGCTTAGCACACTTTGGGGGGGAGAATTCTCTTTTGATGCAGGGTCCTTGCGGTGTGCTCGGTGGTGTCTTGTAACCCGTGGATCCCTGAGGTTGCCTCTTTCCCATGCCTCAGATTGAATGGCAAGTTTGTCAGTGTTTGGACTGGAATTTAGATACCGTTCCACAGGGAGTAACCAAAAGCCTGGAGTTCTGGAGTGGAGGGAGTTTCTCTTTCGCGTGTTTGTGAAATTTCTGTATTAAGGTGTAGACAATACAGGTATTTTCTGTGATACATAACATTTATCTGCTGCTTGTTCACCCAAACCCCCGATTTGTGTGTCTCAGGATCAAAGAGCTGTTTTGAAGTGTTTCTCTTGTAAAACTACTCATTGCCATATGCCTTGTTGTTTTAATTGATCTTGGAGCTTTGCTGCCTCGGGTAGCCCAAAAGCAAAAATTCACTGAAGGCTGTGATCCCTTTCCCTCCCAAACGCTGCTTTATTATGTGAGGAAGTAAGGTTTCTCCAAAGATGGTTTCAAATGAGTAGAGGTTATTTATGCTTCTTGTATCTCCTTCCCCATTTGAGCAGGGGTGAGAGGTTCTGTTTGGTGAGTGGTTTGGGAGCTGCAGTGGAACAGTGGGGAAATACATTCCATGCTGGAATTCAGCAGCCCCTCCAATCAATGTACTTTCCAATTAATTTGTCTGTATAAGCAGGACTTCTGAAAACAGTGTGCTGCTGCTAGCTCTGGCTTTAATTTATTTTGAAAAATGTGTAATTATCAAGCTGTGAGTAAATTGCCATTCCTTTCACCTGCCTCCTTTCAGAACTCATTCGCATTCAGAGGAGCCATTGATTAATGAACAGAGCAGCAGAGGACAAGGATGGTCCAATGCAGCCACGGACTGCAAGCTGCAGAAGTCATGCTCCAGGAGAAGGTGTGTTAGGCCCTGTGTTGCAGATCACCAGATGAGGCAATGCTGCCTCTCGTTGTGGTGAAAGACAAGAGTTGGGTCTTAGGAGATGAACTCCTTTCCCATCCCCACTCTTCACCAGCGAATGAGCAGAAGTGAGACCTGCTTATTGGACCCTTCCCATGCTGTGTTGATGTGATAAGCTGTCCTAGCACATGATCAAAAGCAGATGACAAGCCTGTGTTACGTTGCTTTCTTAAGGGAGAAAAATGCTACAACTCAACCGTTCTTGTGGGGCGAGGACGTTCTGTACTTTGTACAGTGGCGCAGTGAAAGTGATAGTTGTAGCTTCTGCCTTCAAAAGAACCGAAGCTTTCTTCCTCAGGCATGCTTCTGTAGAGCCCTTTTTAGTGTCCCCTTTTTCCTTGGCAATGCCTTTTCTGTACTTGCGGAACAAAGAGGAGCTAGCTTGTAGCCTTCTATATTGTTATGTATAATGATGTTCTGTGCCTTTCTAGGGAACACAGAAGTACCCGTGAGGCTCATTCTCTATTCTTACTTCTAGAGGTTTGTGTGTGGCTGTGGTACAGCTTCCTTTGATCTCATAATGCTAGATTCAGAGGCAGCTGTGTAAGGGACACTGAGCTGATGGGTTTTGTTCCTTTTCAGTATGAAAATTATGTATCTTTCACTTCCACTATGTTTTTAATGACTCTCAATCTTTTCTTCCAGCTTCCATCCCTGACCTCATTAGAATGACAACCAGAATGCTGTTGGGTGTCATTTGCACGTTGGCTAGTGAGTGGGAGCTTGGAGGAGTTGAGATGAACAAAACTGTTCCTTCTGGAGTGCAGGTTAGTGTCACTTAAACACTGAGACAAGGTCCTGATTGAGTACAAGCAGCAGCAATGTTGTGTCCCTTCTGCCTTTTCCTCTTCACCCTTGATCATCTGGGGAGTCACTCACTGTAGGTTTGCACAGACCCTTTTCTAGCAAAGAGAAGTCCAGATCTGTGTTTTTAGGAGTGGTAGTTGTGATGGTGATTTGATGTGATATGAAAACACTTAACTGCTGGAAGACAGACAGTCCTCCAAATGTTACTTTTAGAGCTCAGTCTGTCACTGGTAAGTTCAAAGCACCGTAAATCAAGCTGGACTGAAATTCTTTATTGTGGAGAGAAAAAATACCGTGTGCATCTTTTAGTCCCCCATGCCATATTTTTCTTTTGTGTTGGGTTTCTTGGGGTTGTTCATTTGTTTAGGGGGGGAGCAGGTGTTTTTCAGTTTTGGGTTGCGTTGGGGTTTTTTAAACTTTTTTGGGCTAAACTGCAGAAGCCCTAAAAATGCAAAGCTTTTGCTAGAGTAAGACTTTGCCAGAATTGAGAGCTTTGCGGGACTGGGCTGCGATCCCTCTTGCTTGTTGGAGACTTTATGGCTCCCTGTTTCTGCAAGAGTTAAGAACTGTGTGTTGTTATAATCAGGTTCTAACTTACTAGTGCTCTAGGCTGAGCAAGCTGTAAGCTGGTACCGTAGAAGGTAGGGTATCAGCTCCAAAAAGGGGAGGAATACTTTCTGTTGAGTTTGCAATGAAGGAGAAAAAAAGAAAAGCCTAGGATCTGAGACTAGCAGTTTCTTAGAACCCTGCTACAATCCATTTAACAGATTTTCTCCTCTATCTTTACCCTAGTTGTTCTTATTATTGTGCCTGTTATCTGATGGTTATTTAATCTATATTTTGTAATTACTTCCCTTCTGTCTTTCACTCCAACATACATTCATTTTCTTGTTGCACTAATGCAATGACCTACATTATCCAAGCTGTAAAAGTCAATTATGCTGCCTGTGATTTTTCAAGTGGCGTTTAGCAAATGGGTTTGTGTATTATCCACCCATTACCTGGTTTCTGTCAGGAGCCAGATTTTCTGAGGCACCTCTTAAAAGCATCTCTGGAAATAAAATCTGCTTTTCCAGATTTGGATGCGAATTGCACAGCTACAGTGCTGAGGACGACTGCAGAACGTTCTACCCATTCATATGGACAATAATGAACTTACATTGTACTTTGGAAACGAAGCATTGCATCAGTTGTCTGTTTCTCACTGTGAATTGGGAATATATTGTTCCATCCCGCTGTATTGTGTTCTGTGCAGGTTTCACACTGTGTTTGAGTGTGTGGATTTTGCATCTCTGACATTTAATATCAGGCTTTAACTTAAAACCATGTTTGTGGTATTTGATAGGTAAGAGGTATCGCTGTTACCAAACGGTTCGCAATATCATCCATACCCAGCAGATGAACAGCTCCAAGGAGGCGGGTGGGTAGGAAGGATTGTTTGTTTTTTAATCAAGCCTCATTCATTAATGCCTGAAGCTTCTCTGCATATAGATCTTCACCCTTCATGCTTGGCTTCTTGTTGCAATACTGAGATGTGAGCACATTAAAGATGAAGTTTAGAGCCCGTGCTAATAAGCTCTTCAGGTCCATGCTAATTTTGTAGTAGAAAGAGGTATTGGAGGGAATTTTAGAGGTGCAATCATTCAAAAACTCCTGGATCTTCCTTAGTACGAAGGTTGATTGCCTTATTACTTCTGATCACGACATGACTTAGAGCAGTAGTCCTGTAGCATCACTACATGCATCAGACAGACATTGAGTGATATGTTCATTGACTGACACGCTCAAGAGGTGAGGACTGGTCTTTGGGCGTTTGCTGACAGTAGGTATGGACACATACGGACACGTGGACATCCACCAAACACTGCTGCACACAGAATCATAGAATGGTTTGGGTTGGAAGGGACTACAAAGGTCATCGTACATGCATGTGTGCTTTTGGGCAGACATGAACGCAGGCTGCAGGCCAGCGTGCTGTGGCATTTAACAATTGGGTTTGAGATTGATTGCAGGAAGGTGGGCAAAGATTGTTGTTATCCCTGCCGTATGTTATTAGTATTTCCTTGCAATTCATGGCAGTTGGATTATCGTGGCATGAACCTCTTCCAGGACACAGAGCTTTCTGTACTTGTATTCTCTTTTCATTAGACTTCGTTAGACTCTTCAATGTGGCGTTCTCAACTCCTCCCCTACCGCTGCTGTATTTGCTGTGGTGCCTTTACCATGAGCTGTATACCGTGCAGTTTACTATAATAAGCTTTAGGCTGCAGAAACTGTAGTTCTTGGGATGATGCTTAATGAGGGATCCCTTTTTTATAGTTAAATATAGAACATTTCTTGGGAGAATTTGTCCTTCCCCCGTTGCGTGGCGTTTCCTTACCTCCTTATGCACGTTCTGTACATAGTCTATACAAAAAAGTTAAAATTGAAGGACTGATTCCCTGAAGGTGGAAGCTCAACAAGTGCTCAGAGTGAGGTTCTCCTATTTTAAATGCTAGAAATATGTGGCATTTTTTCCCTCAGACATTTGGGTATGGAGCTAATTGTCAGTGTGCTGCTCTAATCTCCAATACCATGTTTGAGCACAGCCTAAGTACCAACTGATTTAGCTTCCCTTTTTCCCCCTCTTAGAATCCCTTCTGTTAAGAGCAGCTGTTATCCTTTCATTTAAGATAGAGAATTAAGGCAGAGAAAAAGGAAATGACTTGCCTGAGGTCACTAGCAAAGCTAGGAACAGAATGGAAGTCTTGCAAGTCTAAGCTCAGTGCTTTAATCGCAAGCTCAGATCTAAAGGTTAACGTTTGCGTGTGGTTTTTTTGGAGGTGGGGGGAAAGGTCGTATCTGAGGTTCCTGAGGGAGTGTCCCGGGTGGTGGATTGGGAGCTAGTTTGCATCTGGTTATTTTTCCATACTTGAGGTTTTCATTATAGCAGTTTCTAGAGTGGTTTGGGAACATGATTATTTTAGGAAATCAGGAATGGATACAAGAATAACCAGAAGGCCCCCATGAAATCATGACTACGGCAAGGGAGTAAAAATAAATAAGTACACTTGAGCATAATTTTTGAACTTGTGTTCTCCCTTGTAACCCTGTCACTGCATGAATGTGTGCCTGGGGCTGGCAAGCTGCAGACAACAAGGAAGAAGGTTTAATAGCTCAGCTGTAAATGTGAGAGCATCTTGTCACTGGGTTTCCACAGATTGTTTTGGATGACTGTAAACGTCTGAATTCTAATATGTACTACTGGGAGATGTTCAGCAATCAGTATCCTCAGTGCTGTAAGCCCAGCTGGGAAGATAGACCTGTACAGGAGCTAATGCTACGGAAAAAAGATCTGTATTTCAAGAAGCATAAGAGCAAATTTGATTTCCATCAGCCTAGTGTTTATAGACTGGTATTCTCTCCTCTCCAGGAAGCCAATCTGAGCTTTCACAGGTCTCCTGCTGGAAGAAATCAAATAGCAAATTCATGCAAGGTTTGCAGTAGGAAAAGGGCAGGTAAGGACGGAACTGGCTGTGCTAGTGAGGGGGGAGAGAAATAAGAGATAGGGGAGAATGGCTCAGCAGACGAGGAGGACCACGTTGCTGTCAGCCTCGCTGCGCTTTAAGAACTCATGGAAAATGCTGTGTCCTGGTGGTCTTTGTGTGATGAAGAGTGGGCTTTTTTCATCTGATGCCTAGGGGAAGATAAGGGAAAGACAGTGCCAGAATGCTTGAAGAAGTTACTTTAGTGAAATCGGTATTTCAGCACTCCCCAGTACAGAGATGAGCTAATTCTACACAGAGTGAAAGTTCTTACCAAAACAGTTTAATGCATCTATTGTTTAGTTGACTCTTAGTGAAAAATCTGTGGGTTTCACCTTTCAATGGTGAGCCTGGCAATGTGCCCTAAAGCCCTGGTCCTCATAGGTGCTCTCTGGCCACACTTGGACTGCAGAACCTGTCCTTTGCCATGTGCCTCGTGTTCCTTTTCTCTGTGCTCCTTTGTTGGAGTTAGCTGCCACAGGAAACCAGGATGCACAGAAGGGTGATGGGCAGCCAAGTCTTATCTCAGCCATGGCAGCCAGGTTGCTTTCAGAGTGTTCTGAAAAATCAGGACATATGTCCGTTACCTCTGCTGTGGACAAAGCAGATATTCCCACCCCTGTGTAGATTCCCAGGAAGGCAAGTAGTTATCGAGAACAAAATCCTTTGATGCCCTTTAACAGATGCAGGGACTTTTCTTATAACAGGACCTGAACGTGGCCACAGGCATGTGTTAATTATGAATCTCTTTGCGAATGTTGCAGGCTGATTTTTTGAGTGCTACTTAAATGGAAGTTTTCGATTCAAACCTGAGGGAAGCATACTTATCGCAAGATATTTGGTACTTTAGACTAAGACTCTTTTTACCTAAGATTAATTTTTCAGGGGGGAGATGCCCACTGGCCCAACAGAATAATTGCCTATTCCCTCCAAGTCCTCCTGTATAGAAAGGAGGGAAAAATAGCCATGCCATACCAGGAAAAAGATGCATGCTTATAGCAGATGAGTGGTACTTTACAGAAAGTGGCCCTTTGACAATATATCTTTGTGAAAACGAAGGCTTTGGCTGCAAGTCTTAGTGCTTTTTGTTCTGAAATTGCAACCTTGAAAAAATGTAATCAAAACTTGCTTATTGGGTAAAAAGCATTCAGTGAAGGACAAGAAAAAAAAAAAGCAAAGAAAATCAAGGAAAAAAATTAAGTACTTTGGAGGGGGAGGGCAGAGGGGTGAATGGATTGCTGTTCCTGCAGGAGTTACTGAATAAATACATCATTAGGAGTACTAAGACCATTTCCTCACAACTGCCATGGCCTTTACTAGTGTCTCTCCATCCTGTTTGCTGTTACCAGAGGGAGCAGTTTGACTTGGTGCAAAGCTGTTTGGCCACAGGGCGACTGAGCACTAGGCATTCTCGCTCTGCTTTCGCTGGATAGGCATGAATTTATTCTTCTATGCGTAGTGTTAACACTGGTATAATGTATATAATAGTCCTTAGTAATGGATGTGTTGTAGTAAGCGCTGTGCAGAAAGCACAGCAGATGTGGGACCAAGGCCCAGGAAGATTAAACACAATGCCTCTCTACTGTTACTTGAAAAATCCAACATTTTACCCATCTGTCCTGATGCTTAACCACATTCTTTATGTAGTCCTCTATTAAGACTGTATGTTACTGTTGCATTATTAATTTATTTGTGGTGAGCTGTCTGTTACACTGGCCATCTTCTCCCCTCTCAGAGATTGGTGTTTCTCGTCTGCTAAAAGCAGTATCCTCAGCTGGCACTTGTGGAACAGGAAGCTGAAGAGAAAGCTCATGACGTTCTGCACTATTCTGTGTATTCTGGTGATACCCATCATTGGATAGCTCAGAAATGTAGCTGCAGTTCTGTGGCCAGTCAATGTGGAGCTGGTACGTTTTTAGCTAGTTTAAAAGCTGGCGAGCTGACTCGGCAGAGCGAAAGAGTTGCTTTCAGCAAGGCCGTCTTTGTAAGGAGTAATGAGCAAATAAGATACAGGAATAAGCTGTTATGAGACACTGAATCTTCTTCCTAACGGCTTCCTCCATCTGCACAAAAAAGAGCTAGCAAGTGATTTTCCAGAATTAGTATTAATGCTGCTCCTGGGTTTTCTGGAGGTAGAGGCTGGCTTCTCCAGGGCATTCTGCTCCTCTTTCATAAGCAGTCACAAACTATCACAAGGCTGGATGGTAAGTAAAGTTGATATAAGATGTGATAGATTTGGCTCTTAATTCGTGTAATGTTCTGAAGTACCCCATGGACCTTTGCACTGGCTGGGAAGGAGTTTCAGGTTGCTAAAGGGGATTTATTCTTGTGTAGCCTGTAATAAAACAACACTTCTGATTATTGAGATTCTGTTTGGCAAGAGTGAGTATATTTACACAAAAGATGCCATCAAGACATTGTTACCATTCAAAATCAATAGAGTTTTGGGCTTGTTTCTCAGTAATAATAAAAACAATGATTGTGTGGACCTTTATTTTTAAAAAGAAAAATGAAAAAAAACCTTCCATTACAAAAGCTAAATGAGATAAATAACCCTTGACAGAGCAAGAAGACGATCTTACTAAATTTAATCCAGTCAATTTTAACATTCAGAGTGCTAGAGGCTATTTTAGACAGAGTGTAAGTGTAATGGAAAAAACATATTCCTGAAGCTGACTTACACAGCTCTGAGTTTGGGCCCTTAATAATGATAAATCAATGATCTAGAAAATAAAATCCTTTTCCTATTAACCAGATTGGCACACAAGTTCTTCTCAGACTTTAAGATGTAAGCACCCCCGATTTTTCAATTAGCATTTCACATCCTGCTACCTTATAATTATAAGTAATTAAATTGGAACACAGTGGAGACACGCATATATAAACTATCTTTCTCTTGCTTTCCCTCTCTCTGAAATAATGTCTGTCTGCTGATTGATACAATTCTCTAACTCAGCAGAGAGATTCTCTGCTAACATCTTAAGAGATGTACTGGAGCAGAACTCTGAAATTGAATTACAGCCTTTGTATTGAGTCAAAGAGCAAAGTTGTGATGATGAGGTCCTGCCTCTGCTATTTCATCCTTATGAGCTCAACTTTCCCAGGCTTTTATTGTGCCCTGAGGAAGCTTCTTACCTTCAGTACCATTGGGTGCAAGTGTCCCGTTAGCTGCCTGGCGCGTGCTGCCTCCGTGTGCCTCTGGTCATAGATGATAACTTCTGAATGGCCGTGCCCTAATGAGAGCAGAAAAGGAGCCAGGAAGGACGGAGAGAGCTCAGGCTAAGTGGAAGTCCTCCTGAGTGCCTTCACTGCTGTAGCATTGAATGAGTGTGTAGTAGTCCAAACTTCATGCCAGCTCCAGGAAAAACCAGCTTCCATCTTGCTGTGTACTGGTAGGCTGGGTCCAGGGGAATGGCTGAGAGGTGGCACTAGGATCCTGGGTTTGCTTTGGAAGAGTCAGTACTTCAGTGCCTTGGAAAAACAAGTGGGAACTGAGCAGGATCCATCGGCCCATGTGGAGAGTTAGCACCTTTGAATATTTTTTGTATCTTAAACATGCTAAAACTTGAGAGAATTAAGTTTTCTAAATGCCAGTGTTTTCCAAAGTTGTAAATGGGTGTACTACACGCGTCACATTGGTTGTCTTCATCTGACAATTGCGAGGAAGGAGTCTCCTTGTATCTAGAGCGGAAAACAATACTGCAATTTCTGTTGGTCAATGTAACCGCTTTGAACTTGGTCAAATCTGTGTAGATTGACAGATTTCAGAGGTGTCATCCCAGCTGCCCCACCTAAAGGATTTTGTTACACTGGAAGAAACGGCAGAAGCCAATTTCTGTGCAAACAGTTTTGCAGGTTGTGTTTATGTGGTCTCTCACGCAGGTGTACCTAAAGTACAGTGGTTATTCCCTGGGCATTTCCCTACTGCTGTGCTTAATGCAGTGGGCAAGATATTTGCTCATGGAAAAATGTTTATTCTGAGCAATGTGTGCACAGAACCAGACAAGAGAGAAACTCAGAGGAAGCACAGCTGCAGAAATGGTGGTTTCAGTAAGTTAGCATTATTGAGGTCTTTGTTTAAACCTTAAGGGGAAAATAGCCAGAGAAACGGGAACCTGAGATGATTGAAAAATATCAAAATTCTCTGGAAGCAAGTGGGACGATATTGTCTCAGACATTCATCTCTTTTCAGGTTTGTAGTACATTTAACATTCCACATGTTTGTGAATGATTAAAGTGGTGTATAAAGTCACTTTTTAGAATAGTGACTGTCATAACTTTACGGTTTCCTGTGTGTTAATGACAGAGGAATTACATTCCAGTTTTGTTTTCGAGTATGTAAATAATGCTTATCCTTCTGACTAGAAGGTTAACTTCATGACAGCATAACAGCCTTGGATATTATTCTTAATGAAGTGCTATTAAACTCTAGATATTTAACCACAACATATTTATGTTGTAATTATTCCTACTTGCCTGGTGCATTTCCAGTTACATAAATTAATGGCAATTTCAAAAAGGCTCAAACAAATGCATTATGTAGTGTAATTGTTGGGTAATTACAGTGTAATTCTATGGTTATGAAATATAGTCCAGTATAACTTTTCTCTTGTTCTGGCTTTGTCTCTTTTTCCACTGCCCACAAGGTTCCTGAACAGACTTCCTGACCATGCTTACACCTTTCAGCAGAGGGCTTTTGAATACCAGCAGTGTTGAATGGTGGCTTCCTATGGATTAATTGTCACGGTTAATTGACTTTAGCACCCAAGAGATCATAGATCTGATGAAAGCTTTTCTGGGCCTGGGGCTTTGGTGGCTTTTGCTTTCTAACAAAACACTGTCATCTTTCTTCTGTCAGGACACTTGCTGCGTGTCTTTGCTTATGTTTTCTTGATTACAAGAATTCCATGGAGATTTTGTCACCCGTGTCTCCCGCCCCTCTGTTCCGTTTCACTGAGTTATCTCAAATTTATCTGGAGACTCAAAGGTGCAGATTAAGGCAATAAAAGCTGAAGTGTTGTTTTCATGGGAAACAAGGCTAAAAATCTGTGTATTTCAATAAAGCTCTAGGCAGAAGCTTTATGTACTGATTTTTATTACCTGTTCTAAAGCTTTTTTCCTGCAGTTGTATTAAAATGCTCCGGTCTGACTCTGTACCAATTAGGGTAAGGGAGTTACTAATGAAGCCCAAGTATTTGTTCTAGTCCACGTGCTCAGAGGCATGTTTGCAGGTATGTGCTCCTTCCCTTTCTTTAAACTGGGATCAGTAGCTGCTTGACAGAATTTCAATATGAAACACTTTGTCTCTCCCAGTTAGTTTTTTAACATAAAACAGCATCTGAAACCTTCACAGTGCCTCTTTCAACAGCCCTTCTCTTTCTTCTCTTCATTGTTGGACAGAATGTTCACTTTTGTGTGCCCTGTGGTGTTGAGGACCTGCTGGAAAATTATTTCTGTGCATCTTGCAGGCTGTAACTGCTGTGAGTATGGAAGGAACTCCCAGATGTCTTAACTAAATGGACAAGCCTCCCTTTATCCTGAAAGCCTGTCCTTGGTAGTGTTGGGGGTTGTGTTTGTGCTGCTGTTGAAGTCCACAAGATGAGATAAGGCACACTCAGCATGGGAAGGGCTAAGTCTCTAAGATGGTCCAATAAATGTTCTCTGGCCGTAACCATGAAGATAAGCCCGCAGCATCTTTGCGCTCTAATTGATGCATTATCTGGTTAATCATGAGAACTTGCCAGTGGAATTAGGTTTTTTCCAAGCCTAGCCAGGCATAGCAGTAGTCACGTTTTTAGAGGGTTGTCAGTCCTAGCGTTGATGTTCTAATTCTGCACAAACAGAATCCTGTGGATAAAAAATAATGCTGTTTTGGAAGCAGTCAGGCATGAAAAGCAAAAGGTTGTTGTATCTGAGCTGATAGAAGAGACCGAACACAGAAAGCTGATAGTTGAGGGTGTTAACTTCTGATACTGCACACAGAAACACATCCTGAATTTCTGTTCCCCAATATGTTTTCACATATGGTTGTGATTTACATGACATTTTTGAAACCGCCTTCTATGCTGTGTCTTCAGGTTTCTTCAGATATTTGCTTTGCTGTCCTCTGACAGGCAAGCACTGAGATGTTTCTTATGTTCCCCAAGCTGTCTCTCACCCGAGGGAGCAGGAAACTTGCCTCTGGGGTCACGGCACCTGCGGCTGCTGTATTGCGGCAGAAAAGCCTTTGGGCTGCTCCAGGTTACAAACTTCTTCCCTTCTTACGGCTGTAAAGCTCTCAAGCAGAAGCCTTACTGGTTTTAACAGCCACTGAAAATTTTCTCATGCCAACTTCTATATCTTTTAAAAACAAAACAAAAAACCCCAGAAAAACCCAAACTATTTGAACAACACAAAATGCGTGACTACTAGGAAACACTTCTTCCAGAAATCAGAGCTTTCCTAGAGCTGAGCAGAGGAGGTTAGCCTCATATTTCTGGGTTGTTTGTTGTTTGGTTTTTTCCCCTCGTACATTTTCTATGGATAAAATTATCTAGGGCCTTATTCTCTTGGATTCTAAACATCAAGTGCACTTGGGAATGGGCAGGATAATAAAATAATCCTGTTCTGTGTTGATTGAGCAATAGTTTCTTTATCCCTGTCTCTGACTGGAGGGATTCTGGCAGAAACATTTCCCTCAAAGCCTTATTAATTACTTCTCCTCCCTATGTTAGCAGACACAAAGAAATTAATAAATCACATTGGTCTGATGATCAACTCACTCTAACTTTCCAGTGATGATAACATGGACAAGGTTGTGGTTTCCTGCTCTCTACACCCATAAAGTGGTTGTGATTACCGTATCAGTCAGTTCTCAGAGCTGTTGACCCTTACATTTGGGCTTTGATGCTGCCTGATCTGGCTTTTGGAGAACAGGACTGACTTCTGCTTTAATCCAGAAATCAAGGAAAGAGCAAGAGGCATTTGAGGACACAAGATACTGGGAGCATGGGCAGGAAACAAGCCCAGGCTGCTGATTCTCAAGCTAGAGCGGTGCCATCAGACAGCTGCCCCTTTCCTGGTTTGATGTACGAGCTGCACACCCACCCAGCTGACTTCTACAACAAAAAAGCATCACTCAGACTACAGTACAGCGTGGATTCCTATTCACGTTAGGCCCTTCTTGTGTGTTAAGAAAGCAAATGTCTGTAGTCGGAGCAGTACAAAGGATTAGCAATGCTTTAGCCCCAAACAGTCTCTAGGCAGCTGTGAATGAAGAAATGCAAAATGAAAAGCAGAAGTACCTGCCCGGGATGGTTCCTGCAGCAATGAGGTGGCCTCTTCCAGTGAACAGCTGAAGCGTCTATGATACAAATGGAAAAAAATCTTTCTACTGACACGATTTGATCCTGAAATTCTGTTCCTGCAACTTTTATGAAGTAAAAGCAGAAGCTTCGAAGCTAATTTCAGCAAAGGCAAGAAAATTTCCACTCCATCTGTAATTCCAAGCCCGCCTGCTGAAACAGCAATTAGAGATATTTTTACAATAAAATTTGCCCATCATGGGGATGTCCAGATGGACAGGCTTTTTCTCCTAATGCTTTATGTAAATTAGAGTAGGGGATTGGTAGGCGAGGCTCCTGGGTTCCATTTCCAACTTTACCACTTATTCCCTGTGTGACCTATGAGTAATACAGTTATTTGAGCTTATGCTTTGTTTGTAAAATTGAGATAATTATATTTTTCCTTGGGGGAAGGAGGGAGCTGTGCTGAGGAAAAAATCAGACAGTTGAAAACAGGGTAGGAGAAACTTCCCAAAATTCTGAATGCTGCCCTGCTTACCCCAGCCATTTCTGGTGCTGTTCTGTTACAAACGTGGTGTTGCAGAAAACCAATAACTCGTGTGAGTTTATAATCTAAGGGTTTAATAATGCTAAGATAAGGTAAAGATAAGATAACAGTTTAATAGTGCTTTTAATGGAAAAACACGCAGGTAATGTGAAGCTTGTTGCTAAGCCTTTGGAGGGTGGATGTAAAAAGACTCAGAGGATAAGAATGGTTTGTAAGATGATGTAGTTGATGAGGGTCATAATGGACTTGTATCTGCCTCGTTTCACTTGCGAAGGTTTGACCATGCTTTGTTGTTTGTTTCTATTTGCCATCTGGCTTGAGAAGATACAACTGAAAATGCTACTGCCTAAATTCATCCCACATTTTAATAAACTGAAGCACGCAGAGTAGGAATCTGGTGCCTTGCGCTTTCTCTGAACTTAGTGGAAAGAGAGACGTGCAGAGCACAGCTCATCCCATCTGAAGTCTGCTTTGGTTATAAAAGAAGCCTGGAGTAATTAAGATGCTAATGTGGTCACCTCAGGGAACTGCTGAAACTAAGGAGTGATAAATGCAAGGCGATATCTATAAAATAACAGACTTTTTTTGTTGTTGTTAATGACTTTGGTAAAGGCAAGTGACTGTTAGAAGCCAATGCAAAATGCCGAGGAAGAGAACTCGTGCATGAGGTAGGACACAGGCACATGCCGTGAATGGAAGGGTCACGTCACAGCCAGAGACACAGGCTGGCATTCCCCTGCTTGTCACAAGGAGAAGGTATTGGAGGGAGACTTTCGATGACACAGGGGCAGTTACACGCAATTTGTATTGCGAGCCTGCAAGAGCTGAGCATAGCCAGCCTATCCTTGGGTTTTTGAAAGCCCCTTTCAGCCTTGAATTGAAACAACAAAACCAAACCCTTACAGATGTGCACATGCGTGCACCCACTTTCCTTTCACCAGCATTAAGGGGAATCTTTAGATCTTTTAATGAGCTTTTTAAAATGTGCCTGTGCTTCTTGGTTTCCCTGGCCTTGCAGGGGTAGAAGGCAAGAGGGAGATTTCATCGTTCATGTGTCATGAGTAAAACTGCTGTAGAAGTGGAATTCTTTTTCCAAAAAAGCATATGTTTCATAATCTTCTGCACATAAGCTAAACTGGACAAATTATCAGACTGGGAAGTCAGGAGTGCAGCAGTAGCACAGGATTGCTGCGAAGGTGTGTGATACAGCCCCCAGCTGCCCTTCACCCGTCTGATAGATTTTTCTCTTCCAAGAAAGCAGAGCTTCGAAAATCCCTTCCTACAAAACTCACCTGCTGTGCTCCGGGTTTTAATGAGCTGCACGACAGATCAGAGAGGTCCCTTGTGGGCTTCTCCCCACTGCTCCCTCACACACAGTGGGTCGGATTCTGCCTCCTCAGGGAACAGATGTTTTCACACAGGTTGTAGCAGGGCTGCCTTCCCTTGAACCTACCTCTGTCTGTCAGGTTTTAAATTTGATAAATTCAGTGGCAGTGTGTGTATTTATACAGTCGGTGCATAAATATACTTTGACTTCCATACAAACTTCCTTTTATCTCCGGAGTTCCCTTAAAGAAAAGACTATTCTTTGCCAGTGGCACATAAGCATTAATTTACAGAATTTTTCCTAAATAGAGCGTTTCTGAGGGCTGCATTATTGATTTACTTTTGACCCAGCACAGCGCTAGCGTCATGATCAGAAAGGGCTACTCTCAAATTGGGAAGTTCTGGTTTTCCTTTAACTTCGTTATCAAAACATTGACTCTCTCTGAGGTCTGTAATAAAGCAGGCTACCTCTGCCAGAGATAAATTTTGTTTATGGTCTGACTTGTGTCTGATAATTGAGACCCGAATGCCAGAAAGTCATAAAAAGTTCCCCGTGGTCATGAAGTTCCCTCTAGTTTGCTTTTCTTGCGCTAATAATCCTCTCTTTCCCACGTTTTTCTTCCTGTTAACTGCAGCACATTGAATTACCCAGTCCCTGCAAAAAGCTCTAACAGTCCTTCTGTACCTTAGGAGTTGTTAGGACCGCATTTCATTAACCATAATAAACCAACATGCAGTGTTTACCAGAATAACAACGCGTTGTACAGGCAGATAAGCTCTCGTCAGGAAGTGTCTATAAAGCACAAGCGATTCCAGTGCTTGTTCTTTATGTTCCTGACACTGTTGGTGGAATTTCAATTTTGTGTGCTGCAAATGCAAGCAGTGCTTGTGATAGTTATGTGCTACTAAGATAGCACCCAAGGGCTTCCGAGCAGAGGAGCATCCTTCTTTGTATTTCCTTGTCTGTGCTGGCAGCAGTCAGGGAGAACAGTCCTGCGGTGCAAGGTGCTGTACGGAATAAAGCAATGCCACGCAGAACTTGGAATTTGAAAAAAGCTACAGCAAGGCCTGAAAGTGGAATAACAAATAAATGGGAATAGCCTGGAGAAGGAGTTGTAAGAGCTAAACTGATCCTACTCGTCTGGAGGGTGAGAGTAATTAATCTTCTGCAGTAGAGATTCATCCCACAACAAGTACAAAATTGCTTTTGAGATCTGGAAATAGGCAAAATGTTTGGCCGCCCCTAAATTAAGGGCGCAACATTCTCCGTATGTGAGTTTTGAAAGTAAACTATTAAAACTGAACTTGCACAAGTTATGGGGTGTTTCTGTTGCAGCCCACGTTGGGTGAAGGACAGCGTAATCCTGCTGGATTGTAGTCCGGAATAAATCTCACTTGGACTGGAGAGTCTCATTACTTTTGCTGCTGTTTTTATTACTTCTTATGGAAGTATACAAAGAAGTTTTAGCACTGGGAAAAGACTTACTGTGCCAGCGGCTGGGCAAAAAGAGAACACAGATGTTGCCTTAAAGCATTTTTATGTCAGTTCTCCTGTAGTCCTCTCTCAAGACGCAGGTATTTAAAGCGAGTCATGGGACCATTTAATCACTTTTTCAAATCTTGGAAATACCTGTTTCCTGATTAATGTATTGCTGTGACTCAGAATATGGTTGGTCCCTCTTACTTTGAGATTAGCACATGTTGGGTAGGGAGGATATTAATTAATTCCTTTCTTTGCCACAGAAACAGTGGACTGAGTCTTGTATTTTCCTCGGAGCCTGGAAAATGTTGTGAGGTTTAGGGATTCTTCAGCAGATGACAGAGACAGTTGATGCCTTTTCACCTGCTGTTGTGGAACTGAAGTTTTCTGGGTGCTTGTCCTCTCCTACCGGCCTGTCTCGAATGTCATAAGAATCATTGGAGTACTGGAGAATTACTGGTGGAAAGCACATGTCAGATCAGGCCTAGTTGATGCTTTGTGTAAGACTCTTCTGTCAAGGAGAGGAAAACATAAATTTTCTCTGAGATCTGCTATTACCTGCTTCTGACTCACTGGGCCTTCTGCCTTTCCCTGTGCAGCAGTGATTGTTCTCAGCATTAATGATATGTTGAGGACAAAACTCATTCCATCCTTCTGGTTTTTTTTTCGTATTCCAGCCATGTAATCAGCTGGAGTTCTGCTTCAGAGGAGAAAACCAGGGAAATATCAGCTGGTTCCTTTGCTGTCAGCCCCTCTCCATCAGGATATTTTATGCTGTTTGTCAGCATGCTTTCTAAACACCTGTGGCCTTAGGTTTGAAGGAGTCCAGCCTCTCCTAAAATTGCTCATGCTTCTTGTGGTGTAGCTTGCATAATTTGTGCAGTGGGCTTTTCCTTAAGATTGAGAGTCACAGGTGATTCAAATGGAAGGGGGCTTCCAGTTTTAATCTCCTCTGCTCTCCATCAACATGCTGTTGATGGAGGCAAAGCGGATCTCTATCAGTCTTCCTTACAGCTCCCCTTTGCTTTGCTCTTTGGACCATTCCCTGGGGCATAAAATAGTGCGGAGCATTACATATTTTGTGTGCTAATAAGCAAAAGAAAAACCGAAAAAAGCAGCAACAACCTGTGCAATAATTTGTTCCGGCATGTGCTGTAACATTATTAGCTGATTCCTTTGGAAAATTACCACCAGTACAGCTTTGCTGACTTGCACATGTATAATGTATAAACAGAGCCATCAAAGTTTAATGCACCCGTAGCAATGTACTTCCTTACACTGCCTGTGACATGAGTTTCATTTTTTTGTCTCAACAGTTTATCACACTCTGCATGACACCAGTGCAATACAATGAAGTGCAACTCAGCTATGGCATCCACAGAGGTAATTTTTTTCCCTCTTGTTCACGGTTCCTCCATGACGTGCAATACTCATTGATGGGGTTTTTTACAGCCTTATGTAGTCAGGTGGCCTCTCTGGATTTATCCTTTGTACTCCAGTAGTGCCCACAGGCCCTAACCAAGGTCCAGGTTTCTTCTCTCCTAAGTCTTCATAATTACATACACACAGACAGTGTAGTCTTTGCCCTGAGGAGGCTGTGATTTAAACAGGCCGAGCTAAAGAATGCAAAGATGAAGTTATTATACACAACAACAATAGGTGAGCAAAACCAAGCCTAGGTATTTTATTACCAGGGTCTTCTGTGACCTCTAAATCATACTTTGTCCGAATTTTTCTTAGTATAAAAACAAGACAGAATGAATCTGAATTGATGATACGTGGAGAGAAGGAAGAGATTTAACAGCAAAGTAGAAAGTCACCTAAGTGAGAGAAATAGAAGGCTGGACTCTATAAAAAGAAAATGCTGCTGCTTTCAATTTAGATTTCTGACAGAGGCATTTGCAGAAAATCTGAATACCATGATTTAGCAATGTATTTGCCTTAGGATTAGAAGCCAGTGTGACAGATTAATTCTAAAAGCCATAGTCTCCATGTTTCAGGAATACATCCATCCATCTCTGGAGAGTGCACAGTTGCTTCTGTGCACATAGTGAGGACGTGCAGAGACAAAGGAAGAGATGCAGAAGGTTTGGTTGTGAGAGTTCACAGCAGGATAGTGGAAAATTGAGACAGGATTCAGACAGAGCCTGAGAAAAACCTGGATTTGCAGCATAACTATGAGAAACCTGTGGTTTTGCACATCTTGTAGTCTGGAAGTCACTAGTTGTATGGCTTTACCTGTGAGCTGAAACTCTAGCAGCATGAAATCTAAGGAGGAGAGGAAATTAAGTGGGTATGTGAAAAGACATACCTCAGCTTTGAGCACCCAGAAGCCTGAACTGCTGAGCTATGTTGAATAACCACGCTATTTCCAGAGGGAGATCATCATTATCTGTGGGCTCTGTTGGTTTTGGAATGATCACTTTTGGCATAAATATCAGGGATCACCAATGGATGACTGCGTAAGTTTAGGTGTTTAGCCTGTTAAATCAAATGTGTTTCACTTAGCATCTTCCTGAAACCTGATGCATGTGTTAACTTACACTGCTGGGCTAATATTTTCTTCTTTTTAGGCTAATATACCCAACAGAAACTCCAGGCACTCTGATAATTGTATTGGGATTTTGAGCTATGTATTTTTGGGCAAAAGTAGTCATTGACTTCATAGATTTCTTTACTTTCTTCCATTTTGCAAAGAATTATGTTCTGCTTCAGCTCAAGAGCTCTTTCTGTAATGTCAAGCTCCCTTGTATTTTCAACCCCCAAGAGAGTTCTCAGCACTGCTAATTTTTTTCTACAAGCAGGTTTTGTTTAATAAGGAGTAATAGTGTTTTCCAATGCGGTTTTATTCCAGGTGAATCTAACAGCTTTTCAAAACGGAGCCGCACTGTTTCCGTAAGGCTTGGATACAGGGTGGCTCCTGCCTCTTGTCGCTACCTTCCTGTTGGCTGGAATTCTGCTGCTGCGTGCACAGACCTCTCGTCGTTTCCCGGCTCAGAGTCTGATTTTGGAAGCAGGAAGAACTGAGTTCTCTTCCCGCTGCTGCTGTGAAGTTACAAGCACAAGCAGTAGGTGACCTTTGTTGCTGATGGGTACATTTCATGCTGCTTTTCTTAAATTTGTGGGAACTGTTACATTCTCAGTGGCTCTTTTAGCTATTCTTTTAGGTTCCTCTAATTCTGTTTACTTGATTCCATTAAGCCCACTGGTGACGTGGTAACAGGAGGGATCTTTGCACAGGTGACTAAGTGGTGACACTGCTGTGGATTTGTGGGTGCTGGTTTGTAGGGGTGCTTGATAACTAGTGTGCTGGCAGGAAGCAGCGAGCCTTGGAGGCGGCAGCAGCAGCAAATACTGATCAAGAGGAGTTAAGAGGGGAAAAGAGGAGGACAAAATGATGCCCTTTGTAAGCAGATCCATCAATAGGCCTGAATCTGGTTTGGAGGCCACCAGCCAAGGGCAAACAGCTCTGTAGGCTGCAAAAGTGCTAGAGGTGCAAGGAAAGAGCAACACCTCCATGCTGTGTGAGCTGAGAGAAAGGCAAGCAGGAAAAACCTTTATTTCTCCTCTTCCCCACTACCCATTATTCA
Source organism: Eurystomus gularis (assembly GCA_013400335.1). NCBI lineage: Eukaryota > Metazoa > Chordata > Aves > Coraciiformes > Coraciidae > Eurystomus > Eurystomus gularis. The sequence goes on along the minus strand of VZZY01024585.1, from coordinate 343,801 downwards.
TTTTAAGCATTAACCTTTTAGAGAAGTAGAAAACAATCTCCTATACTGGAAAGAAAAATTGGTTTGGTCTTTTCTGTAATGGCTTTCTCAGCTCCAAGAAAACATGAAAGTTAATTTTTAAAACAAAGCCAGAACAAAAAAATGCTGGGAGCAAGAGGAGTGCGAGATGGGTTTTCTGCTTTCCTTCAGCAATTATGGGGCTACAGAAGGATCAGAAAGATCGAACCAAACTCAAAAACACGAAGGAATTTGATTAGCAGGAGGAGAGGAGTAAACTTCTCTCTGTGGGGAGAAGACTGAACTAAACCATTAAGGTGACAGAAAACAGTTATTTCATTTTCAGGTTCCTTTTTGCTGAGGTAAGTAGTGAACATACTCCTTTCTCTTAGTCTTGTCAGAGCACATCTGCAGTCATCCCTTGCATATTTAGCAGCGTAAAGGAGAAGGAGAAGGGGGTGAAATTTATAGAACGTGCCATTAATTACTGCTTACCCTTCTGTTTTGATGCCAGCAACTGATGTATTTCTAATAGGCGTGCACCACGGGCATGGTAAATAGGCAACGAGCCCGAAACAGTCTCAGTGCTGGAGCAAAAATTGTCAGCTAAAAAAAAAAACCCCAACAAACCTGTCAGAAGAAGTTTTATCAGAAGTAAAATAAATTCAGTTTATGACCTTTGTTTATGACTTTGTTCACTTTCCCTGATGCGGTCACAGATTTTAGTTCAGTCAGGGGAAGCTGTGGCGTTCAGGACTTGGGAGACGCGCAGCACAAGCTGTAGCTGAGTAATGCCTGGAAGCGTTAAATGCAATTAGAAAAGTGATCTTGTAGGGAAAGAAAAGTAGAGGCAGTAGAAATCTGGGCCATGTGTCTTTCAGGAGATAGAAGCTTAAATGTAAAATGGGTGGCCCAGTTTGAAAAGAAATGTGGAGCACCTAGCAGTGCTCCTTGGGGTTACGGAGGAGAAATCACAGCACTTACTTCGGATTTAACGGCAGTGATTTGGGCTTGTTTTTGAAAGTCTTGGCTTTGAGGTGTTACCAGATGCAGGGGGAGAGGTTCACATCCTGTCAGAGGAGAGCCAGTGGAAGGGGACAGAGCCAGGTCAGCGCAAAGTACACATAGAATAAGTGCATTTTCCTGAAAAACTTCTTAAATTGCCCAGGTACCAAACACTACCTTTTTGAAGCATTTTAAGCACTTGAGAGTTAGCTGCATGTTTTTGGAATGTTATTTGAGTGACTTGCACAGCAAACCAGTAAACCGAAAAGAAGTTCCGTGCTTACATTTTGTGTTTTATTTATCTGCTCTGCTTCCTCTGTGATAAATTTGAGCTGACAACATCTAGGTGCTCCTGCAGAGAGAAAGCAGGCCAATTTCTTCAAGGATTTTCTCTCTCCTGGAGATCCATGAAGAGCTATCCTACTGTAATACACTCAAGCCTTTGGAAGGCTAAGAAAGTGGGTGGGTGGTGAGCTCCGTTTCACTCACCAAAATTCCTTTATTTATAGTGTCACCTCTGAGAATTACATCTGTTCCGTCGTGGATCTTCTTGCAAGGAGTGTCTCTACGGTGTAAGTATTAGTGTTTTGTTATCTTGGGAGTCAGATACAGGAGATCAGGGCACCTAGATTTCCTTCTGTGTTCTGCTATCAGGATATCACGATTTGCATAAGCAGTTGTCCTGTGCCTTTTCAAGCAATGCATTTTCCCTCTCTGAAGGAAACTGTAAGGTTTAAATAATTAGGCTTGTGCTTAAAGCAAGGTTTATGATTTACAGTTGGTCTTAATGATCTTAAGGGCCTTTTCCAACTTAAATGATTCTAGGATTCTATGACTGGACTGGATTCAGAAAGCTTGAGGCCACAGACCTGCTCTTTAGTAGACTTTCTGGGTGAGCAGCTCACAGAATAAAGCAGAAGCAGCTTCAGGTTCCTAAGCAGGAGATGGGACTGAACCATCTTAGCACATGTGGCCCTCAGTCATGTCTCCATTCCCTCATCAGCTGCTCCCTGTGCAGTTCATTTAGAAATTTTCCGAAAGTGAGTGTCTGTCTTACAGACCTGGCACTTCTGACTCCCTCTGGATTTCTGAAGCTTCTCCTCACCTTTCCCTGAAGGACACGACCTAAGTGTTCATCTACAACACACTCTGGCCCTTCTCTCAGCGGGGGCTGCTGTGTTCTGCTCAAGCACCTAAAGATCCCTTAAAGGAGGACACATGCCAAGTCAAAAACAATGGTTCAATTTTATATAATAGGCGACTGCTGGACTGCCTGAATCTGACGAAAGGGCTGTGCGGTGCAAAAAGGAACTTCAGGCCCTGCTGCTTTATTGCCAGGTTATAGAAGCTCACAAACTTGCTGTTTGGAGTCTGTGCTTTCTTTTTCCTTGTGCCCACTGCAGAATGGGGGAAGAGACACCACCACACGCCAGTGTGCGTGTCTGTTAATGACAGGCCCCCTTTTCTCACACATCTTCTTGAAGAAGTGCAGTAGGATAAGGGGTAGGCTGCTGGCTGAAGTATGTACACTATTGTTTCCATTCCTCTACAAAGAGATGCTTATTCTGGGCAGAGATGTTCCATCTGCTGTTCCGTACATTCCCCTGGCACTATTTTGACATCTCATGGCATGTTTCCCAGGTGCTTAGATTTCAGAGGGTGGGTACCAACATTCTTCTAGCAAGAAAGCTGAAAGAGTGCAGAGTCAAGATTTGTACCTTCTCTTTCTGAAACTTTTCACCAGCCATTTTCTCTTCGGGCGAGATGAGTAGAGAGCCTTCCATTTAGCGTGATGAGCAGCTTTTTCCATTGGAAGCTAGCTCAGGTTCCAGAATTAGTCTGTGGGAAGGGAAGAAAAGAGTTGTAAGTCACACGTTCAGCCAACAGTATAATTAAGCCAGGAAGATTGAAATGAATAGCTAAGTTGATGGGTATCAGCAAGTGGCAAAAGATGTTTTGTATCTCAGTGCTAGACATTACTTGCGTCAGCTTTTCACCGTCCTATCCACTGTAAAAGGTGTAACTGATAATTCTGCCTTTACCTGGAAACTCCAGATACGCAGGAGGCTTCTTCATCATCTTCTTTTTGAAGAAGCGATCCCATGCTCCTTGTCTATTCTCACAAGTCAAGGAGGGCTGTATGAAGTAGGGTTGCTTCTGCCAAAAAGAGGTGACAGCTCGATAGGCTGTGTGACACTAAACAGACACAAGAGAGGGGTGGTTGGCTAAGGCTCGGCGGTGGGATCCGGGTTAAGCTACAGGTATTACTGCCACAGCAGCAGGCACTCGCAGGCCAGCTCCCCACAGATCAGTAAGTGCTGGAGATCAATACCTTCTTTGCCGAGTGTAACTGTCTTAAGGCCATCCTATCCATTGTGACAACACCGTTGGTGCCACTTCTCCAAGGACGCTGGCAGCTCTTCCAGGTAAGCGATACCGGTGCGTCTCCTTCGCAGAGCCTGGTTTCACTGGGATCTTTGGCAGGAGGAGATAAGCCTGTCAGCGTGTTACTGTTCTGTTAACTGTGCGCTGCTTGTAATTGACAACTCCCTCATTGTCTAGAGGAGCATTTCTGCTACCACTTGGTTGTGTTTTATGAATGTTGTTAAGTCTTCAGCAGAGATAGCGCATCCCTTCACACACGTTCTGTAATTATATTTTGACTTCAGTTACGCACCAGGAGGTGGTGCAGTGTCGTATAGGCTGCAGTCACAGAGCAATTTAGAGCAGGGCTTCTTTTCGATGAGACACTTGATGAGTTCCTTTCCTCATTCTTTTCCCTGAATTCCACAAAGAGCTGCACCTACAAGCAGAAGAAGCCGTTTTGCAGGTACCATCGCAGCAGAGCAAATCTTTGCTTAGGAAGTTTGCCTGTTCTGTTTGCAGTCGCAAGTGCCGCAGTGGGAACTCAATGGTTATTTCATTGATTAAGAAGCACAACAGAAACCAAGGCTTGCCAAAAGCATAGTCAGGAGCATAATGAACCCTCTCTTCTGCCTACATGCTTCATATTAAGGGCCTCGTGTCGATGCAGGTAGTTGCCGGTTTATCTGAGTATTCAGTGTCTGGGCCATTCCCCCAGGCACGCACTTTGGTGAGACATGGCCAGTTACGAAGCTTCCTCTAGAGTGACTTGTAAATGTTAAACCAAAGCAGCAGCGCAAGCTGCTTTACCAGTAATGCTCTGAAAGGGCCATAGCCTGGAAACAGAATTTCTCATAAAGGCAGGGGAATCAGTTAAAATACGTGTTTCGGGAGTCGTAAGTTGCGTAGTGATGGGTGTGAATGGCAGAGAGTTTACTCACCGAGCTTGCAGTTCCAGTTTCTGTACTTCATTCTCAGCTTATTCTCACATTGTATAAAATCTAGCGTTATTCTTGCACTTTGATAGCCCTATTTATAAAGCCTGTGTTCTGCATGGCTGTCTGTACCAAAGGTCTCTGATGGGCCGGGACCTTGAGCAGAGCCAGGAAAAGACTGAGAAGCTAGGTGAAATAAATGGCCTTTTGTGTTTCCCTCTAGGTTTTCTCCGTGCCAATTTGTAGACCTATATAGCAAGTTACAGTGTATAGTTGGCTGGTGTAACTATGAAAATCTGTTAAGAGAATGGGAGCATGTGTTTTGCTTAGTGCTTTAGAAACTCCAAATTAGCTGTACTCTGGGATAAGCTTCGCTGCTTTTTGGTAGTATAAAAACTATCTTTTGGCTTGCAGTTAGCTTTTAGGAGACTTATTATGTTAGTTTTCCCTGAAATTCTGGATTTGAACAGTGTCCCGTGCCAAATCGTTCTGGCAGTTTGTGTCTGTGCTCAGGCAGACCTAAATTGCCTGGGCTTTTCCCTCTTGCTCCTTGTCCTGTCATTTCTCACATTCTTGGTTCTGTGCCCTCTGCAACAGGCTCCTTATTTTATTCAGTAGAGTCTTTCTGCTCAGAGGTGGCTGCTTCAGCCTCCTGCCCTTTAGGTTTCTCAGCAACAGATTCCTTTATTCTTGCAAAGATTTCCTAACGTTTTTTGGTTCTCTCAGAAGGGGATGTGTCCAGGACAGGATGCAAGAAACCAGGAAAAGCCTAATGCTTATTTCTTCAAGTGCCAGAATATGCTGGCTAATTGAAAGGAGGGGAAAAAAAAGAAATAATCAGGTACTTTACAGTTGCACTACAGCAGAGCTCGGTTAAATAGCTGTGTGGTGTTCATAACTATTAGGTGTTTGCAGTCACCATCATGCTGATTTACTGCATTTCTACAACAGTTGCTGGTTTAAGCAGGCAGCATCAGTAATTGGATTTTTTCAAGAGGTCTTTTCTCAGAGATTCTGTTCACAAAGCAGCAAGACGGATGTCCTGTGCTACCAGCTCACACAGAGGAGAGGAATCACGCTGGGTCTTCTTTCTATCAGAATATTTGCGTATAATTTGGCAGATGAATTTTAAAAAGTTTAATATCTTGCTTCAGCAGTTAGGCAGGACAAACGCGGGCGAGCTAGTTAGAGTGCTCTTGCACTGAAAGGCAGGTTCTGTTTTACTAATAAGCTTAAGGGGTGGTGCCAGGAGTGGAGTCCTTCTACGGAACAGCTCCTCAGCCTCCAGCAGCTTGTGATTAATGTGAATGATATTTTCTACAGCTACTTAATGGCCTTGCTTTTCTTTTAGTATGCTAATGCTGAAAATAAAATAAACACTGCTGTTTTTAAAAAACTGCTAACTTTGGGGATATTTTGATCCAAATTGTAAGAAGGAGTGTTCTTCAACACAACTCGTTTGTTTTTTTTTTTTATTGTCCATGTGTCCGTGGGTGAATGCAAGAGGTTGAAACACATCTAAGAGAGTACTCACATTGTTAGCTCCGGGTCATTGGAGCAGTGTGAACAAATCAATGCTGGGTTATTTTCCCTATACTAAGAGGCTAAAACATTTGCCTCAGACTTACTTCCACTGTACGTGGTCCAGGTTAGCCCTTGCTAGTTAATTGATCAAAGCTGATTTGCTGTGATTTGCCCAGGAAAGAATTAATAAAATTACCTTTCTATCAACTGACACATGTAGCAGATAAGAGATTTTAAATCCGGTTACCAAAGCCTCAAGTTTTAGGTTTTCACTGATGTTCCAGAATCAAAGCTTTTCCCTGTTGCTGTGGAGCTCTGGCTGTTGTATTCCATCGCCAGGGTTGCTTCTTTTTACAGAGAGCTTGTTAAAAAAAAAGCAATTTCCAACAAATATAAACCAGAATGCCCCTATTTGTAAATGTGCTTTTCCAAATGGATCTCTACAGGCACTGCAGCGAACGCCGGTGTTCCAAGGCATTCCCTTAAAATCAGCCTCCATCTGAAGAACTGACAAGGAAACAAGGAACTGTAGGAAATCCTCTTCTCAATAAAGGAAGAAGATAAAGAAAAAGCAAAAATATTTTCTTCACATTTCTTTTTAGTTAAAAGACAGGTTTCCAAAAGCACCTCAGTGCAGGGAAATGTGGCAGCAGCAGTCCTGACACAGACTGTTCCCCTGGATGTGTGATTTAATATGGGGATTATCGTGGACCGCTACCTGCCGAATTCCGAGCTCAGTTACACTGGAAAACTCTGCTGTGAACAAGGTACAACGTAGATACACAAATTATTCAAAAGCCAGGAAGCAAACAGAAAAAGAGTTTCCCCAGGATTATGGTGCAGATCAGTGGCAGGAGAACGAACAGGACCACATCCTCCAAATACCCGGTGACAGCGTAGTCTTGCTACCAAATTGTGAAAGTGAAGTAATACACGACACTTCAGGCAGGTAAAAACCTCTCAGGTGTTGTCTTAAAGTGAAAGCCTAGGGTAGTATTCTGATAATTCCATTCTAGTTTGGTAAGCTATTAGGAGATTTAAACAAAGTGCCTTACTTGATAACTGGGGAAGTCACAGGTTGTTCTGCCATCTCCTTTGCGCAGGTATACATTGGATATTGAAGCACGTTTGCAAAACGAAAAACAGGGTTTCTCCTGCATTTGTAATGACCGGTAATAGATGGGCACAGAAAGTGTGATCACGTGTGCTCTGGAGGCAATGGCCGAAGTAAGTGGGGTGAAAGGAATCAGCTGAGTTGCTCTGCAAGCAGAATCCTCTGCTTGGCAGCAGAAAGGCCATCCCAGAAATACAGCTCCACACTTCATCTGTTTCCACGCTCTGAAAATACGACAGATTCTGAGCTGGTTTTTCATCCTGACTTTCAAATTCCTTGTGATTCATTGCTCCCTTGTTCAGGGCCTTTGCTCAGTCAAGATATGGAACCTGCCTTAAGAACAAAAAAAAGGAGACACCTTTCTGCCTTAAAAAAAAAAAAAAAGGCACCTCCCTGCCTTGTGGGGGGGGGGGAAAGATGTAATCAACAGGAAATTGAACAGGCTGTAAAAAAAAAAAAAAACAAAGGAGAAAACTCCATGCCTTAAAAAAAAAAGAAAACCACACCTCTGCCTTCAGAAAAAGAGAGTTAATCAATAATATATGGCACCTGCCCTTAAAAAAAAGGCATCTCGCTGCCTTTAAAAAAACCCCAAACCTAATCAACAATATGAGGAACTTGCCTTAAATAAAAAAGGAAAAAACCCCACATCTAATTACTAGATGGTAGCTGCCTTAAAATAATAATTAAAAGCCACCTCTTTTCTTTGTAAAAAAAAAGGAAAAGCACCTCGCTGCATTTAAGAAAAAGATACATAATCAACAATTCATGGAACCTGCCTTAAAAAAAAAATAAATCAATGTACCTGCTGTACTGCCTTTAGAAAACACTTCCCCGCCTTCAAAAAAAGAAAGCTAATAGATACATGTAACCCGCTTTGAAAAAAAGAAAGAAGACACTTCTTTGCCTTAGGGGGAAAAAAAAAAGTGTACCTTTATGTCTTAAAAAGGAAAAAAGACACCTGATTGATATATGGAAACTGCCTTAAAAAAAAGAAGATACCTCTGTGCCTTAAACTAGAGACAGCTGTGTGTTGTGAAAAACAGTGAGTCGTAATCAACAGTGTGTGAACCCTGTGATAAAAACGGGGAGGGGGGAAGGTCACCTCCTGACTTTCTAAATAAAAAACCAAACCAACCCCCCAAACCAAAACCCACTTAATGAACAATGTGCGGCACCTGCCTTTAAAAAAAAAAAAAGACATCCAATAAAGATGTGGAAGCAGCCCTAAAACCAAAAAAAAATCCTAAGCACTGCGTGGAACTTGCCTTAAAAAAAGAAAAAAAAAAGACAACTAATAAATATATGGAACCTGCCAAAAAAAAACCTAAAAAGGCACCTAATCCACAGCAAGGTATGGAGCTTGCTTTAAAAAAAAAAAGCCTAATCACTGCGTGGAACCTGCCTTTAAAACACCCCCCAAAGATCCCCGTGTGCCAAGCGTGCGTGTGGGTGCGACTCTGATGCCCCCGATGACACGAGGGGCTGTGGGACTTGGGGGTCACCGTGTGCGTCCCCCTCTCCTGCCGCCCTCGGGGCAGAGGAAGGGTTGCAGTTGCGATGCTCGTGCGTAGCTTTGGTACCTATAGAATAAATATCCTAGGCTTCTGGGGGGTCTTTGCTTTAAAAACTCCCTGTACTTGTCTGGGGGGCCTGGAGGTGCCATGCTCTGTCCTTGTAGGTGATTAGCCACGAAGGAATTATTCTTGCGTGAGAAGAGGCAGCGCAGCAGATGGTGCTTCTGAGCACGCGGTGAAAAACAGCTGCTTTCCTACGTATTTATTTCTGTGCTTGCACAGCTAACTGCTTTTAAGGGAGAGGTGTAGGAAGAGGTAGGCTGTAGCTGTTTGTGTAGTTTTAACTCTGCCCCAAGAGAAGCTCTGAGGTGCACCCCAGCTATAGTCAACGCTTCATTTCAGGCAATGAAACTAGCTTTTATTGACTTACAAATACAGAAATATACACAGCTTCAAATAACAAAACAGGACCCTCTTGTTTACCAGGCCTCCCACACAACACCCACTCCTGCCATTACGCATTTATAAACATCTAGTGATTTACAGTGTATTTATTTAGTTTCATAATACTAATGCACTTATCTTGGTCCAACAGGCAGAGCAAGTTATTAAAGGCAGGGGAAAGGAAGTCAAGTAATGGTCAGAAGCTCTGGGAAGATACAAATGTGTACTTTGCACCTTTGCAGGGTTTCAGAAAGGAAGCTATTACAGGCAAACCCCCCGTGAGCAGCAGAGAAAGACAAGCCAACAGAAATCTCCCAGGTTGCTTCCTAAAGGAACAGAGACATTTAACTTCCCCTTTCTGCCCCTTCCAGAGGGGTGTCTTCCATACTGCACGCAGGGCTCTAAGACAGCCAGAACTATACAGTACACGTACACTTTAAAGAGGACAAAAAAAAATTTTCCTTTTATTATCTACACAAGTCACCTTTTCCTTATCAGTCTTTTCTTGAGGGCACCGTAATGGGCACTTGAGAGTCCTTCTGCAGTCCACGTGAAGCCTCACTCTTGGCTAGTAATTGCATCGGGCTTGGCTTTAGCTTCTTCTGCCCGGGACTTGAGTTTCTTCAGCCACCTGCAGAGAGGGCTTGGCTTGCACAGCTTGTCTCTCGGTCTCTCGCGTACCGCTGAGTGGCTTTCCACTGTTGCCTGCTCAGTCACCACATCTTCTGCTTCCCTAGCTCCTGCCTCCATAGCAGTCTGCAGAGGCAGGTCACTTGTCTCTCCTGTGTCCCTGCTGGCTTGCTGAGCTGCTGCAGGTCTTTCCTGAGTTGGAGCACAAGGTTGCCTGTCTGGACTCATCATTGTAGCGGGCTTGTTTTCAGTCTCTGACTGTTCTGCAGAGGGCTGGGCCTCACCAAGGTCTTGCAGCTCTGTAGTTCTCACCATTATCTGTGCCACAGGCAGGGAAGATGGGGCTACTTCACTTTCTCTTCCTACATCTTTGTTCCGCGTCCCTGTGGCAATATCTTGTGATTTCTCCTCTGGAGGATGGTTCACACTGCTCCACAGCACAGCCCCCAGGGCTGTCTGGGCAACAGGGAGATCGTCCGCTCTATCTTCTTGCACAATTGCCAGCCTTTCGAACTTCTTGAGCTTTCTGCAGAAATATCTCTTGTGACTGATGTCGTTCCCCATGATCAAGATGTACAGCAGTAATCCTGCTAGCAGCCTTCTCCAGGGAACCTTGAAGCTTTGGGGTACTGAATGACTTCAGCACCAACACAGTGCCTTTACTTATAAGCAGGCACAGAGCCACGTTTACGTCCTTGTTTCTGAGTTAATAGGCCACTCCTGGGCCAATCATCACACCTGCAAGAGAGTAAGAAATGCATGAGGACCCACACCCTAGCCATGTGTAGCACGTTTGCAATTTTCTGAAGAGCCTATCGATAAGAAACAGTTTGAAATTTGATGTGAAAATGTCTTTCGATTTCCCCAGTCTGTCAGGAAGCTTCAGGCTGTGGATTCATTGTTACCCACGTCGGGGGCAAGAAGGGGAAGGTGACTTTGGGTCCTCCTGTGGCTAAGCACTGCTACCATCTCACTTACCAGGAAAACGGCCCCCTAAATGGAAGAGCAGAATAATATTTCATTTCAGAGTGGGTTAGACATAAGTTGCAGGATTTATTGGGTTTAAATCAGTATCAGTTCAAGGAACAGTCCTTCTCAGTGTTTTGATATCACTAAGAGCATTTAAGAAGTCAGTTACTCCCTGTGACTCTCAGCCAATACCGCACTTTGCAGTTATTAGTTTACATTACCAAAGTAAATACTATTCAGGTCTCCTCTTATTTCCTAGACCATTTATTAATTGTAGGAGGAAGTTTGCATTTCGCCAGGGAAGCCACTCAGAAGCCTGGCAGGATATGGAAGGGAGGAGAAAGGAAAGGTAAAATGTCTCCTTATTGAGAGATGACAGACTTGGATTTCAGGCCCGTAAGTCATTATTTTATCAGCCATCTGCTCAGTTTTTAGAAGCCACAGCAATGCCATCACTTCAAACTCAATAAGGGACAGAATATTTTGAATGCAGAGAAAAATTTACCTCAAGTTCTGTTTACAGAGTGGCACAGCATTGTTAGAAAACAGATTAAGTACTTTGCAGAGAAAAAGCAGGAGAAGACCCTGTCAAAAAGTGAGGGAGGGACCCACCCAGATCTGGTGATTTATTTTTAAATCTGTGTCATGCAGGTTAACTGTCGGTGCTGGAAAGAGGTGAGCACAATTTAAACTCATAATTAAATAGCTATAGAAAGGCCCTGTCTCTGGCAGAGAAATTACAAAGTAAACATCAGTTAAACCATTCCCAGCATCACAACCTCTCAACTTTTATTCCTTATTCAGGGTAATAAAGTCCTGCTCTTAAGTAGGGTAGCCAGTGACACCAAACCATTTCCCAAGTGCCGGATCATTAGTTCCCTTAACGTGCTGTTCTACTACAGATCTTGTACCACTTCTTAACAGCTAAATATTTAAAGTAAAATAGAGCTGCCACACAACATGATATGATTACAGATGGTTCTGCAGAAAGCTTAACCATCCCAGCGTAGAATGAGACGAACTACAGAAAAACAGATCTATAATTTAGGGATTACAGGTTTTAAAGTGAAGCTAATGGATCCAGACAAGTTTTGCTGCACTGTTTGAGTTGCTTTTATGGGCAGAATCTGTAAAAATATGTGATTCCGTGGTGGTTAGGCACTCACTTACAAGACTGCATGAACTTAATCACTTAAAACTACATAGCTGGGAGAACAGAAGAGCAGGAAAGGCCAATCCCGCCACCTCTGCTGTGGGAGAAAAACCCAAATACAAAAAGAGAGATGCGCTTTGATAGCAAAGCTGGAAAGAGAAGAGCTTACAAACAAATAAACATTCTGTCAAGTTGACTTTCAGAGGAAGCAATTGCTGCATCAACAGCAGTGATTTTGTGTCAACGAGAACCGCAGGGAAATGTTTCCTGTGGTTTTGGTAGGTCACTGTAATGCTGGGAGAGGAGAGGAAAGTAGTAGCTGGTATGCTTACATGTGTTAGGTGCTGTCATCACTGCAGAAGTGGTTCGAGATACGACAACTGACAGATTCATTGTCTCGAGAGAGTTTTTATTTCTAGAGAAGGGCATAAAGATGTAGATATTCATTACCCTAAGTACAAATACACCGGTCGTTTTTTCTATATAGTAAAATTGTTTCCCCTTCCTCGTCATCACTTGGCCATTTCCTGCTGTGGATGTTTCTTTGCTTTGCTGTTAGCCCCGCACTCTTGCCGCTAGCAGAATTTTGTTCAAAGCCAAAAGCATAGCTACAGTTTTGCTCTAACTTAAAGACAGAGCTCTATCTCATCGGAGAAGTCAAAGAGCCCCCAAAACAGAAAACAAATGTCCCTCCTTCCCAAGAGAAGAACACCAAACACCCAAACCCGTGTCATGCAGTGTCCTCACTCACTGCCAGAGGAGAAGTCCCCGGACAACTCCCAGCAAACAGCTTGTGGGAGCAGATGGACCTTAAATAGGGCAGGGCAGTAACACTGAGTTGCTTCCCACCGAAACCCAGGGAGCTGTTGTTCCCTGACACCTTCTCTGCTGCCTAAGAATAGAAGATGCAGATGTTCATACTCCCTGTTCGTGAACCATCAGATAATGTTATTTGGTGATTCACATCGGAGGTACATTCAGATATTACCTTCTTTTTTGTCCCCAGAACTGAACTGGGGTGTATCTGCAGATCAACGATACAACCCGTATCATTCACTGAGCAACAGCTACACCATCGGCTGTAGGAAAATAGCTTCTGGCTTCGGTGTTACCCTTTGGGTCGTAGGCACGTGCTCCTCACACGCAGGAAGAGCAGATTGCGGGTGCCTTTCATCTGTTCTGAGGTGCTGCTGGCTGCGTGCATTCTGCAGCAGGGGAGGCAGAGCTGGTTGAGACTTTGTGATCATATTTTCTCCGACTTAAGAGCGCTTTCTGTCAGGAAGGGTGTTTTGACTGGCTTTTATTTCAGAACTTTTCTAACTTCCATGGCGTGGTTGGTTTTGGTTGTCAGATCACTGGCAGATTTTGTGGCTTTAAATCTGGGCTTCTTACACTGTGCGGCTGGAGAAGTGTGTAAAGAAGCAACAAAAATATTTTGTTTCTGAAAGCCAGCAAGGGATACAATGTCTAAAGTGATACAGAAATATTTTGTCTTGACCAAAAATATTGATCAACAGTTGCAGCCTTGGATAAAGGAAGTGTTTATTTTTTGACCACCTGTTCTCAGAATGTTTTGCTAAGTAGTTTAAACTGTTCCAGAGAAACAGCCCTACTGTGGTTGAGACGGGGATGGCTTTTGACAGAGGTGCTTCAAAAGGAAGAGAAACGTGTACTGGAGTTCCTTACAGCACAAGCGGAGAGCTGATGTTAGGGCTCCTCAAAATTTCTGGGTTTTTCCTTTCTCAAGTGCAGCCAGGTTGTATTTTCAAGGTTTCCTGCTGAAAGCCTTATTTATAAAACTTACAAGCAAAGATTCTTAGCTATCAGGAGCTAAGGTTTTGAAAAAACCAAAAATTACAGTTACATGAATTGGTAACGCTACTTAACGCTTATTTGCAGTGATTCATAGTCAATTTACTCGTCAAATAATTTGCTGCTTATCATCTTAAGAGGGCAGCCTAGAGCCTGGGAACAGAGCTGAGTTATATTCACACCGCTGCATCACCAATAAATTCTCCAATTAGAACTTGCCTAAAAAAAAAAAGAGACAAACAGCAGTAAAAGGAGTAACTTGTGTTCACTCATCAGCGACAGAGGGAGTTGAGTGCTCGGAGGGCTTGTAGACGTGTGGGGCTAGATGGCACAGAACGGTCTTTCCCTGTTCTGAGGGTGGGAAGAGGAGTTTAAAAGCATCGAAGTGCCTTCATAACTTATGCCCTAGTCGTACAGGAGTCACATTTGAAAGTTTAGCTTTTATTAGCCTAAAATAGATCTTTATTTTCAGCAGCATTTGAATACAGCGAGCCCAGGTAGTGTCAAAAGATTTGCAAAGGAATCATCAGGAGCCTGGCAGCTTTCATTGTGGGGCCAGGCATGCTTCAGCAGTGATTCTTCCCTTGAATATTTCCCTGCTTCCTACACTTTCTACTACATTGTTAAACATCCACTGGTTTTCCCAGCTGCTGCAAAACCGAGAGCAGATGAAAATACCAACTTCTTGGCCATTAATTATAGTTGCTAGTCTGAATATCTAAGAGGCAGAATGATGCACAAAAGCTTCTGTGCTAGCATTATTTCTTTTCCTGTGATTTCCTCAGGCCTCCTGGCATTGATGAGGAGGAGCCTGCCCACCCACTGACTGGTTTAAGTCTAAATTCTATATAAGGAGGCATGGATATTCTTCCAGACTAACAGGAGCAGCAGCTTTGTTAGAGGCAACCAAACCCTGGGCAGCTTGTCAACACAATGATCTGATGTAGGTGCCTTCGGGATTTTGAGTAACAGCCAAGGGGAAGGAATGTGCCCCGTGTTATTTAAGTGATGGGGAAGAAACTTCTACAACCAGGGTCTCAATTCCGATTTGGTCATAAGGGAAAAAAAATGCATTAAGGAAGTCTGGCTTAAGTCAGTAGGCTTGCAGTGTGGCAGCCTGCTCCTTTGATTCAAAGGAAATCTTTTTAAGGGTACACTATCTTCCTGATGTGATTAAGCACATAAAAACAGCAAAACCAATCATGCTTTAAATAGATGCAGAGCTATCAAAATCCTCATATCCTGACTTGCCTTTAACTATTATCTTTTCCTCCTATGAACACTGTTAGTATGGGACCCATGCAAGAACAGAAGAGATGGAAACAGCTTCCTGAGGGAAGATCTTATTCCTCTTTGCATTGTACTTTTCCAGCTGTCTAGTACGAGTCATTTCAATTCTAAATCCCTGTGAGCAGAATAATCTGGTGTAAAAGCCTTCTCCTGTTGAAACAGAGGGAAAAGGAACACGGCTATATTATTTTTCTAGTTCCTTTCAGCCCTACCTCATTTATAAATGCAGTGACAGTTGCTCACTACTCAGGTTTGACTCCCCTCTATGTAGGAGCTATAGAATCAGGGACCAGCGTTGGCCTGAAATTTTACTACTTGCAGCAAAACCACCAGAAGTTTCTCTTGCTGGTGGCAGCCTGGAAACAGCCACTTCCACAGGCCTCCTGCCCGAGCTAGTTCACCTCCATTCAACAAGCACAAACCATTAAGCCGCTAATAAAACGTTTTATAGTAACAAGTGTTAAAATGCACCCATTTATTGATTCCACTTGCAACACAGACTTCCCCGGCCACAGAGCATTTCAACACAGTCAGTTCCAAAGAGTATTATTTCAAGTTTCAAACAGTATTGACAGTCAGAGTGGGGTGTAGAGACAAGTGCAATTAATAGATCTGGCTTGTTTGTCAGAGAGGAGGTAACCCTGTGCAGTCACACGAAGGTAGATAATGATGAAGTGCATTGCCCTAGCCAGAGTATACATGCATATGGAAGAAAAAGAAAGAAGAGTCATCTACATAAATACACGTTTTGCACTGAGGTACACTTAGCTCACGTCCACACCCGTCCCCCAGGAGAGCAGGAAGTTAGTGCTGCTAGCAGAAAATACACCAGCTTTAGTGTCACTCTTCCAAGTAGGCTTTACCAACCTTGTCCCTTAGAGTACAAGCACCTGTTGGCATCTGAGTCCCTCGCAGAATCCCTGGATTCATCACTTGGCCGCAGACAAACCAGCAGTCCACTCAGTGGCTGCTGCACCAGCTTTCACGTGCTCTTTCAGTGCTCCTCTGGTTTTTCCCCATTGCTAGCTTTGATCTTCTCCTTATCCTGCAGAGCAGCCTGGGTTTCTGCCAGACAGCATGGGATCTCTTTTGATGTCTGCCCATCACCACAGACCTCAGCCATTTCTTCACCTTCCTCTGCTTTAAAAGCACTTTCTTCCACATCTTCAGTAATAGGAACCTCCGTATCTTGTTCCAACTGGAGATCAGGTGGGGCTTCAGCAGCACAGCATACTTTCTCTTCTACTGCCTGCTCTTCTGCAGATCTCTGCTCATTTGTAATGCCTTCTGTTGTCTCTGTAGTCTTCAAAGGCAGCTCTGGCTCCTCCATGGTACACAAAGCAGCCAGGGAGCCAGCTGCCTTCTGCACGAGCGCTTCCTGATGTGTCTTTCCAACGCAGGTTTCCTCTGAAACACACACCTCTCCAGCCTCTTGCTCCGCGCCAGTCAGCAGCTCGGGCTCCACCATAGCAGACAGAGCCTTGCCAGGTCCGCCGTGGACATCTGCAGACACATGGACTTCAGCCTTTACTGTAGTCCGTGTGAGAGGTGTTGCTTCATGATCCTCACAGCTGAGCTGCTTATCGGGTATACAGGTGCCAGGAGGATGCAGAACAGCTTCGGTCTTACTGCTCTCTTGTGGGCTTCTCCTGGCAGAATGGACTTCTTGTTTAGTCTGCTCAGGGAGTTCCTGGCACTGCATCACCTCCGTGCTAGGTTTGGCTTCAGGGTCCTGTGACACCTCAACATCTTGTGTGTCTCTGGCAGTCACGGCGAGCGGGGCCTCCGCATGTTGTGCGCGTAGAGACGCAGCCTGCTCTCCTGTCTCCCACTTAGCCTGGGCAGCAGATTCACTTTCAGGAGTGTCCAGCGCCAGTTCTGCAACAGAGAGTTCAGGATCTTTTGGAGTCCTTCCTATGCGAGCTGAACGACAATGGTTCTCCCCAGTCCATGTTGACGCATCATGGAACATACGTGCGGTCCCTGATGTCTTTTTGCCTTTGGCCTTGTAGAAAACGACTCTCTTAGGAAACACACAGAGCCTCTTGTTCTTGCCAAAAATACCTCCCATCGCCAGCGGTGAAAGGAGCAACTCAGCCAACCGCCTTGCACTGGAGAGGCTGCTACCCAGCTATGGGCTGCACGCGGCCTGAAGATGAGGAGGGAGCTCTGTCTCTCAACAAAGAGGTGGCTTCACACCTGCAAGACACGGGGATTCATCAGCCCATATCCCTTTGGGGGAGTTTGCTGTGCAGTTCTCCTAGTAGTAGCTGCTGAGCTACTGCAGAGCATTGTCAGAGATCAAAGGAGGGAGCTAAACACCGCTAGAATTGCACAGGGCGGGGGGCACAGAGACCTTTTAAGAAATAAAGAAGAGGAAGAAGAAGAAAGAGGCTCCCTGTCAATCAAACCAGACCACACTGGAAAGCAGTTACAGCTTGTAGGAGCCGAGCAGACGCTGCTGCGTGCCGTCCTTCAGCAGGGTGCCTGCAGCACCAGGGGGACTCTGTCCTACTACAGACTCGTACAGCAGAGCTGCCAGGTTTGTTAGACTCTAGTCAATGAGGTGTTCAGACTACTGGTAGTAGCTGGGGGCAGAAGGGAAGAGAAGCAAGGCAAGCAGAAAAAAAATACACATTAATTTAAAACTCACAAGACACAGCGTGGCCTATTCCTTAATAAGGCCATTAAGAGAAGACTGCAAGAGGCACAACACAAACCAAAAGTAAAAGAACTTCTCCCAGCACCAGCCTAACCCTTGAGGACCAAGGGGCAAGGTCTCCTTGAACACTTACACAAGTTAACAACAGAATTACTTGTACTTAGAGACCCAGACTCTAAAGGTGCACTTGAGTTGAAATAAAGAACAAACCATAAAAATCAAGCCCCACGCCAGCTGAGAGACCCACAGGCTGCACAGAACCACAGCACCAGCACCCCTCACCCAAAGACCTTCTTACCAGCACAGCTCCACACTCCCCACCAGACACCCAGCACCTGCAAGGCAGAGCCCGTGGGTGGTGTTAAATAGGAGGAGGTGGTCCCATGCAATCTCTTCCCCCTTCGACTCCCAACATTAGTTCCGGCAGGTTGTAAAGTTCCCTTACACGACGTGTTTCTATTTTTCCCAGCCATTTCATGGCCATTGGAAACAGCGTATAGCTGGACTTCCTAAGTGCAGTTGATAGGTGATTAGCTTCGTGGTGGTCATTTGATAATTGGCACTGATTACTTAACATAGAGCTGGAGAAGGAACACAGAGCAGTCACGGACAAGGAGAACCGGCCGCTGTTTGTAACGTGTGGTACCAAATAGCAGAATAATGGCCGAGCTGCTGGCTGTGTGTGACCAATCCTTTCATTTACAAACGAGGTTCCAGAAATCGTAGTCTCCCATATTATTTTATATGGAGCAGTTAGGGGAGAAAAATTATCCCCCTTTCTACTTCTGAGCTGTCTTCAACTGGCTGAGTGGTGCAATTAGCTATTTGACAGTGGCTGCGGATTATTTGAATGTTTCCAGCCGCAGCTGATCGCCCTCTCTTGGCGCTGACATTGCTGTATCGCCCCGGTTGTGTTCACTGACTGCAATCGCTTGTAACGTCAAATAGGTCACACGGGCAAAACACAAAAGCAAATATTCATTAAAACCAAACTAATCCCAGAGACGTGAGCATAAAGGCAGGTCCTAAATATCCACTGCCAACAGCGATGGATCTGAACAAAACCCCCCAAAATCCAAATAGCTGGATTCCAGGCTTCTTTTTTTACATAAAAACCCTCAAACTCCATTTTTTGATGCCAGATCTGGTTCGGCATCCTATACTTTGCCTAGCCGCTATGATTCCCTTAACGCAGAAAACACAGCAGGAGTTTTTGGCGAGGTAATTCCATGCGTGCAGCCACTTCTGGGACCCACAAGGCGACAGCAGTCACATCTTGCCTTTTAATGCGGTCCAGCAGCTGTTCTGCACGATAACAAGCCGGCCTCCCTATCTCGGTGGCTGCACCGATGGCGTGTTTACACTGGCTGGAAGGGCTTCACTTCATGTCCAGGGGTTTTATGACAGCTTTTCAAAAGCCTTTTTTGTAGGCTTCCTATTGGGCTTTAGCGGGACTGAAATGTGTGGGCAGGGCCTGATTTCTGTGTGGGAAACTTCTCTGACGTGAATCTGTGATTTTGACATGTGAGATACAGGGATGACAATACCCAGAGACCGTCAGAGCAGCGGCTGAAGAACTCTGGTGCCTTCAGGGACATCGGAGCTTTGCAAAACCGTAGCTGGAAGGAAATGAGGCATCCGCAGCTCAGCCCTCGCTTCCGCGTGGGCCAGTGTTAGTCCCGGTGTCTTTCCAAAGGAGCAGAAGCCGATCTGCTCTCGGCTGAGAGACACAGCTAAGTCGTAAAAAGAATGGAAGAAACCAGTAAATTGATTAGAATTTGAGGAGAGATTTTTGAGCCCCTGCCTATGTTAAAAGTGTACACCTTTGTTTTGAATGCTGCAGGAACTTTGTGAGTTAATTTGTTGATTGTGAGAAAAAAATGACTACTGCTAATGCCACAGATAGATAACTTCTTTCGGTGTTCTGTACAAGGGGAAGATGCTTTGTCAGCAGCTCATCGCTTGGTGGCTGGAATATTTCTGAGATTCAAAAGGTAACATTTCTTATCCTCGTATCATTGTGAAAAATGGAGACATTCTAGTAACAGAGGCCAATTTATACCCATTTGAAACAATCCAGAAAATCTCTTCCATGTGAGACACTACAGGAGACAGGACATAACACAGAAGCGGCGGAAGGAAAATCTCGCTGTCAGAGCAATCACATCTTCTCCCTTGACTAGCTGTAGCATTTGTTCCACAAGCCTCTTCCGATCTCTGCTACTTTGATATATTTAAAAGGGCTGTTCCGAAAAATCATACGCTTCATTTTTTGACCAATATAAAAAAAATAATGATAGACCTTACGAAGAGCCAGGCTCAGACGTCAGCTCCAAATTGTGCTGTGTGATGGAGTGCTGTACAACAGGAGCCTTTTAGACGGCATCCCTGCTCGTAAGGCGCGTGCCACAGTCAGCTCAGGACAGCAGTCTGTGTGGCTTGGGGTTTTTATTGCGCAGAGTTCAAGCTGCTCCCTCGTACTCGAACTGTCTCTTCCTTCCAGTGCACATGGCAGGGCCTCTCAGGACATTTAGTGTGGCACCTAGACGCACTGGATGATCTGCCCAGGGGCTTCTCTCATTCATCACAGCGCTGACGTTACAAGAGAACGACAGGCTACGTTTGAAAAGTTCCCTTTTTAAAGAGCAAGAAAGGTTTTCCAACACCGAGCTCCACAGCTGGCTGGGAGGCCAGCGCTTCGCTTTTCCAGATGGTGCACGTGAAGCTCACTGCAGAGTTCCTGCCTTCCTCTTGTTTCCAGGCTAAGGAACCGCATGCCTGAGACTTCACAGGGTTAAGAAACGTGTGCCATAGCACAGCTCCTTCTTGCTACCACGCTTAACAGAATTAACTTGCCAGCCTATGGACAGGCATAAATGTGGTTGGTTTCTCCTAGGGCTTCTTCCTCAAAGCTCTCACCTGCCTGAAGCGCAGTTTTGTTTCTGGGGGAGGGTGGGCGGAAGAAGAGCAGTTAACGTGCCCCGTTCTCTGCTCGGCAGCCCTCAGACACACACGTGTACAGTGAGGACTGGGGGACGTTTTGCAGAACAAATCCATTAAGGCAAGCAGGTTTCAAAAGATGGATCTTGAGTAAGCTTTGCATAAGTTATCTTTATTTCATACCTGTCCTTTTTGAGGCCCAAGCAGCCCACTGTAGAGGCAGCCCACCTGAGCAACAAGCAGGCCTTACTGACCTAGAGAAGCCTTTTGAGGAACAAAGTATTCCAGGCACCTCTTTCCTTGTACTTACAGACTCCTAAGCGAAGGAAGATGTTTGGCAAGTCTGACAGACGAAGCTTTGTCAGCTCAAATGCAGTCAGAAGGACAGAAGTCAAAGTGTTAGAAGAACAAAACCAAAGCCTATCTCTTGCCAAAGCAGTTTCTTCAAAGCATTGTTTCATCCCCAGCATCTCTTCACACACTTAACTCCTCCCTCCTCAGCTTTCTGCTCTGCGCAACCAAAGCAGACGAAGGCACCAGAATGATACTTGGCCTTGTAGAGTTTCCCCCAGCTCCCTTTTAAGCCACATTCCTCGAGCACGCTATAACGCCTAAAAACCTGCAGCGTGCCATCCTGCCGGCCTCACACAGCCACAGCCGGGCCCTTCCCCTGTACTCCGAGTTTGTTAGAAGGGCTTTTAAAAAGGACTTGGTCACCGTTCATCCTTTGAAGTGTGTAGAGAATAGCACAGAGTAATTTCAGTCATTCTCCCCTCTCATTAATGCTCAACAATTAAAACACATTCACTATGGAGTTCCGCCACGATCTTAAAATGTTTTATTTGCAGTATAAAGTTAGGAACATTAAAAGTCAGTAGATTAAAGCTGCGATACACAGACTTATGCATTCTGATCAAGACTACATTTTTTTTAAATTTCTGCATAAGCAGGACAACTAACATGAACGCTTCCGCGTACAAAGAACAAGCCAGAATTAGCATTTCATCACTTTCCTGTGAAAATTTGTTCAATATTGACAATAAACCAGGGACTATCAGTCGTACAAGAGAAGTACACAGGGAGGTAGTTCAAACATTGATTATTTGAGGTAGCAAGGGAGGCTGCTTTAGCCTCACAGAAAACATCTGACTGTCCTAGATTAGAGGAGCACTTGTCTACTCTGTTCTCAGACTCTTAAGACTAAGAGATGAAACCTCCCGTCACCATACCGCACTGGGAGAGCGCAGTGCCCAACTGGGTGAGTGAAATGGGTTTGAAGTGAATCGGGTCTCTCCCAGTAAGGCATGATCTCCTGAAAAAAAAAAAAGCTACTCAAAATAGTAAGAAACAGAACTATGACTAAACTACAGTCAGGAGAATTATCTGTGCATACTTCACGTGGTGTATGCTTAGCAAGACCACTCTCTCATGTCCAGGACTCATTTCACAAAATCCCGAGTTAACAGCTTCTTGTAGCCAAAATTCCTAAAGGCAGGTACGTCGTCCTCGCCACTGAACCTGATACTCGACACCAAGCCCTTTGATCCCCAGCTCTCTCAAGCTTCAGCATTTTCAGCCTCTATTTCTTCACTACTCCCCAGCGCTTCGGACAGTGAGGGTGCCACATGTAGGAACTCAGCTTCTTCCTCTACAGGTATCTGAACACAAGTTAGCGCTTCTTCTGGAAACTCTGTTTGTTGCATGACCCTGTGCTGTGGCTCTGCCTCGCTTGCTGCAGTTCCTGCATCACATTCCCTGCTCTCCGTATCTTGCAGTTCAAAGACTCCACTGCTTGACTGGTGTAAAACCTCGCTGAGTTCCGCAGGCTCTGCACAGCGCAGGCTCTCTGTCTCCAGTGCAGTTGGCAGGCTAGGCTGGGTCTCTTGCTCTAAGAAGTCAAGCAGATCACTTGATGGCTCTAGAGCCTCCAGTTCTGGATACAGGGACCCCTGAGGCACTGCAGGAGGAGAGTACATCTCAGCCATACCATTTGCTGTGACTGCCAAAGGATCCTCTGTCTCCCTAGCCTTCAGTGTAGCCTGCACACTCAGCAGAGCTGCTGTCTCTACCACAGATGTAAGCTCAGCCCTCTTGGTGGACAGAAGACTTATTTCAGCAAGCCTAGCCCTGTCCATCTCCTCCACATGCTCAGCAGAAAGGTAGGTCTCAGGCTCCTCTGCCAGTTGCACAGCAGACAGCAGCAAGTTCCTTCCTATGAGACTCTCTCCAGCAGACCTGATCTCAGAGTCTTGGCCAGCTGCAGTTTCACTTGTGAATTCCATGAAGTTGAAAACATTTATTTCTTGGAGAGTTATTCCAGCATATGGACTGCCCTCGCTGCCAGCCTCTGCCTGTTCTTCATCCTGCTCTATGTCTGCAACAGTCTTTGCATCCTGAGCTGTGTGTGTAACAGGCTGGACCTCGGAAGCATGAGGAACAGGTTTTAGCTTCTCTTCTGTGTTACCCACTTTCTCTCTTTCTTGCTGGTTGTCTGCTTGAGTTAAGACTTTAACTTCTCCCTTGGTCTCTCCATCTGCAGGGGCCACCCAGAAGTCTGTGGAGTCCCAGGCTGCTTCCCATCCCTCAGTCATTCCCATGGGATCTGCAGCAGAGAGGTTCTCAGTGTTCTCCTCTGCAGCACCAGCTGATGGGTGTCGATCCTGGCTCAGCAACTGCACCTCTTCAGATAATTGTTTAGAGACTTCCAGGGCTGGTGTGGAAGGCTGCGTGTCAGCGCATCGCGACGTCTCCCCCGAGGTCTGCAAAATGGGCTTGGTCTCGCTGGTCTCGTCATTTGCTTCCTCCACCTCCTGTTTCTTACACGTCCCACAAGTCACACAGCAGATCTGCTTGCTGAAATCGCTCCCCATGTTGTCACCCGACAGAACCTGCCAGAAAGAACAAACGTATATCATAACTGTTTCACAACAACGTCTCCTTACGCATCAAGGGCTTGTTGACTCTGCTCCTACAGAAGTCTGTCCGCATGCAGGTGGACTGCGGGGTTCTGCACAAAAGGACGGGCCGCCTTTTACAGCAGGAGCTGAACCGAGTTTCATACACCAGAGAACGTCTTTCCACCACACCTTGGGCGAGTGTCGGCGAGGCAGAAGTGACAGCAGCACCCCTGTACAGTCTCAGCAGCTCACCACTAAGATCTGTGGCCCCGAGGCAGTTCAGAGCTCTGAACTTGCACTTTGATAAGGGTTCACATCAGTCACTCGGGCGTGTTTATTCGTTGGCAAGGCGGCAGTCAGGGCTTAATTCTGTCAGGTAGCACAGTCCAGGCGCAGTGCGTTACCAAGAGCAGCTCGAAGGGGAAACTGAGGTTACACTTTTACTCCCTATAAAATAACCAACCAAGCAAGCAAAGAGTCTTTGTTATTTGGGACGAAAGACTTCAACCGCCCGCAGTTGTTCTCCACAGAGAAAAATACTTTCTTCTTGCTGAAGCCACGTGGGCTTGTTTAGTTTCTAGGGGTAGTACAGAAGGAGTCAGACTATGAGCTGCTCAAGACAACACAGCCACACCGTAACCCATTAGTTACGTCATGCACCAGGGCCCAAGCGCTTTGGGACACCACATTTTTCAGCTTCAAAGCAGCCCCCCAGCCTCTCAGCCAAAACCATGGCATCGTGTTTAGAAGATTTGTTAGAAACATAGAAAGCCCAAGGCATTATTTAAGCAAAGTGCCCTTAAGCACCGAAATATTTCTGTAGTTCAGGTTTGTGTCTTCCCATTGAATCACAACAGAGCACTTTGCTTAAGAACCAGCGTTCCCAGTACTCACACGGTTCCTTCCAAGTTCGTGTTTTTATGTTTGCACTTCTTTTACAACAAGGGAAAAAAGACAAGAGAAAGCAGACCATAGAGCCCTCTCAGCACCTAAGTACACTAAATACTTAATTGAAAATTAAACTAACAAGAGTACTTTAGTACAAAGGAACTCAGTTTTGGATAACACATCCAACATTTGAGAAAACCCCACAGGACGATCCCAGCCTCTTCAAATTTACACACTTCCTTAAAACATATTTTCTAGCAGCAGACACAATAATTAGCTTACTGAGAGCTAAAGATTTGTGTAAAGGTCTTAGATTAAAATAGCTACTCACCAGTCTACTACAGATGAAACCCCCAGAACACAACAAAACCTCCCAAGTACCTCATGGGCCTCAAGCTCAACTTAAATAGTACTGAGGGGTCACATAAAACCACTTCCCCCAGCTCCTTGAGCATCAGTTCCCTGAACCTTCAGTTCCCTCCCATTCTGGGAACAGCTGATGCGGTTACACCCTTGATTTTACAGCTGAAGGTGTTTTATTGGCCATTTCGTGTTGCTTTTTATCAGAGGGTAAACTCAAAGTAAAACACAGCTTCTGTTTATTGCAAACGGGCCCTCGGTAGCAATACTGGAGCAACGTGCTGCCGTAAAGCCAGACAAGGGGAGGGATCCACGGCCGTGAGAGCGGTTCTCAGGGAGCGGGCTGTGTCGGGCAGCTGGGGATTTTCCTCAGCTCCATCCTCCACCTGCCGCGGGAGTGACTTCCGAAGGGTTGCTGGCTTCAGCGGGAACGGGGCTGGGCAACCTCTGAGCTGGTCTGCTGCCGGC
Source organism: Eurystomus gularis (assembly GCA_013400335.1). Classification (NCBI taxonomy): domain Eukaryota; kingdom Metazoa; phylum Chordata; class Aves; order Coraciiformes; family Coraciidae; genus Eurystomus; species Eurystomus gularis. The sequence goes on along the minus strand of VZZY01024585.1, from coordinate 318,832 downwards.
AGCAGCGTGGCAGGCTCTGCAACGTTAGGACAAGGCAGATGTGAAATGGAAGAGCAGGAGCGGGGACAGCCCTCGGTATCCTCAGGATTAAAGTTTTCCTTCTGGATGTTTGTTGTTTCCCAGACAGGTCCCTGTGTTTTGTTGCTCCTCTAGTTGTGACCGCAGACAAACGTGAATTGTTCGAGGGCTTCTCTTCACCTCAGCGCTCAGGAAGTTTGAAGTCGGGGTTACAGCCACATTTTCAGGCCAGGTGGAATTTTTCCTCTGTTGTCTGTAACATCTATTGCCTGCCAAGAAAAACAGACCAAATCTGTGCCTTCAGTGTAGGTCACGTCCTGGGAGATCTCACCTGAATTGCGTGTCCTTCCTAAGTGAGGAGAGGGCACCCTCAAGGCTTTTATAGAACTCTTCCTCACGTACTTTTATGCATTTTCTTAGTTCCTTTGCTTAGCGAAGAACAAACACTCCCCAAGTGAACCTGACCCGGCTCTGCAATGTGCTGGGCTGAGCCTTTCTTTTCCCCCATGTCTCTCTCTTTTATAACTTTGCCTGACTGCGGCTCTTAAACCATCAAGGAGTTCTTCTGGCTCAGAAGGAGTTCTGTCTCCTCTCATCGTGTCCTATTTTCTGCCTCCACAGCACGACACAGACGTTTCTGAAGGAGCAGGCGTTGTCTGGGCAGGGCACACAGGCTAGCGCAGGTGAAGTGGGTGCGTTGGCACATTTAATAGTTGCTAATAGACATATTAGTTGACATAGTAGACATTATAGTAGCCATAATAGTTGCTAATAGACATAAAAGTTGGCTTATTTATGGTTTATCCTCAGTCTTGATTAATAGGGGAAGGACACTAGATGTAAATGGGGAAAATATGAGATATAAATATCAGTAAGAATACGTGGACAGGTCCTAGCTCCTCCAGCAGTTTCACAGCCTATAAGGAAGGCCCTAGTCCTCTTGCATTGACTTCTACCACCTCTAAGCGGGACTAGCTTGGACCAGAGTCAGTGAAACCTGCCTCATCACAGCCAGGCAGGCAAGAGAGGCCTGCAGGCAGAGCGGGATGAACAGCAACCATTTCATTAAACCTGGAGAGAACAAACAGTTGCCTCTTTTGAGTCTGTTCCCCCCCGGTGAGCTCACTCTGCCTTCTCTTTGCCCACCCTCTGGCTCTTTAGTGTAGCAACACCAACCTCCTTACAAATAAGCGCAGTGACCACAGCAGGGTGCAGCAATAGCTCGTGTCTCACCCCCAGCGACGGTGCAGGCTGCCGGAACAATGCTTTCATATTGAAGTGAATAAAAAAGGGAAGCAAAACTTAATAGCAGTATTTTAATATGAGAGGTGCAGTTAAGATTGAACAGTGATGCAGTTACATTGTGCAGATGTAAGTGTGAGGATGCCTGTCTGTTCTAGGGTTGGAGAACACCATCCTTTGGGAAAGGGACATCACCTTTGCATTGACAGAAACTGCCTTCCTTGCTTTCAAGGAGGAAGCAGAGCTTGGAGTTTTCCAGAGGCCAGGATATGGTCACCACAGGCCCCTCAGGAGGGAGGGAAAGCTCAGTAGTGCTTTACAGTCACAGAAAATGAAACCTCATCTTATTAGCAAAAGCAGAAGTCAGAAACCACCCGGAACTGAGGGCAGAGGCAGTTTGTCACCAGAAGCATCCGTGGGACAGAGACACTAAGGACTGTACAAACTACATTTATCAATTTAAATAACAAATAAACATCTCCTACAATTGCTCATGCAGATACAAAGCTGTCCTACAGGGTAGGGGCTGTTTTATTGCAACTACTTCATGTCATTGACTGCTGAATTCCGTGGCACTTCACATACATGCCAAATACATTCCCACAGCACATGGGGCACAGTACGTTTAATGCCAGTCTGCCAAGTTTTATGCTCCTACATCAAGGCTGAGGTTCAAGGCTCCTCGCTGATCACACTGGACTGCTTCCCTGTGCTGTCTTCAGGCTCACAGCACACCTTGATCATTCTCTTCCTCTGGCATGGAGACCCGTTTTCACATTTCTTGTGCCTCTGTGGCATCCCAGACTTCTGGAGTCCTCTTTGGTCTCCATCACAAGCTCAGCTTCACAACTTGGAATTTAATGCAGTCCCAAGTTCAGAGGGCAGAGTGCTTAGTGCAGGAACCAACAGCTGTTACACAAATGTCCAGTTTGAGAACAGCAGAATTGTCCTTTATACTCTTTATTTGTTCCCCACACTGTCAGGGCCTCGGCTGAAGCAGAGCAGCTTCTGGTGCCTAGGCAAAGAACTCTTTCCAACCCACAGATAACAGAACAGCGAAAGATCATTTGATCAGCAAAGATCATTTACTTGTAAGGGTTCATGTTCTGTTACACAAGACTGAAAATACAAATACTTTGAAATGAAACACAGCTCTCCCCTTGTGGGTGAAGTACCAGCGTGAGAACTCACCTACTCCAACACATCAAAAACCACTTTAAAAACACACTTTGACAACATATTTTGACAAGTGCTTAATTACAGCAGTGTTTCACCAGGCATTACACTCCCCTTTGTTTTACTGGCAGGTGGCACAGAATATACACCTTGCCTATCAAACAGAACAGCTCCACCATGTCATCTGCTGGCAGCTCAGCACGAAGCAGAGCACCTCAGTGTCACACGTGCCTGGTTCCAGCACGCACCCAGACAAGGTGCAAACCCCGCGTGCAGAGCTTGGCCAACCACTTCTCCACATGTCCCCGAGTCTTCGGTTCAGTTCCTCCTTACACCATTCCCTCTCGTAGCACGTACAAGATAACATTTAATGTCATTTAAATTTTACAACTATGTGCTTGTGACATTAAAATACTGTAACTTGGCATTATAAGTCTTGACATGTTAAAATAGTAAAATAAACAGAAAGTCTCATTTGATCTGTTTCCTTCATCTTTCTGTGTATTTTGGCATTTACAGCATTGGAGAAAGACACTGTCTGGTGGAGGCCAAAGCACTTGTCTTGGCAAAGCTTCGTGATTTCATTCAGATGAGCTACAAGGAGATGCGTTGCTGGGTCTGAGCACTCAGGCCCACAGCGCTCAGCCGCCAGCAGCCAAAGTCCCAGCGCAGGCTGTGCAGCATTCCCCTCCGCTCCACAGCTGGCCAGGCCTTCCAGCGTTCACCTGGAAGCACATCAGCTCTAACAGCACACTCTGAGGTACAGATGGATTCAACAGCCCCCAGCAGGGCCTGGTCAGCGGCCAGGGAACCACAGCCAAACTCTGCCAGCGCAGTCGACCACGCTGCCTGCAGACGTTGCAGGGAGGATCCATCAGCAGAGGCCCAGCTCTCACACTGACTCAGCCTCTTCCTTCGAGGATGTCCATGTGTACCAGATTTGGTGACCATAATCATTATTCTAAAGCTTTCAATAAAGAGAAAAAGACCAAGAGCTTGCTTCAAGTGCAAATCAAGCCCCATTTCTAACCTTTTCTGTGACGTGTCTGCCCAGCGTGAACTTAGCACCCAAGCTCTCTTCAGGCTTTAACAGATGAGAACAAGACACTGCATTTTGTACCTCATGTAGCTCATCTCAGACCCTGTTCTCGCTCCTCTGGTCACATCCCCTGGTGTTTCTCACACAGGTAAGCCAAGCTACTTGCTCCAGACTGTTCCAAGAACTAGCAAAGCCTGGAAGCCTAGACTGGGGGAACAAGCAGTAGAGAAGGCAGACATCGCTATCTCTAAACCCATGACAATTACAAGTGAAGATGTTTTTCTCCAGAAACCCACCCCAGCTAAGTAGCACATGCTGGACTGAGCTTACAGGGTTAACAACTAGATGAAACAGCTCTGAGACAAGTGAGCAGCACAGTAAGGTTCTTTTTTTTAAAAAAGAAATTGCTTTGAACAGGATGCAACTTGAGAGCATACAGCTCAAAAAGCTTTGAAAAGTCCACGTTGCAAACATCTTTTCAAGTTAGAATGCCAGTGTCAGGCTGACAATCTCGATTAGGGAGCAGGACCTCTTTTCACATCATTACAGTCACCATCAAGGACTTGGTTGTTCAGTCACAGCAAAGAGGCCACAGTAATTGCAGGCGAGATACATCAGCTCCGCTTTTAGACTTGTCTTTTTTCCTCCATCCATTTTCCAAGGGGACTCCTTAGGTTGAGTTACAGCATCAAAAAAATTACTGTGTTGTAATTGCATGGCTGAGACAGGTTGCAAACACTCCAAGTAGCGTGAGCTACAGGGCTCAGGCTTCTTCAGGTCCTGCACTAGTTTTTGATGCTGAATCTCACCATGGCCTTTAGACAAAAAACCACAGTTGCTGTCAAACTCCTCTTCAAAAAAATCAAGAAGTCTGAGCAGGCATGGCAAGTCAGGTACTGAGGGAGCGTTAGATGACACCCATCATGTTCCGAATGCAGCAGTCTGAGGCAGAACAAGCTCCAGTCTTTCCCACTGCACAGCCTGCAACAGAAAGAGCACAGAAATACAGCCTGTGTCTCAGGCCAGCCAAGTATGCGGCCTTACAGAAAATCACCTCCGCTTATTTGACTCCCAGACTCTAGGAAAAGCTGTCAGTGCAGAGACCCCTCCTTTTCCAAGGCTGCTCAGAAATCAGCAGCACTTGTAATAAGCGTTGCTGTCAGAAGGTGCCTTTTGTTCACAAGTCTCAACCCACAAATAGGTCTCAAGCTGGTAAGGAAGCTGCCACCTTCCAGCTGCGCGGGGGATCGAAGACACCATGAGAAAACACAGACAGTTACTGCACCAGGGCAGAGTGGACAACAAAAACCTGAGATCTGGTAACGTGCTAATAAAGATATTGCACATAACTGCCTCATTTAATACAACGGGGATAGTCCCGTAATTGCTTGAGAAGCTGTCTCTGGAGAACAATTGCAAACACCTATCAAGATCATCCTCATAGAAGTGAATGATGTTGGCAGCAATACAAATCACCACCTAGCAATGCAGTTTTTAAATCTGCTAGGGGAGTATACATCCTGCTGCTGACAATAAAGGAACTGCTAAATGCAGTTAGGCTTTCATTATTTGTTTCTCCCTAATTACACTTATTTCTATACAACATTGATGGCAGTCCATCAGCATTTGTTCATTCACTAGAGCATTTCATGAGGCCAAGCCAGGCTTAAAAATAGACTCCTCTGTGATATGGAGCTCAGTTTGGATGCGATTTCTTGCATCAAGTGTGAACAGTTATATGGAAGAATTCATCTTACAGCTCTCCAGCTTGCTCTTAGTTTCCCAACCCACTAAAACAGCGTCTGTAATCGTGCTGCAGATTGCAGCAGGCTGTGCCTTCAAACATCATCTGTTCATACAGCTCAGCATCCCCGGCAAACTTCCATGTGCAGGCAGGATGGTAAGTGACATATCCTGACCACAACTTTGTTTAGCTCCTTCACATACACACGCTTATGGACACCAGCACTCCAGTTTCAACTCCGGCCCTAACGCTCCTGGAGGGGCAAAACTCAAGCTTTCAACAAGGCCTGATCTCAGCTGGATTAAAAACACATTAAAGCCACTCCGGGGGTTGAGCAGAGGTTAAACTGCCTGCGTAGACACAGCCACAACTAAGCAGCTCCACCACCAGTGTGGCCACTGTGCTGTGACCTACATTTAATTAAGAGGTACTTGCACAGGGACAAAGAGGCTTCCGAGGCGATGCACTGTGAAAAGGGCACAGAGTCAGAAGTTGGCAACAGTAAATGTCAGATAATAGCCTTACCCCAAGTTTTGGGCTCATCTCTTAGCAGCTGTCAAGTGTCACGGGCAGAAGGGCCACAAAGGTGTTTTCTCCATCAATTAGATGGCAGCTTAAGTAGTTGGTAGGTAGACAGGTCAGTTTAGGATGACAAGCCTCAAACCGGGATTAGGATGCTGATGAAGAAGTGACATTTGGGTACGCTTCTGGATCCGGGATGAAAAGCTGCATTTTCTTCTTCTGGACTAACAAGAAGCCTAGATGATTTCCTGCCTTCCAAAGACAAGGCGATATGGGCTCTGCTTTGTGATGAGGCTGGAATCCCTCCTGTCATTACCACTCCCATTTCTGGGCTGGAGAGTCAGACTCAGCACACCACTAAGACCAGGACAGGTGAATTAATTAAAATTCCCAACACATCCCACTTCTCTGGGTTGGAATCCTGCTTCTCCAAGGACTGTTAAATGTCCATCTGAAAGCAAGATAGAATAACATTAAGTAACTCCACTGCAAATGCATTTACTTTACTCAATTTCCAATTGATGTACCTTGATTCTAATCCATTTAAAAATCTCCAAACAGCTGCAGCTGTCACTTAAAATTAACTCAGGTAAAGTTAATTTGAAAAAGTTAACATAAGGCCCAATAGTGCCAACAAAGCACCAGTAACACAGCTAGCATAAAACCCACGACATCCTACGATTTGATTTGAAAATGTAACTGAGTTTCAGACTGTCTTGTTTGAATCCACAAAATGAAGTTTCAGGCCCTGCCACGCGTACCAGGACAGAGCCTACCAGAACTTCCCCCCTTTCACCCCAACGTCAGAACTTGCAAAAGTACAAGAGATTATCCAGAAAATTTACACAGCAATCAGGGCAGCACTTGCCTTACAGCCACAGTAAGTTCTCTAGAGAACAACTGCACATCCAACAGATTACCTTTATATGGGCAAATAACCCTTGCAGCAATACAAACATCTTCTCAGGTACCCCTAATCTGACAGGGGATTACACGAGCTGCAGCTGCTGGTGGTTGGCTTTGTTTTGCTTTCCCTGACTACAGTTATTACTGTTGAGTTACTTTACAAAGTGCACAGCAATTCATAAATGATTGATGGCTACAGTAAGCTTTACAGATCAAAACAGCAACCTGAATTATGCTGCTGATTTTAAAAGAACTACGAAAATTCCTACAAGTACTGTGATGCTCTGAATCATTTCAACACCAAAAATTACTTCTCAGGGATGTTTCACTCAATAGCCCGAAGAGTCCCAGATATTCATGAAACCCAGGAACTGTTAACCACACAGATCCATAACTGACTCCGTACTGTCTCACGCCTTGAGATGTTCTTGTTCATCAGCAGCACACGTAATTAAACAGATACTGCAGGAACAGGTTCTCAGTACAAAGAGCAGCAGGAAATACACAAATATTAAGCAATTAAACAGAACTGTCAATAAGCACTGTAACATACACACAGTTTTGAATCTCACTTCCCTGGAAGTGACAGCTCCAGGGAAGGAGGCTGACAAATCAGCAGTTCTTGTCAGTGCTGTCACCGGATGACAGAGGAAGTTCATTCTGTCTTTTTAAAGCTCTTCATTCACCGTACAGAAAAAGCACTGTAGTGTAAGTGAAAACGCGTGATAACAAAGCATTTTCACTATCAAGTAGAAAGCCCATTTATCATAAAAAAGGTTGGGCTGTGATCCCACAGATTCAAAAAACTTGAACTAAATATGCTGAGCTGACAGTTTTAAGTCAAGGGTAAGTTTGCCATCTACCAAAAGCAAGCCAGAAATTCACCAGTAGAGATGTTAGTACAAAATCATCAGCCATGCTTTTAAAAACAGAGGGAAAACCAACATTTAAGCCCCATATTTTTAAAGGGAAGCCCACAGTTTTTGCTGATAAAAGGAACATTACAGACAGATGGCGACAGTCATGAGAAGGAGACACCAAGGAAGACCCAGTGATAGAGCAGAAAGAGTAACAACAACCAGCAGCCAAGGGAGTGGAGAGGCACAACACTGATGTTGAAGGATGAGGAGACGCAGCCAGCTTGCCTTCTTCTGGGTAATATTAAAGGTAGAGGAAGTACAAAGAGAAGCACGCACAACCAGCAGGCAGATACTACAGAGGTGGTACCTGCACAGAGAACAGCCTCCTGAGGGCAGCACAGCTATCTTCTACTTTCAGTTGTTGCGTTTCACAGTTCTGAGGCTTCGCCCATCTCATCTGGAACCACCCAGGTCATTAAAAATGAATCTGAGTAGATATTAAAACCTTAATGGAGAATGAACTGATGACATTTCCTGGGGCTAACAGGGACATTCCACAGAAACAGACAGGAAGAATCCAGAAACACAAAGCCTTCCAATTAACTGAACACCAGAGTAATTGCAAGAACAAAGCCACAAAGGAGCCTGCATCGTGCCTTTTCCAGCAAGTCAAATGAAAGCTGACTGAGAAGAAATAATGACAAAACCATCAAGGAATTTAAAAAAAAAGGGCTGGTAGAAATGAATAGAAATTCAAAAGGTAAAATAAAATTGAAAAGGGACCTCACCACCATAGCTGAGGAAAAAAAAGAAAGACTTTTAGGTCAATCTGAGCATCTAGAACTGTATGGAAGTAAGGAAATATTAAAGTCACACAGCTTAGAAACTTAACTAACCAAGAACTCTGCCTTACACTTCAAGCTTACCCTTCAATCTCAAACTGCTTGCAAGAAAGAGCTTCTTTCCCCTTAGCTGCAGTCTTACAGCCTGTAACATCCCATCTATTAGATCATTACAAGCTCCAGGCCTGGTTCACGAAGGGTTCACCTGAAAAGACAAAGTCTCTCCCCCATGGGGCTTACAACTGCTTGTACACAGCACAGAGTATCTGCTTTACTACAGCACTGCTCAAACACCAGCGACTTGACTGAAGCATCCCCACATGAATGATTCAAATCTCCTGCTACAGGTTACAGAGACAACCATATTATACTGTTCACTGAAAAAACATCTAAACGCATCTTTGAAGCTAATAAAAAAAGTTCCTCTTCTCCATGTTTTTAGCATATTTGACTGAGAGCACCCCAGACATTACAATGCAAGAAAGCTGAGATTTGTAAACACGGTTTAGAGAATAAGGCACATGTTTAGGTTCTGACATAATTGCTGCTCACCCGCAGCTACCCTTTAAATGGCACAAATGTACCTTTACAAAGTTTACACTTTGTTGTTACGGAAAAAAACGGGGCCTCCAAGTGGAGACTGCATTTAACTGAAGGCACCAAGACAACACATACCCGTTCCAGGCCTATGAAGTATTTAGAACAGACACATAAAGACAACACGTAATTAAAACTACTAAAGAAAAATCAACGAAAGCCTTCGAGAGAGCCTCTAAAAAGGCCACAAGGATAAGAAACCAAAGGCTGCTACCGGCACACACCGAGGTCGCGGCCCACAACGGCCCCTGCAGAGCGCAGCAAGGAGCCCGGTCGCCGCCACAGCTCCCTCACCATGAACCCAGCTCCGCGGGACGCCATCTTGGCACGTCACTTCCGCTAAAGGACCAGAGAGAGCGACCAATCCCCGCGGTATTTGTACCCGCGCGGGGCCGAAGAGGGAGGGGTCACTTCCGGTCCCCGGAACATTCCAGAAGGGGGACGGTCCGGCGGCACTTCCGGTCCCCGGAACCTTCTAGAAGGGGGGCGGTCCGGCGGCACTTCCGGTCCCCGGAACCTTCTAGAAGGGGGGCGGTCCCGCGCACTGCGCGTCCCCTGAGGACGGCGGGAGGAGCGGCTTCTGTGCCTGCTGTTGAGTTTCCTCTTTCTATTTTAAAGCTCGTTTTTCTTCGTTGCGGGGTTTTCAGAAGCCGTATTTTCACGTTTCAGCGTTCTGCCTTTGTCTGAAGGGGTTTGGGTGGTGGAAGTGCGAGAACAAGGCGTATGCTGAGGGAATGAAGAGGGCTTGGGCCGTGCTGGAATGCAGTGCACCTGGGCTGGCGTTCCCGTGGAGAACAGAGGGAACGTCTGAACAAAGGTATGGAAATCCTGCTTTAGCTAAATGCTAACTAGCAGTTGTTTCGTGCACAGTATGAGTGGTTGTGTTTTTATTCTGCTTTCTTCGTTTTTTTTTAAATGTCTTTGGTATGTTTTCCACCTAGGTTTGAGATGGGGGCTCCCCACTCTTTGGAGCCTGGTCAGGATCATGTGTTCAATCAGCTGAGCCAGCAAATTGCTCATCCATGTGTTTATAAAACCAGCAGCATGTGCTCACTGTAGAAGTGTGGTGGAGGGGTTTTTTAGTCTGTGTATGGTCTTGCATATGGCAGTAGGTTTAGTAGGTGGAGCAGTTCTACTGGTGGGAAAAAAAAGCGTATGTCTCAAGGTGAGCTGAAGCTATTGTGAGAGGAAAAATACACGTTAGTGCTAAGAAAAATTAAGTATTGAGGCTGTGTGGTGATACTGAGCATTAATAATGTGAAGTGAGGTGGAAGGGTGAAAGCTATGAGGCTTTTCTTGTCCAGGGAAGAAAACAAGCACTCTGTTGCTGCTTTGGGTGTATCAGCTAACAGGTTGGTTATATTCCTTGTAGGTGATTTTTCCTAATTTCAGTGAGGAAAGAAATACTGACTTGGCATAAATGGAGAGAGTGTAAACTTGAAGAAGGAAAACAAATACTTCTGATTTTCTCTTGCTTCTGGAGATGCTGGAGGTAGACTTTGAGATCAAAACCCAGGAAAGGGGGTTGCAGGAAGTGAAAAAATTCAGTAAGATGGAATCTTTTCAGACTAAGGAACTTCAGTGACTTACTCTCTTGTTTAGAAGATAGTCAGTTTTAGTGCAGGTGTGAGAGCAGTGCTCAAAATGGGAAACTGGAGTGTGTGACTGAGAGATGAGGTAGAGTGCTATAACTGGTAAATGCCAGGATATGGGTGGTGGGAAAAAGTGTCTTCTGAGTATTATTAGAGACAGCAACCATTGAGAACTTGTTTCTTGCAACTCTGTGGATGTAATGTAGCTGTTAAAGCTTGGCTTTAGTTTCCACTTGTGTTGAGGTTGAAGAGTGAAGTTTCCAAGAGGACTTTATTTTGGTTCTTCAAGTTACAGGGTCACGGAGTCTCTTTGTGAAATAGCTTATGAGGTGGATTTTCTGTGTGTGCTCTTAAGATGTAGACAGATGAGATCAAAGGTTCTGCCATGACAGTAACTCTCCCTGTTTTCTATGTAGGCCATAATTGAGGCTTATTTGGTGTAAGTGAAAAGTCTCTTTTGCTCTGATTTCAAAATACACATTAAAACAAACACTGTGTACCTGTCAGAAACATAATACTCCCGTAAGCCTGGTGTATTTGTGGTAAGTACCTTGCCTGTGTGCAGCCTGTGAGAGCAATATGCAGTGTAAGCAGTTACTTTGTTGGAGAAGAGGCAACTGACATCTCAGAAATGGACTTTGCATTTAATTAATGTATGCTGGTCAAGCCATACATCAAGCTATGAAATCAATACAGGCTGTAGGACGAAAAGCTGGTACTATCATGCAGTTACAGCCAGCAAGGAAAATCAGGTTTTGTCTTGAAGAGTTGCTCATTGCATGTAATTAAGCTAATGTATATAAATCTACAAAAAAGTGCCTATTTTTATTAGGCAGAAACTGCTTTAATTGGAAGGCGCACTTTCAGCTGTAAGGAACTGAGCAGTGTGCTAAAATAACAGGCTTGAATAGGTGAAGCTCTTGGGTAACTGGGAGAGCACTTGCTGCCAAATAAAAGAGTTCTCTGCTGATTTGTCCCTCCTTTTTTGCAGCTTGCACTGCAGGGTGTGAGGTTTCTTTGGCTGTTTGTTGAAAATGTTCTTACAGCTTCTGAATCAGCTTTTCATCTATTCTGAGATGCTGCTTGTAGAGCTGTGAGAGCAGTGACTGTGAAGGAGGTGGCTTTGGTCTCCAAAGTGCTTACTATCAACTGAGGCAGGGTTGGGATTGGTGTCTGCATGGGTAGGACATGGGGCATGAGGTGCTTTATTGCAGGTTGCTTTGTTTTCATGAGGTGGTGAATTCCTCTTCACCAGCTGAATGCAAAGGGTGTGTTATAATGTATGTAAACGTCCACAAGAAATGTTCTGGTCTCCTCAGAAGTTTTATCTTGTTGTTCATACCTTGGTGGAGATGAAGGAAGCTCAGAGGAGATTCAGGTTGCTAATGGAACCCATCACCTGGAAGTGTTTAGCTTCTAATAGCAGTGGCAGCTGTGGCTCAGTGACAAGTGTTCTTACCAAGTAGTTAATTACTCTTTGCACAGAAAAACCAGAGGAGAAGGAAAGTGGTAGTGGAAGGGCGTAGTTACTGTTAGTAGTATAGTTGCATCTTCAGTGGAGAAACTCACTGAGTTGCACTGGGGGTCACAGCTAGAAGAGCTGTGGTTTAGAGGCTGTGCTATTGAGAGCAAAGTGAAGCTCGCTGTGAAGGTGTGTGCTGCCCATTGTCATCTGCAGAGGTAGAATGAAGTCACCTGGCCTGCCGTCAGAAATGGGTTGGGTTGTAGCGGTGACTAAATGTAACAGGACTTCTGACAATCCATGGATTTTTGCACATGGCAGGTTTCTTGCTAGTTTTTTAGCCTTTTTTTGGTTGCTTAAAAGCAACTTGCTATTTATGCAGCTCTGCTTTCAGTCTGCTCCTGGACAGGTAATGGGACACAGCTCCTTTTCTTACAACTTGGGTGTCTGAGTTTGGAGTTGCTCTTCCGTCTTAATTTTTGCCTCCTTGCTGTAAGTACTGAGCTGAGTGTTCCATGTACTCCTACTCCATTAGCAAAGCCTTCTTTCTTCTGCCTCTGCAGGCTATCTGTATTGCTTCTAGAAGTTATAAATTGGAACTTTAAAATGCTTGGCTTAACAATGTTGATAAGATTATGTACTTGCTTTTCGTTTACAGTGTGAATACAGATTAGTCAGTTTTGCAGAGATTTAATGAAGTCCTGGTCCTTTAGAGAACTCGAGAGGCACGCTGCATGTAATTTTCTACTCCTTTTGTGACTGAAACTGCAACAGATCTGTAGAGGTCTTTACAATGCCTCAGAACAGGCAGAAGTGGCTGAGAGAATGGCCTTTGCCTTTGGACTGCCTTCTTGCAGTGAGGGAATTTAGGTTTTGCCACAAATAAGCGGCTGGAGTGCTTCCTGGATTTATGGCTCTTGCTGAAGAGTTGCAGCTTTTTCTGGGATGCAGCTGTTACACCTTGTGTCTTGTGCCTCAGGCTGTAGAACGACGACTGAATGCTAACACCTTTGCTACTTCAGGGTTTCTAAAAGCAATTCTGTGGTCAGTCACCTAACAATCATGCATCTCTCCTACCAAATATTTGGAGACCTGGTGAGGTATTGCACAGATGACTGGATGTTTATCTTGCCACACGTGATGGTTTAATAGGCAGTTACTGGGCAAGGCATACACAGGAGAGCAGTTGCAACTATGTAGAAACCTTGTCTTAGTACATACTTGTTCTTTATGCTTGCAGAGACTAGAACCAGTCTGCTGAGAGCTTGTGCTGCACTGCAAGCCTAAGTGCTGGGAACGTTGAATTCTCTATAGTTCATGACCGTGTTCTTCTCCATGCTAGTAGCTTTAGTTATGAATATTGTACTATGATGGAAGATAGGCAGCAGTCCCTAGGATGAGACTCAGCTAGCTGTACAAGTCAGGTAGAACATGAGAAATGCTAGCTGTGATTGTAAAGGACCATCAGGATCAAGCTGGTGAATTTTTTTCTTGCCCAACTGCAGACTCAGACAGGGAAACCTTTGACTTGCCTCTTCTCCCTTTTTTCTGTTTTGAATCAGAGTGGTTCCTTGGTTTTTTAGTAGGGTAAGGGTGTCACTAGGTAATACAGTAAGGTATGGGCTAGAAGGAAGGTCTTGAAGAGTAAGATGCAAGTGTTAGATCATAGGGACACAGCTGGTACCCAGAACTGTCACACTGAAAGCCTTTACTGCTTGGTGCACGTACAGCTGTGGAAGCTCTTCCTGGGAAGGAAAGCCAGTAGAGGATACTTTGAGAAGGCTCCAAATGAGACTTCAGGGGGAGCCTTTAATTTTTTTCTTGACCTTTCAAATGCCCCTTAAGAGTCAGGATTGAGGTGCTTGCTTTTAGAAACGAATCTCGATTTAAGTTCTTTAAGCAGCAGTAAAGAACAGTGTGTTCATATTGCAGAATAGCAGCTGTGAATGGAGCTACTCCATTGAGATGAATGTTGTGTGTGTGACATTTATTGACAAATTTTAATTGGCTTTTGAAGGACATTACTATAGGTGTAGATGTACATTTTCTCCTTCAAGGTACTTCATAAGTAAATCCGCATAACTGTGGAAGCTCTATACCTTAAGCAGCCATATTTTCAGTAAATGCACTGTATACTTTGTTCATCTGTGAATAGTAATTGAGTCCTGGACTGCATTTATAGTGCTGAGTAATACAACTGCCATGATGTATAATAATGCTTAAGAGCTCCAGGGAGGCTCATTTACATGATAGTGAGGGAAATGGTCTTGCCAGGAATGAGAATTAAGAGGCTGGTATTATGTGAATTACAAAATGGTTTTCAGGTGAAGAAATCTGAGTAACTGAAGTTATGGGAAAAGGGTCTAAAGCATTTTAAATGATGGCTAGAAAGATGGGTTGGCTTTTATTTCTCTTTTGACTGATTTGGCATAAGGGGATTTTTTTCCTCTAGATACTTGGAAGAGGCGTTGTTCGCTTTTAGAGAACTGGGTGCTGGTTCTGTTCCTGATGATCTGGTTTTACTGGAGGGAAACACTGCACAGCTCCAGTGGGAAACACAGACTGTTGCCAAGATTCTTCATGTGGTCAGCTGGGAAGGAGGAATGTTGTGTTAGGAGTTTGTATTGTCCAAACACAGTTTCGGTTTGTACTTGTTCATCAGTTGGATGTCTTTGCTTTGCACTGCTTGGATCATCTTGAAGAGTTTTAATCTTGCCCTGCTTTGGATTTGATGCTAAAGGACTTAGTCTTCACAGGCTCGCTAGATCTTGCTGCAGTGGTGCTCCCTTGTAGCTGAGTGACTAGAGCAGTGGGTATGCATGAGCTGAGCCTGCTCCTTCAGCTTCGGTCCCAGAGGTGCACTGAGCAGCTCTGAGTGTCTGGTCCATCATATTCATAAAGCATACTGAAGTTCTGTGTAAAAGATGCTACCGGAAAACTGAGTATTACTATTGTCGTAAAGTTGATGTTAGTACATCTGTGTGTCCTAGGGGAATGTGCTGTGAGCATAAAGTGACTGGGTGGTTTTTCCACCTTTAATATTGCAGCTTTTACAGCTGCACTATCCTTGTTTGTAAAATATATTGATCCAACAACATCATAATCTTGAGATATGACTTGTCTCATTAGCTAGCAACTAGGAGTTGCTGTAGCAATCCCATAAACTAATGTGAGTACAGGCAGGGGTAGGAATTGCCATCTGGCCTGGCATGTGGCTGATTCCAATTTTGTGTGGATGCACCATGATGACAGAATACCATGTGCTTTATTCGGCGCTGCTTGCCTATCTACATTTAAACTTTCATGTGTACGGAGCATGTTACCTGGAAGAACCCTCAAATGTTTCATTCTTGGTATGCATTTGCTACTGAAGAGTGGCAATTTTTGGGAAGAGCTGTTACCTGAAATATCTTGTTTGCAATGAAGGACCATTAGGAAAAGGAGACTTGAATTGACAAGCTGAGTCAAAGCAGTAACGGAGAAACACCAGAAAGATACTTAGTCTTCCCAAAATATTGTTGAGCCGTTTATTTTAGTGATGGGAAAGCAAGTAGCTGAAGATAAGTGAGGGCAACTTTGTCATCTTTTCAGAAAGCAGGTGAAGGGGTAGGAGGGAAAAGGCATCTTTGTCATCCTGGCTATTTCTGCTGCGTGGTGTAAGCTAGCACCCCAGGATAGCTGTTCTGTTCCTGATGGCAGCTGGAAGTGAGCAGGCCATCATCAAACCTTCCCTTCCTCCCTAGTAGCTGGATGCTGATGAGGGGTGCTGGAAGAAGAAACAATGAAGGTGCCTTGAAGCAACCCTAAGCTTGTTTGGAGGTTCGTGTTCTCATATGCTTTAGTATTGCCAAAATGATACGGAACTGCGTACCTGAGTCTTGGGCTGTTCATCTTTTCGTGCATGTAGAGCACTGTGCCACTCAAAGCAGAAATGTTTATGGGTTCAGTTAGGTACTTGAGGCTTTAAAACAGAAGGGAGTTGTCCTAGCTAGAGCTGTAACAGTGCTGAAGTCAGAGGTCAGAAGCTAACAGGATTGCAGGGTGTACTGCTGCAGCTTGTACTCTGCAAGAATAGCATTAATGGCTGCTTGCCAGCTGTGACACCCTGCCAGACAACTTGCATTACTGGTCCTGCTACATGCAATGACACATTCTGATGCTGGTAATGTTGCCTACAAAGGGCAGTGAACATTAGCCTCCTTGGAAAAGGAGATGGGAGTGTGGAAGGTCTGCCAGAAAGAATGCACTGCTGACGACTCTGAACTGACTGCCGAGATGAACAGAACTCAGGTAATACTGTGCAGGAATTGCTTGTCTTGGTTTTAACTTGGGTTGCTGTGTTTGTAGAGGGACTGTAGAGGTTAAAATGGTGCTGCTTCCACATCAGCTTTGTACTGCTGCAAATGTGGAGGAGGATTTTTCAGATGGAGCAGAAATCCTGATGCTAGATGCCTTGAAGATGAAAAAGCTCAACTGTTGCACCTGAGCACTGCTGCAGCAGAGGTTACCAGCCTCTTGTGCCTTTCTTAGGATTTATGGCATGTTAAATTGGCCAGGAGACCTAGTTGCTGCTTTGGCACCCAGTCCCTGAAACGGGTTTCTGATGTCAGGCTAGCACAATGCTTATGCTTGTGGTAGGTGGAGGGGCTGAAAGGAAAGATCTCCTCTAGCTGACGAGTGCCCAGATAAGCCAATCACTTTACATGTGAACAGCACAGTCATTAACATTGCCTTCCTCCTGTACTTTAATTGGATTGTACAAACATTCCATGATTGGCAAGGTTTAACTAATTCATAGTTAAGGCTACAAGAGAATAACAATTTTCTGAAAATAATAGTAAGGTGTAGGCAGTTTTGTATGAACATGCCCTGCAGCAGTTTTGCATGTGTCATAGAAGGGCTTTGCACACTTAACATGGGGTTGGGAATTAACACCTAATTCTGCAGTCCTTTTGGAAATGTTTTTCCAGTTTCTTGCATGAAATGGTGTTAATAATGAAAATTACAGGTGCACTTGCTCAGCATGAATGTGAATAGTAGTAAATTGGATCCTCGGACTGAAGGTGTAGATAGAATATAGAGGTGTAAAGTATGACTAGGGTCAGAAGTGGTGACAGATGCATTGGATGTGGCTGGTGTGTAACTCAAATGGACTGATGCTTGCAGGTGTAGAAGAATTTGCCAGACAGTTTAAAATAGTGAATGTTTGAAAGTACAGCAGGAGCTGGGCAAAATGGGTGGTTTCCTCATAAGGGTTTGCTCTACACTGAGTGTATGTGACAATGGACCTGTTGCAAAAACAATAACGAGATGTATCTGGTATCTCAGCATTCTGTGCCAGATGGTCCCAGTTTCTTTGTTTGCAAGCAGCCAGGAAGAAGACTGAGATGAAGCTTAGCTCTGCAGCCATGTGAGAGCTGCCTGTGCCTTGTCTCTGGTCTTTGTGCACCAATCCGTACTTTGCAATTCTTTCAAAGCCTAATTCTGAACCAGGGGTGTATCTGTGTCTTTACTGGTCAGAAATTATGGATGTCTTAGCTTGGTGTGAAGTTGAGGAGCTCACAGCATGCTCCAGACAGTGTTCTGATTATTTCTTTTGCTTAAAGTTCAAGTACTTTTAAATAGGCTGCTAGAGAAGTTTTCTGTAGCCTGTGTATGGACTTCATATTTATACAGTGATCTGCATGCTGCCTCTGGAGGATAACACTAAAAGAGGGAGTAAAAAAGGCAAGGAAGGGCTTTGTTGAGGAAATGCTCATGCTCTGCTGTGTCAGAGCAGATCTGACTTAGGACAAAGGTTCTCTTTGGGGCCTTGTATATGTTCCTTTTAGATCTGAAAGAACTGAACTACTTACTGGGCTTGGGGAGAGGTCTTGCAGAAAATAGCCAGCATTGCCTACAACATGCTGAAACATGTTCCCTCAACATGTTCCAAGAACAAAAAATGCCAGTCTCCTTGTTAGCTAGGTCAAGTGATCACAAGGAGTTTCTAGACATAAATGAAAAAACTGCAGATGCTACACCTTCATTATTATTCACACAAACCTGCCTTTCCTTCTGCTCAACATTTAATGGTCCAGTAAGCAGGACAGTAGCATCCTAGAAAGAAGGCAGTCATCCCAGCCCTCCATTTTTTATGCTCTGTTGAAGTTTCTATTAATAGACAGGACAAAGGCGCCTGTCCCAATCTCTTGCGCTCTCATTAGCATGCTTTCAGTTTTTCAACAGAGCTGAATGATATGGTCATCAGACCTTGAAGGATTTGTTCCATGTCAGATGCAAGATGTGAGTATAAACACCAGATATGCCTTAAACTGATGGAAGAATTCTCACAGGGATGATGGTGAAAAACAGTGCAAGATCTGTTGGTGCCCCTGCCTTGCATGGATAGCCCTTCTCATGGTGGTCTTGCTAGGCTGGAGCAGTTAGTGTTTGCAGGCAGAATGGATGATTCTCTCATCGGCTGCTCCATTATAGTGAGAGTGGAGGGAACCTCTGAGATCAGAACAACTGAAATGGCAAAACACTGTTGTGGAGGTCAAATGACTAAAGAATAAAGATCTGCAGCAGTTCCTGTGGCTTACCTTTTCCTGTGGAGCAGGAGGAATTGTTCAGTATTGGCAGCGGTGCAGAAGCATGGAAAGGAATTAACCCCAGCACTTTACCGTGCTGAACTTCATCCAAGGATCATAAAACATTATCCAAAGGTGAATTAGTAATATGTCTGGTTATAGCCAGCTGAGGAACCAAACGTGATGCATTCCTAGGTCTGTGGAGAAAAGGACTGGTAGTATTGCTAGTTTTGTAGTGGGTATAAGGGCTAGCCTGCTCTAAGAATAAGTTGGCCTCATGTAGTACTTTCTATGTGTTTGCTATTGATCAAAGCACTCAAGTACTTAATAAAATCAAGGCTTAGATGCAGGTTCGTAGGTCTCTATTTATAAGGTGGTTTTAGGAACTGCCAGTCAGGGGAAAGGACAGATCTCTTGTTTTCGCTCCTCAAATGATGCAAACAAACATCACACATGGATCTGTGTACCAGTTCAGGCATTTGCTTGCAGGGAATGGCTAAAATAGCGGGGTGGCTGAGATAAAAACAGTAAGTGCAGCTGAGTCAGCTTTTCTTTAGACTGTATAGAGAAACATTTCTCAGGCAGACAGTCAGTTGCTATATGGACAAGTTTTTTAGTTTTGCTGTTACCTGAAAGAATCTTTCTGGTCTATAGCTGCAAAAGGGAGGTGGAATGTGCTTAACTGTCTGGGGATATGTAATACAGATCATCCAGACTTTCCACAACACTTGTTTCTATGGGTTAGCCTCCTTGGAAGTGTTGTGATAAGCCACAGATGAAAGTTTTTAAGAATGTGCTTCCTTGGGCAGATTTTTGTGATGGGAAGTCCTAGGATGAGCAGACAAAATAGACCAAGCTGGTCTTTTTCCACTGCCTTGTATGTCTTGTAATATCTTTTGGGAAGGTAGAGCCAGTTGAAA
Organism: Eurystomus gularis; assembly: GCA_013400335.1. Taxonomy (NCBI): domain Eukaryota; kingdom Metazoa; phylum Chordata; class Aves; order Coraciiformes; family Coraciidae; genus Eurystomus; species Eurystomus gularis. The sequence continues at coordinate 299,340 of VZZY01024585.1, read as the reverse complement.
TCTGTCTACTGGCCAAAAAGAATAATACTTTGATAAATTTAAGATCTAGTTGGAAATTATCAGTATTTCCAACACAGTAGAAAATTGAGTATAAAAATAGCTCAGATCATCAGCATAATGCATCTTGCTCAAAAGGACCTCTCATACTGATTCTTGGAACACTTTCCTCCTTGTGTTAAGGTGTTTCTTTAATCATAGCCTGTGTTGCCAGCATCAATATGGGCTAAAAGCTAGCATCTGCCTAGCCTTTGAGAATGGCTCAAACTAAGGAGTATTCCTGGAGGAGTGGATGGAGAATGGAGTGCTTCGTATGTTCTTAAAACTGTGTTTTGCGCTACCCAAGTGATGATTATAATGCATTATTCAGTCAGAAATAAGTGCTTTACAAAGAATTAAATTTATCTTCATTAAGCGCATCTGTTGTTTCTTGCAAATATTTAGCTGTCAGTTGTAAATTTTAATTCTTGTGGGCTTAAGACTTGTTCTAGGAACTGTATGGGACTCAGAAGCTAGCTGTACTTGACAGAGGGTTAGGGCTTTCAGCCATGCAGGTTTTACTAGGTAATACTTGTTTGAAAAGGTAGTGCTGTTTTGTGGTGGTGGAACCTGCAAAACTGAGCCCCAGCGCTACATGGGCAGGACTGACAAATAGTGGCACCAATGCGGGAGAGCTTAGAATCAGGACAAGGCAGGGAAAATATTTGTAGCACCAGCTTGTTTTTTCTTGTTTCCCTTTTGCAAAGGGAAGATTGGCGAGAACATCAAGAGGTAGTTTTGTGGCTCAAGCAAAACAGCTGTGGAAACACCAAGGACAATTTTATTTCCTTCTATGTCCCTGAAAAGCCAAGATGCCTCTAACTCCAGAAATACAAGGGAGACCACTTTTGGGGTTAAACTGCCACGTTTTCAGTCAGCTTTTGTTTTGAAAGCAGATTAATTTCCCTTGAAATACATAAATGTTGGGTTTCAGTAACTTTTTTGTACTGGAGGAAGGCATGTTTAGACTGTGCTTATAGAAGGAAATGTTACTTTGTAGTTGTGTTTTGAGACTTGGATCAGTTTTGGTCTATGTACTCCTGATTGGAAGCATGGATGAACCTACTAGTGAGTGGTAACTCCATGTTAAGAGCTTCATTCCACATGGCCAGAGCACTGCATTGTATAGCTGGGTAGTGGAGAGGACATGACTGTTCTGCTCATGAACCTTCCCCTTATGTTGCCTTCCTGACTTAAAGCAACTCAAAACTTTCAGCTTTTAGGCAGGGAAAGGATTCCTTCTGTCAGGCTCGGGTGTTTCAGATAGGCTAATGAATTCAGGGGTTTATATAGGCTTGGGTAGAAAATGCTGTACAATGCAGCTGCTGTAAGGGCTTGGAGCTCTCTATAAAACTACATTTCTTGAGCTGGTAAAGTAATAATGTCTTTAAAGGGAGTAGCTGTAGTAAATAGTAGTAAACTAGCTTACTGTAGGAGAGGGACTGTGTTGCTTACCCCTAAGAAGAACCTCTGGTAACGTGAGAATGTTTTTCCCTCTTCTCAGCTCACTGTCCAGCTGTTGCACTTAACAAATGAAAGAGAATTCATGTTATTGCTTGGCCTTTTGGGTTGCACTAGGAAGTGAAACAGCTGGGAGGAAGCTCACTCTAAGCTCTTCCACAGGGTTTCTATGGAAACTGTCTGCTCTCCAGCAGGTTCTCCAAAGGGCACAAGCTGTGGATGCCTCCAAGTAATTGTTATGTTCATATGCTTCTGAATCTTATCCCCGGACACCAGCAGATCTCTGAAATGGTTTCCTAGGTGATTGAGTTTTCCATGCTGTGGACAGTAATAGGCACGTTAGAAATGCTAAGCAGTGTTTCTGCACCTCTTGCTGCTGTCGATGGAGTATCTGTTGAAATCTTGGGGCCATAGGTACCTGCCTGGGATATTTTCTTCCTAATGGAAAACTGTTGCTCAGTTTACAATTGATTTCCTATGAAGTGTCTCTTATTTTTTGGGACATGAAGCAATTCCTTAAGTCTTCATTTATAAAAAACTTTCAACTTCCTAAACCTCCAAAGATGTTTCCAGAGATGCCTTTGGATTGTGCTAAACAAACAAAAATGACCAGCAAGACTTTCTGCTTTCCAGAGGCTGTCTGTAGTCGTTGGTGTGGGTAGATTTGTGTATTGTGTAGCATCCAGTAGGATAAAAATGGGTGCTTGTGGTAAGTATTAAATGAAGTGGAAGGGGAGAAGGTGAAGACAGCTCTTTCTGTTAACACTGCAGCAGCAATTCAGGGAGGCGGTGAATCGTTCAAAGGGCTTGAGCTGACACCTTCATTTTAATGGCTGGGAGTGGTCAGGTGCTTCTTGCCTTTTTATTAAACCTTTTTTCAATGTTTGAAAGTGACACCACTTCCTAGAGTGTCCACTAGTTTAATTGCTGTTATTGTTTGGGAAAGAAAAGGTGGGAAGGAGGGTGCAGAGCACGTCAGCTACTGAATCAGAAAACCCAGGTTGTCCTTTAGAGCTTTGCCCAACATGCAGATGCAGTTGAGTGTTTTATTTGTAGATATCCCCACAAGGATGGAGTTACCGCAGAGGTGACCGATCTTTTTTGGAAATAAGCTAGCTGAACAGAAGCTGCAGTGAGAGAATGGAGGCAACATGTCTTGTTACGTCATGAAAGACTATGGCATTTGCCCAGGCAGCCCCAAGAGGTCTGTAGTAATTCATGCAAGCCGGTGCCTTTTATCTGGTTGAAGTGCCTCAGGGCAGTTTGATCAGGATAATGTTTCCTTCCCTCTGAAGAGCACCAGAGGGTTCCAGTCTGTCAGTTCTGTCTGCAGGGGCACACTGAAACGCTGCATGTGCATGGTCTGGTGCAGAACAGTGACAGAGCTTCCTGGTGTGAGGAATCTGACAACAAATCAGAAATGGCTATAACATATGTTGCAGGGCTGGCAGTTATCTGTAAGCAGTCGGCATAAACATGGTATGCTGGAATACTTTTTCCAGGGATGCTGGTGTAAAATGGGGAAAGCATACTGTTCTAAGGGAAGTGGTGTACCAGCTCCTCATAACTTCTACTTTTTAAAACAGTTGAATAAACTAGACTAGATGCTTTTGGTGGAGTGGTCCTGAGCTACACTGAGGTGGTAGAGCTTTGGAGTGGGAGTTGTAAGAGGTTAGAATGCTTTTTAAAAGGTAGTTATGGAAAAATTGTATATATTTATACAGACTGAGTTCGGTTATTAAAAATGGGGGGAAATTTACATGGGTAGAAATGCAGGTTTCCAAAATGCAGTGCATGAGCTTTAAAACAGGTAAGTTTGAAGTAAAGTGTATTGCTTTATTGTGATCTATGCAGACCTATTGAATTCCATCTTGGCTTCTCTAGGAATCCACAGGGAGCTTTCTATAAAAGGCTTAAGATGACAAAGTTAAATGTTTCTTGCATGGAATTGTGGTGAAGAGAGCCTTTGAACAAGTGCTGAAGTGCTGGGAGCTGGGGTTGATCAGCAGCTAGAGAAAATGCTGAGTGTTTGGTCCAGTCCCTTACTAGCTATAAATACGTCTTGAGTCACATACTTGATATTACCACGGTTAATAAATAACAATGCATGCTTCTCAATTGAGAGCTGAAGTAGTTTTACAGCTGCTTGGATTGGACTGGAGAAAGGTTTCTAATGTCTGAACTTATAGAGGATACTTTGGTGCCAAACAGCCTTTTTTCTACTCTATAGGAAGAAACAATCTGTTATCTGTGGGAGCTGAGAGGCAGCTTCTGTACCTTGTGTGGTGGCAGCCTGTAGGGATTGCTTCATCATGTTCTTCCCTATGGTGAAATCTCCCTACTGCTAACCCTGCCTGAAGGCCAGGCAGAGGAATGCTTTGGATAGTTTCCAAATCTAAGTGGAGCCTCTTGATCATGGTACCCTTCTGCAGGGGAGCAAGTCTAGGTTTTTCAAAGTGATCATCTTTCCAAGTTCTAATACTACTGAATGCCCTTCTGCTCGCGCTGTTCCACCTTTAGCAATTATTGGTTAAGACAATAGTATGAAGAACCTTTTTGAGGGTGCTGTGTTTGGTGTGGGCCTTGCTTCAGAACCTCATGGGAGGCTATGTCTGAACAGTGTTGTTTTAAGATAGCTGGCTTCCTGAAGCTCGTTAAGAGCCCTAGGAGATAGCAAAGGGTTCCCATGCTGCACTGAAGGATTTTGTCAGCAGGGTTCGACAAGGTGCCCAACCTTTTGTATCTCACCTCGGCCTTCATGAAGGTGCTTGTAAAATGGTTCTTCAGCTAGACGCTTCTCACTTGGTCATTAACTGCATGCCTTCCTGAGAAATAGGAAAAATCAGATCCTGACACTGAGTGGATTCCTGTAGAGTTCCACAAGACTTGTATTAATCCAACCAGGCTTGCCCCTTGCATACCTTGACTTCATTCTGCAGTAGATACTCATGGGTAAAATTAATGGGAGTGTGCCACAGCAAGGAGCTGGCTGTTCAACCTGGGATGGGGAAGGGTATGTTAGGTTTTGTAAAAGCAGGGCTCTCACATGGAGGGAGGACTGTCCTTCTGCCTTTTACTGACTCTAAAAGCTTAGCACTGGCAGGGCCCATTAATTTTTAATTTAGTCTTCTCTATGCTGCACTGCTGTTGTGGTTTATGAGGACATTATGCTGAAATGAAGGCCTGTAAAACAGAATTTTGAAGTTTTAAAATAGCACATACATAGTATGCATGCTGAAGTAGAAATGAGTGGGTATTTATAGTACAGCTGGTCGTTCTGTTATGTCATCCTTACAGGTCAACTGAAAAGTAAGATACGACAGAAGCCAGAAATCCCCAGACATTAATATTAACATGAAATGTAAAATGTACTTAATTTCTATGGCTGGTTTTGTGTTACAGTTTGTATCACATGATTGCTATGGCTTTATATATTAGTGAGAGGAATGGTATCTTTCAGTACCACTGCCATGGAATTCATGTGCTTGAAGAACCTACTGGAAAAAAGCTCTTTGGTTAGCAATGCTGTCTTTAATACATGAAGTTGCTCTGGTTTTGTGCAGGTACATACAAAAAAGGCTGGAAGGTTCTGCCCTTCCCCGCTCTTGACTTTGCCCTAAGTTGGCAGGGATTAGAGGAAGGCAGGGATGAACTGCAGCTTCTGCACTTTTGGTGCAGAAGTAATTTCTGGGCTGTAAATATTGCGTTGGACTAATTGGGTAGCTCAGACTGTCAGACCAGTGGCTTACAGTGTGCTGGACTACGGGGAGAAGTGGGATAGGTTTTGATTTAAAGCGTGGCTGTGCTACAGGAGGCACAGTAGCAACCGTCTCCTGCAGTCTTGCTAGACATAATGTATTCTAGCAACTCTTATCCAGTACAGTCTGACTTGCAAAAGCTTTTTGAAAGGATTTGTGAGCTGATTGGAAGGAAGCTGTGGTGTGAAGAAGCTTTAGTGTTGTACCATACTTGTTTAATGTGGTTTAGGTCCTTGGTGCCCTCTGCTTGAGAGGGCAGCTGATAGTGCTTCAAATGCAGCTGGGCTCCAAATAGCTGTTGCTGAAGCAGCTTTGATACTGAGGTATTTACTTTTTACTTCTGAATGTTGCTTGCTCTCTGCAGTTCATCTGTGTTACTCAGCTTGGAATTCAGAGCTGGTGATGTTTTTTCAGGACTTCAGACTCTAGGGCAGAATGTGCAAGCTGACAAACAGCTTATATTGAAATGTACTTTTCAGCTCATCCTTTCTCTTCTGATTGTATCAGTCTAAGGACAAGGGAGGGGTTGGTTTTTTCTGCCTCAACATGAGAAAATAGCTGAAAGTGGAAATAGGAGCGTTGAGAACAATGCTTTAGAACTGGCTTACATTTGTAGGCCGGTTAAAGAAGTAACGTAACTTGTGGCAAGACTGGATCTGTTCTGTGCACTACCTGAAGAGCTCGGCATAAGAAGCAGCCCCAGCTGATTTGCTCTTGTTCTTGAAAAGGTTGCTGCCAGAAAAGGGTGACTGATTTGGATGGCTCCTGCAGCCTGAAAATTGCAGCATGTTAAATCCTTGAAGCTTCCCTCCCTCAAAAACCACAGAAAGATAATGAAAAGTTGATGAAGCACAGGAGGAAGTTTCTAGTCAGCAGACTGCAGTGTTGGTGAATCGGGTTTTCACAGCTCACTAACCCCTTAAGTGTTTAATAAATCCAAGAGATCCGTTCCAAGGATAAGGTGGCCCTGGTATCTAACCAGACAGACCCTACCTGCTGTCATCTTTCTTAGAACTGACCCTGCGCAGCAGGACCAATTACCCAGCTAACAGCGTGGAGACAAGTGTCTCCTTTTGTGCCATCCTGTCCCCCCCTCCTTCCTGAGCTAAAGGATTTGTCGTTGCCATGGCAATATTGCTTCAGATACCGATAGCAGGAGTGGCTGTGATTAAGTGACTGAGGATTGGCCATGTAGGTTTTTCTCCTCCTTTTTGTATAGATTTTCTTGGTTAATCATGTGACCTTGCATTGACAGGTTGAGGAATAGGCTCCTCAGAGCAGTCTCCGGTGCTGTGATTACTTGCTGTGGTAAATTGGCAAGTTGAAATTGTAGTAGGTCCTAAAGACACATTGGTAAATGAGTTGCTGTGCTGGATGAGATAGCTGTGTGTAAATATCTGAAGCAAAAAAACCTATTTTGCAGGCTGCTGTGCGGGGAATGAACTTCTTGGGCTTTCCTGTAAGTTTGCTTTTTAAGCGGTCATATCACCTCTGTGCAGGTGACGCTATTGGTTTGTGTTTCACTCTAAGAATTCCTGTATCTTGCTTCTTCAGCTGCTCCTTAAGCAATTGCTGCTGGCCACTAAGTTTTAGATGTAGGCAAATGAGGAGTTAGGAAGCTGAGACTCTTGCCAGGAGAGGGTGGCTGGGGAGCTGATGTAATCAGACAGCTGATGTCCTAATCAGCCAGCTGGTGGCAGGAGGCCCAATTGGCACCTCAGAAGTCATCTTGAGGATGAGTTGCTTGTTTCTCCAGCTAGGAGACTCCCTATGGAGTGTGCTTTATTTTTGGAGAATTTGGCTGCTTGGCCCTTTTGGCTGGTGGCCAGTATTTAAAGTTCTGACTCTTGCTTCGGCTTGGTAATAGAAAAATACTGGTCTAAAAGGCAAGTCTAAAATTCTTATCTTGTTTTCACAGCTTGGCTGTCTACATACAACTATGAAAAGTCTGTAAACTTATCTTCTGGCAAGTTGACTTGCACATGTGAACAATTTGGTAAAATCTGAGACAAGCAGAAACAGAAGTGAGGCCTTGATGCAGGAGGTTCAGGAGTGGCAGCCAACCTGATTTATTGATACTAACTTGTTCGGGGATCTGGAGAAAATTGTATCCCAGCTTCTTGCCTTTGTTTGCTTAGTCAGTATTAAAAATACTGACCTGGAATCACTTGTCTTTTTAATGTTACAAGCTAGGGAGGATTAAAAATAGATTTTTTTCTCTCCACAGAAGGTGGATAATTTCCATAGTGTGTTTTTGCACTGTCACACCGGTGATTGAGCATCTCTGTTCAAGCCTTTTCCTATGGCTCAATGGTTGTAGCGGTAGTTCTGGGTCAGAACAAAGCTACCTGATCTCCTGTCCTCTGGCCAAGCTCTGGCTGAGTTCTGAGATCAGGCTCCAGTTCTGAAGGAGTGGATCCAAAGTGATTTATTAACTTCTGTAGGAGCTGGCATTTGTGCCCTTCACTGATGGGAAGTGTGGCTTAGTGTAGCAGAGAGGGCGCGCACCTTGAATGACAGCAGGCGAGATAGCGGTTTGCATACAGAAGGCAAAAGCCTTTACACAGTGCAGATAATGCACATTGTAAAACAGTTACAATAACATTCACTGCAGCCATGAAAACAATTTTACAGCAGATTAAACACTTAGAGAAAGGGATAACTTGGCTGAGAAAGCCATACTGACACCAGGGTTTAGTCAGCAGCAGAAAGAACATGAGAGAAAATGAGAAAATGTTCCAACTGTCCTACTGCTTTTTTTTTTTCCCCAGGCCAACTCTAATCTGTTAATCTGTTTTGTTGGGGTACTGTTTGAATTGAGAAGCTTTACTGCTTTCTAAGATCGTGTCTATTAGTGAAAAATGCTGGAACTGAGATGAGCATAACTTAAATGGTGCTTAGAGGGCAAGTGAGTTGTGTTGTTCTTGGGCAAACAGTTGCTCAGTGGATGTGGTCTTCCTCCTTTGTCATGTCAGAACCTGTGAGTGCTTGAGAACGTTGGAATCTGTGAAGCAAAATGCGCCGTTCAGACATTTCGGTGGATCACATGGGCTGTTGTCACTGGTATTGTCTGATGTATTTTGAGGTGCATTATCAAGTGTGTGGTGATTCCAAACCTGTGCATGCAATGGCTGAATGCCGTTTGTGTTAAGTGCTCTTATCTTCTCTGGTGGCTGAAGCTCTAGGAGACAGAGGCATCTGATACTAGTGGAGCAACAGCTGGGGTGAGGGAGGCCTGTGCTTTGCTGAAGGCTTGCAGCAGGTGCCCACTGTTTAAATTTGGGAGGTCAAGGACATTTACTCTAGCAGATCGGGTGTATCTATAGGATTTCCATTAATGAGCAGTTGCTTCTTGACTTTACATGTGTGTGATGGTTGATTGTGCAGGAATACCTTTCTGCAGCACATAGACACCTGCTAAAAAAGGAGTAATCTTGTTAGAATTGAAATCTCTTCTGATCGTTAAACATGGTGTGCTTACACCGCTTGTCGGCTCTGCTTAATTCAGCATGCAGGTCTGTCAGAACGTGTATTGATTCATCGGGATTGCTTGGCATCTTTGTAGATATTAATCTTGTATATCTGACAAGCTACAGGGCTACTTCAGGAGAAGCAGAGCCAGTCATAAATGCTACAGGCATGTCCTGACTCTTCTGTGAGCTTTGTGCGTGCATTGGACTACTGCAGTGCTCCACGGTAGCTCGAGATGGCTTCTGCTGACTGGGTTTAGCCCAGCTCTGTTTTAGACTAGTGCTCGTGATGGTGAATGGGGATTTTCCTTTGGAGTGTAAACACAGAACTCCGTGCCCCTGTTGCTGTATGATGTTGCTTTGTAGAAGGAATGCTTGGAACAATTTGGATATACGTCAGTGCTGCCAAATGCCTAAGTGAGGCTAGGATTTGGGAGAGTACCTGTGGAGAGACTTATGTCAGAAACTTGCTTGTGTACTTGTGAATGGAGTGAATGCAAAGGACAGAAGGTGAAAGGCTCTTTGAGGTGCAAGAAGTTGCATCCCTTGTAAGTGTAGAGGAGTACTCCATGCTGTGAAGACGTTGGCTTTTAGCTGCATGGGGCACACGTCACTGTTCCTCAGCAGACGTGCTCTTCTGGACAAGGATAGCTGTCCTTACATTTGCATGCATTTATTTGAGGATGTCTGTGGTGGAGTATTGCAAAAGTTCTAATTCTTGAAGGATGAGAGGAGGTTAAATGAAGTCAAGAAGTTGATTCTATCAAGATCTTCTGGGATTTTCTGGTCTGGCAGATTCATTACTTTCAGAAATGATAACTGATGGTATCTGAAGAGGTGAGGGGAAGAGTGATTTAGATCATGTCCATTACCTGTCAGGAAATAACGCTACATACAGCTGCGAGGAGTGGAATGAGCGACTCTGACACTATTGGCATCTCCCCTATACAACTTTTCAATGAGACACTAGGTGTGCTTATTTTTTTTTACATATGTGCTTCAGGAAAACTTCAATCACTGTAACTTGCCTCTTGGTAGGGAGAGGTGTGTGCAGTGAGTGCCCGTGGATAAGGAAGGCTAGTAGAACAGATGAAGTGACCAGACAGTATTTGAGGGGATATATGCTAATAATATTAGCATGATTGAGTGCAAAGGTACCAAGATAGCAAGCCACAAAATTAAGGATAGAATTTGGGGACTGGGGCACAGAAGTTGATCTGTGCTGATGGCTTGTTCTAGCATGGCCAAAAAACAAAATCATACTCCAGACATGCATGGCTAGAAAGTGGCTTTCTCTTGAATGTAGTGTAGCTTTGTTGTTAGTGAGCCTGAGAAGTTTGGCGGAGCAGAGGGGGATTTATTTACATGCAATTTTATTTTCAGACTTATTTTTACTGTTTTGACACCTCTTGGCAATTTTCCTAAGTGCTTAAACTACACATTACTGTGAAGAATGTTTTTAAGCAGCTACATGTTTAAATTGGGTAAGGCTTATTTACTGTTTGACTTCTGGCTCTGACAGCATTTATTTCTCTGAACGATTTCTGCTAAATGAGTTATTTTTCAGTTAGATTGAGTTCCCACACTTGCATCTTCTTTTCCATTTGCATTTTCTTTCTGTTGTCAATCACACAGCTCCCAAAGCAAAGGATGCTTTTAGAAGTCAAATGTTGCTTGACACTGAGTGTGATAGAAGGGACAGAAAACTGATGGTGGCTGAGAAGCTTGCAGCTTTTAGCTATTGACTGACGTGGCTGAATGAAGAACTATATTTCATTTTCCCTTCTGTTTTCTGAGAGTACGTTGAAGCAGAAGAGATCAGCATGGGCCCAAATAATGGTAGCTCTAGAAAGAGGGTCTAGTTTGCCATCATTAAAAGCTCTAATACCTGAAATCTTTACTGCACATGAGTTTGTCCATGAAAAAAGACTGTTTCAGTCAGTTTGTTACTTAGCTCAGGCAGAAATGTACACCTGTTAAGTCATATTTGTTAAACAGATGAAATAAACTTGGGTTGCTAGTACTGTATGGGAGACTTGGCTATTAAATTGCTTATTTCTGCTCACATACCAATTACTTCCAAATGCTAAGTGAAAAATACTGCGTATTAACCTGGAACAAGTCTCTTAGCTCAGGGGAAGGAAGAGGCATATGCTGTTGCTGTTGAAGGCTTTACTGTCTTACTTTCTACACTAACTTCCTGCATGGATTTTCTGTTGTGAGTCCTATCCCTTCTTGGTCTTGACTTTCTGTTACACTTTGAATCACTTAGTCATTATGGGGGTCAAACATCTTGAGATAAGACTGGGGCACTCAAGGAGGCAGGCAGATAACATCCCTGTGCCTTCAAATGAAAGCTGGCTGACATGAGAGCTGAGCTGCTGTCCCCTTTGGGGATGGAGTTGTCTGGTGGTGGCTGAGATGTGCATTTTGGAGTTGGAATTCTGATGAATCCAGTCTTATGTCCTCAGCCAAAATATCTTATCAGCCAAAGCACAACTTGAGTGTTACTTAGCAATGCGCTTCTACCCAAGCATTGTATGGCCCTAGGATCCTGAAGAGTTTTCTAGGCTTCTCTCTTGCCCCCAAAAATGAAAAATTGAGCAAAGGAACAAAGGTAGCTTTAAAAACACTCCACAAAAGCCAGATTTGACTTCTTGAGTTTGTTGTAAGACAGCTTAAACTTCACCCCACACCTTAGAACGTTTCTAAGCAGAAAATGGAGAGTGTGGTGATGCTGTTGTGATTGAAAGCTTGGAACCGAGCTGTAATTGTGCTCTGTTAAAGGGAGTGCTGCATCTTTAAGACTGCTTTGCTTAGCAGAAGAATATTCAAACTCAAGTTTTGAGCTAGGAAAACTGTGCTCCTTTGGTAATTGGAAGTTTGCTTCCAAACAATCAATAACAAATGTCATAAAGTACCAATCTATTCAGAGAATTAATTGGAGCTGCTTAGGAGACATTAATAATGAATGTTCAAGTGATAGTTCCTTTTTAAGTTTGCAAGACTATTAAGACAAAGTAAACATCAGAGGAATTACAGTAAAGCAGACAAACTGTGAGGGAAATTAGGTATGCAAACTAGAGAGCTGCATAAATCTGCATGTTATTAATTGAGGGAGAGTTCCTGAAATTATAGACTGAATATTAATTATAATAAACATGAAATGAAGAGGTGCCGTATCGGGGAGGGGAATGGTACAGTGTATGGGAAGAGCTGTTGTAGGCATCCCTCAAAGGATTGCAGCTTTTTGCAGTGGTGATAACTTACGTTGTATGGGTAATATTTTAAATGCGTATTTTTCTGTATATTGAAGAACAAATGCTTAAAGCATGGAATAACCATAGCAAGTAACTTATTGAAATCTCTATAATCATACAGCTATTGTATTTAACTTCCTACAACTTAAAATTTCTGAGGAATATTAGCTTAGAAGCAAACAAGTAATTCACCTTCTGGCTTCAGTGCATGCTGAGAACAGCTTCAGGGAATGCTCTATATGTTGTTCCTGCTGAAATTTTGGGAGTGTTTTTCAGGTGCTTAAAGCACTTCAAGGATTCGGTGAAGAAAGGCCTTACAGAATTTTCTGGATAAGAAAAAATTACCAAAAATTTATCTATTTGAGATTATATGGATAGTACATTTTACAGAGTATCTTCTTGGAGTGTGATGAGCAAAACACTAGCGTGTGTTTAAGTAATTTTGGTACCAGTTATTAGGCTTGGTTGTATAATATTCATAGTTTCATCTTGGAGCTTTATAGAATTGTCAGATGTAGGATACTTAAGTACAGGCTACGTTCTATAGCCTTAATGCAACTTATTTTACATGATGTCATTGGGTATCCTGGAAATACTTGAGAACATAGTCATTTGTCAGTTGGTAAAACTCTATGGTTCGCTTTGAAACTTAAATAATGGATCCTAAATGAGTTGTGAAACTGAGCTGTCACTTGTTACTGCAGTGAAGTTGAGATCTCAGATCTTCATTAATCTTGTGACCTTATACGTGTTGCTTCCCTTTGTCGTCCAGATTTCCTGTTTGTAAAAATGGTTCTAAGTGCTGCAAAAGCTGTGATTGGAAAAATGAATGTAAAGTTTTAACGACACCCTCGAGGTGCTGCTGACCAGATCCCTGTTATGCTGTTCTTGGGTTAGTGGCATCACCTCCTTCAGTGTGTTAGTGTTGCACAGCTTGCCTGTCTCAATGTTTAGCCTGTAATTGTCACAATAAATGCAATACAAGTAAAAGCTTTTCAGGGAAGTACAGCACAGTACACAACAAATGCCTGACTTTTGTGGTCTTTAACTGGTATTAAATCTCCACATATGTTTTTTTTTCAATTAAGTTTGAAGTATCACTTTAATTCTGCTCAAGCATGTATCTAAAAACTAAACTTGCCGAATATATGACTTGACTGAGCTGTTTAGGGAAATCTTTTTTGGCTTTATGCATTTCCCTGGAAAAATTGCTTTTGTGAGAAGTATTATAATTGATTAAACAGGAAATTAATGTGTGGATGTGTTATAGAAAATGTGAAGAGATAAATTTCTGCTGTCTCACATTTCATTATGAGCTTGAAATACGGCAGTGTTGAGATATTAAGGGAAGTGACATTAGGATGCATGAAGAGGCTTCAGGGAGGGTGGGGAATAGTGATGGGGAAAGAATCCAAAAGGGACCTTTATTAGCATCATTCAGTCGTGTGCTTGCTCTTCTCTCTTCTCTTCCGGCACTGCCTGGCTGCTTGTATCTGTATTTGGTGACGTGACTTACACTACTTTCCTTTGGCACTGACCTTCACTTTCTCCAGTTGCAGTGAGCAGAAAGGCAAATAACTCAGGAGTTCACTGGCTGGACTTCAACACTTCTTTTGCGATTGCAAATCGTGTGTTACATCACCAGTTTTATTGCTGCCTTGGTATGAATAGCTCAGTATGGATATCCTGCCTGCCTACTGCTCCCTGTACTCCTGTGGTGTGTTAAAAGCAGTGGCATTCAAAGTACATGTTAAAAATTATTTACGCAGGGAGAAGTTTCTAGTTGGACACTGTGTTGGGCGATGACTCCTCTTAAAAGAAACGGCTAGGGATTCCTGCTGGAGAGAAGTTAGAAAACCCTTCCAAAGAATCCCATTTGAAACAGAGCATCGCTGCTCAATAGAGTTGTTTTTCCTGGAAAAGCTTTATGACCATCCAGTAGGAATGGCAGCACCAGCAGAGGTAAGTCATGTTACTGCAAGCTCATGAGAGCTACCTGAGATCTTTGAGTCAAGCTTTCACCAACCTTCTTAGACTCAGCCCTGCTTTGTCTTTACATGTAGCTCCAAATGGCATGAGGTGTGTTAATACCTTTTCTCCACTGAGGTGTGAGTGCTTCATTGTCATTCCAAAATGTAAAAAGCATGTGCAAATGAACACACGTCCATGGTGAATGTGCAGGAGGAGTACTGGAACAAAGAGGGAGACCTGGAACCAAGTGACAGTGCTGTGAAGTTGTCTGCGTATCAGAATGTCTAGTTGTTGGTTGGTTGTGGCAGTCTTTGGTAAATGCCTGTCTCCGAGGAGCTGCACATCGATAGTGGCACCTAGCAGCTGGTGTTGTGTAACCAAGACACATAATGAAAAACTTTACCCCGTAAGTTCAGAATGATCTGTAAAAGCCAGCTGCAAAGATGACTGCCTGGCATCTTCGGGGATTCATTTTGCTCTCTGAATTCCAGGCATTAAAAATAGTGCAAAAGTGTCACAGCAGAAGTTGAGCTATCATTGTGGTGGCAACACAGCTTTGAGATGACACCTCTTATTCTTCCTTTAAAGGCCACAGGCCTGGAACCTTTCTGGATGCAGGCTCCCGAGCAAGTGGATGAAAACTGCTGCAGAACTAGACCTTGTGGAAGAGCTGAAATGTAAGAGGTAAAGTGTTACGTAACAGCTTGCTCTATGGATTTGTGAACTGAATGTTGGATGTTCAGGTGCTCTCTCAGTGTGCCCTAGTTTTTGACTAGTGGCAGGAAGAGTGGTTTTTCAAGTGTGACGCTGTTCTACAGTTCTAAGAAATGGGTAATTAAGAATTCCAGTGCACTAATTCACTGCACATCCAGGGTTGCTCACATGCTTGACTCCAGACTCCACTTGATCCCAGTTTTTTCCTAGCAAAACACTGTAGACCTCACTGATTTGTGTCAAACTGGTCCTGACTTGACTATGCCAGAGGTCTGCTTGCTCTGCAGTGGAGAGATGTGAAGGAGATGATGCTGGTGTGCTTCCTTCCTGATGCGGTGCAGTCTCCGTGGCCTTGGACTGCCCCTGTGGAAAGTGAGTGACCAGTAAAAGTCTTGTGGTTTCAGAGCCTATGAACTGTTGTCCTTCTCCAAATCCCTTTGGTGAAATGCTGTGTAATCCATCTGAGGACTGTCTTAGTAGAGATGGAACAAGAAAATGAAAAGCTTTTAAACTGTTCAGCATGCTGCCTCGTCCCCTGTGACCATACTGCAGCACCTAATGTTTGTAAAGAGAGCAGACCTGGGGCTTGTTAATTAGTGTCCCTGCTTGATCTCAGTGGCTGGCCTTCTGCTTGTCAGGTCAGATGGGCTGTAAAATCAGGCAGAAAGTGCTGCCTTTCTAATGAACTGTTAAGAATAAGTACCAATTAAAGCATTAAACAAGCTCTACTCCTGAACCAGGCAGACATATTTTGTTGGTGGTTATTAAATTACAGACTGCCATAGAAGAGCCATCAGCAGATACCATTTGTAGCACGGTGGCCTTGCTCTTGGTTTGTGGTAGCTGAAATGGATGAGGGGGGAAATAATGGCTTGTAGAACTACATAGAAATAACATGGTTTCACATTTCATTGCAAGGCTTAATGTTGACTGGACTCAAGTTTATAATTACTTAAAGCAAGCTCGGTCACAGGTAACTCTTTCTTGGTTTTTGAGTTAGGTGTGGAAAATACACTTTAAAATGTGGCGGTGTTTGAATGCCTCATGAAAAGCCTGAATTGAAGGTGGGTATTTAGCTTGTGAGCTAAACGTACTTAGAATGATGACAAAAATGCTGTCCATTGAGGCTGAAATCAACTCAGCAGGCAGGGATTGGTGAGGAGAACTCCATTTGCATCTTTCTGCTGACATTGTACTGTGTTCATCTATAGCAAACAGCCACAGAGGGAAGAACAACAGCTACTTGTCCTTCACCCTCAGCTAATGCGACCTCTTCGTGGGAGCCATTTTTCTGGCAAGGCTGTATCAGTCGTTGCTACCCTTGCAGCAGACTGTTAACAAATGCAGTGATTCTTTATTTTCAGTTGGCTTGATAGTGAGGAAGAGAGGAGAAGCTGCTTGATGTTTTCTCAGTTTGGACTCAGAATTGTGCTATGTAAAAGAATGTTCGTGTAAATAATATGCTTCTAGGCACTGTGCATAAATGTTGGTACGTGGTATCTGGTTTCTTACTGTGCTAAAACATGGCTCCCCTAAACACTACCGTGTTCCTGTCCAAAACAGTGCAAAGAACATGGAATATTTGGGGATACCTGACACTACCTTGGAAAATCAGGCAGTTGAGGCAATATACACTGTCACAATGCTATAGAAAATATGCTTGTAGTGAAACCAAATTCAGCAGTGAGTGTGAAGTTGTTCTAATGGGTGGTAATTGAGCAGGAAATCCTAGTCTCAAAAGCTCTTCCTTAGTGAATGCTCTTGCTTGGGAAGGCTCAGCAGGGGCAGGAGTTGTTGTAATGGTGGTAAACAGGTTGCCTTGTTTGCCTTTCAGTTTGATCTGGCAGTAATTGCTTGTGTGAGATGGAGTATATTTGTTATTCCTTTTTTCTGTAGTTGTCTTTGTCCAAGTGTTTATTTGGAAAAAAACCCATGACTTAGAAATACGAATCTGCACAGAGGAAGTTAATTGTAGATAAATAGCAGAACTGGGGTTTCTTTTCCTTTGCTGACACACTATCTCTGAAATAATGGACCAAGCGAAGGCTACCAAAGCAGAATGCTTAGCTCAGGCCTTTAGTACTAAAGGAATTGATTATTGCCGTGTTTTGTTCTTGGGTTTGTTCAGTAATTTGCTAATGCTGCTCCAAACACAGCAGAATATCTGACTGCAGCAAGGAAATGTGATCACTTTCTGCTTCCTTTATTCTATCTTCGCTGGTTACCAGTTCATTTGTGGTTGATCTTGGCAGTTCCTCTGATTTAAATTTTACTCTGGATGCATGTATCCTCATTTATCAAGTGCTGTATTGTTATACACAACCCTGCATTCATCAAGAAATGCCTTTGCTGTTCTCTTCTAGCAGTGGTGAGAAGCAGGAGCCTCCTGCAGGACAGGTACTTTCCTGCTGTTTCCCTTGACTTCTGTGAGCTGTCTGGAAGCTCATGTCCACAGCCTTTCCTAGAGTCATCCAGACTTGCTTAAACTACTCATTCTGAGCAAGGATTTATTGCACGCTTTGGGTGTGACTCTGGAGATAGAGGTATGCTGAAGCTCACTGGCAGGGTTTGGGCTGCCTGGTTGCAATGGGGAGAAGCTGAAGGACTGGGAGTGAAATTTTGATTGTATTCTTTCCTTTACTGAGCAAGAAGAAAGCTTCTACCTTCTCAGCTAGGTTAGCCTGGTGGTGTACTCTCTTCCTGTTCTGCAAATCAGTTTAAGCTCATGAACAAGTTTTTCTGCTCTGTTTGAGGGAACATAATTTTAAGGTTATTCTCATTCTTTCTCCCCCAGCCTCCCAGAGCCTGTCCTTGGTGAGAGCAGTATTTAAGTGAAACTGTGCAGGTGTCCCTGCCCATGGCAGGGGGGGTGGAACTAGCTGACTTCTAAAGTCCCTTCCAACCTAAACCATTCTATGCTTCTGCTAAGGGCGCCTTGTTCTGTATTAGCTGGAATGCAGAACTCTCTGAAGTAGGAGGCACGCTTAAATTCTCTTTGGGCCCCTTGCTGCTTTTTTCCCCAACCACTGTGTTCTTTTGATTCATAATTGTTGCCTTAGATGGATTTCCATACCTGCTGTGACATGCAGAAAATAGAGTATCCTCTGAACTTGCATTGCTCCTGTATCGGTGGGAGTTTGAAGTGTCGTTTTCCTGTTTCAATGTATTCAACACCAAAACAGCTTTTGGGCTGGTGGTGTGCATTTTTGTGATTAAAAGTAAAACCTGAAGAAAATAAACCCCCTGCCTTGGAAATGAGTCTTTTGTACTCCTCAGTGAATACAACCCATTTTTGTGGGGTTCTGTCCTTGCTAAGATTTCACGGACCCAGCTCTCAAACCTGTATTTTTCTGCCTTTTTCTGTGGAACTTTCTGAGCTGTCAATTAGGCTGTTGTTCAATTCCGTGAGGGGTCTCAGTTCTTGACCTTCTTATGATTGCCATGTCAAGAGAAAATCAGTAGGAAAACAAGTGATTGAAAACATGAATTGCCATGGCAGCCTAGCCATCCAGCGTTAAGGCTTTGGTGTGAATGGTCACTAGAAGAAACACTTGCCATTTGTTCAAGCATCAGTTCGCTAACATCTAATTCAGATTTTACAGGTATCTGTGGCATAGCTCATGACATGGCTAATTCCGTTTTTAAGAATATAACCAGTACCTGTAAAGTACCTGCAAAAATCAGCTTATTTTTCTGTTTAGTATCTTATGCTGCCTTGACTTTTTGGGCGTCTTTTCCCTCAAACACCAACTGCCTGACAGTTTTTGAAGCTACTGCCTTTAATGGAAGGGAGTTATTATTTTTTGTGTGTGTGACTATAGCCTGGAAGTCCAAGAAATTGTGGACACTCTGTATGATTTTTGGACAAGCCCATTTAATTCTGTCAGTCCCAGCACAGAAAAGGAGGGGATAACAGTGGCTTCATAACCTGGGATATGATAAATTAGTATCAGAGTTACTCTGATGCTGTGTAACAAGTGCAAAGTATGTAAAACCTTTTTTCATGCTAGCTATGAAACGGCTTTCTTGATTAACAACTGAAAACATCTATTCAGAGAGAGGATTTCACAACACATGCATTCTTGATTTTCTTAAAATAAGCAGTAATTTATTGCTCCCAAAGAATGTCTGCTTCTTACTAGATTGTCAGCAGCCACTTGGGAATGGAACCCTTGCTCTGTCTTCTTCCAAACGACACGCAGACATGCAGGTTTTAGCAAGTTAGGTTTTCCTGTTAGGCATTCCTTGAGGAGCAGTTGGCTTAGTTGGAGCCCTCAGTAATGTCTTCCTTGCAGTTTTTGGTGCAGTGACCTGTAGACTCACATACAAAGGTCAGTGAATCACGCTGCCTCTTGCCAAAAACTGCAAGGGATGAAGATGGGATTTGATTTTTTTTGTGCTTGGATGACTGTCAGAAAGTCTGATCCAGTGACCTGATGCTTCTGACAGGATACTTACTGGGGGGGTCCAGTCTAAATACAGTCTGTTGAACTGCCTTCTAATCTCTCACCAATTCCTAGTGTTGCCAGATGACAGGAGACCCTTGCCATACGTATGACATTTCTGTTCATTGACAATTCCCTCTTTCTGGAGGCCCTGGCCAATTCTGAGAATTACTTTAACAAGGCTGTTTAAGGTGTTCTGAGTACTTGGTAAAGGTACCAATTGTGAAATTTTGCATAGTTATAATTAAATGAAATGGGACCTTTGTTTTCTCTTACTGAAGGTGGCTTTTGTGGCCTGGCATGTTGATGTGACACAAAGCTGTCCTGCTTTCATACTACTTGTGTACTAGTTATACTCTAGCTAAATCTCTAAGTCCTTTAAAGTAGTTTAGTCAGTGAAGTTGAAGCTCTAAGCCAATGGAATAAGTATTAGCTGGCTACTTACACTAGCCTGGATGAACTGGGAAAAAGCCCAGTGGGTCAAAACTTGGCTTAAAAAATACATTTTAAATTGTTTTAAATATTTTTAGACAGCGAAAGCTGACCAAGTTGTGAAAGGTGCTGGGATGATAGATCTACTTACTGGCCTTCCACTGTATTCACTGCACATATCAGACAGGATCTTTCAAGTACTCAACTTTGACCTGTAATGAGCATTAAATTTCACTGATTTGGCCTTTGGAATCTCTGCTGTGTTTGCAGATTAAAACTGGATTGCTTCCCTTTGTGGGGCAGGCGGTGGAGACTGTAAAGCTGTACCTGACTTCATCCCCTGAACAGCCATCAGATGGCAAAGCTTTTAG
The DNA here is from genome assembly GCA_013400335.1 of Eurystomus gularis. Classification (NCBI taxonomy): domain Eukaryota; kingdom Metazoa; phylum Chordata; class Aves; order Coraciiformes; family Coraciidae; genus Eurystomus; species Eurystomus gularis. Next base: position 279,422 of record VZZY01024585.1, on the reverse strand, counting down.
TCACTGTCATACTAGTGACCATATGCTTAGAGCCAGCGTGTCTCAGAACCACTCCCCTGAGCTTGTGAAGCCTTACCTTAAAGAAAACACACATGTCACTTATTACCTGTGTAGTCACTGTAATGTCTGGTTAGGTGGCCAAGGATGACACTTCAGGTGTGGACACTCGAGAGTAAAAGGGGCAGAGATGCTGTGCTTTTCCTGGCTTGGGCAATGGTGCTGGTTTGGATGGTGCTGTGAAGTGCCAGCTCTGGTCTGCTGTGTGTCTAAATGGATCACAAAGGAGAAACGAGGTTCAAAGCCAACCTGGTTTTCACAACAAAAGCCAAGCAGTTTCTGGTATTGCAAGCATTTTGGCTGTGGTCTGGCTTCAGTTTTTCCAAAATCTATGCTAAATTATTTGTGAATATCCAATTAAAAGACTTTAGGAATGATACATACCTTGTAACTCTCATATCACCTGATCTGCTGTGTCGTTTGCATGCGCTGCTGTCCTGCTCGATGAGAATGGGGCCTGAAGCTGAGAGATGAGGTGACAGATCTTTACTGCCCTGCTAGACCAGAGATGGCTGTGCTGCAGGAGCATCACTGGTCTGCTCTTCAGGCTTGGCTTGTGTGTACAATGTTATGCTTCCCTGTTAACTTACTCTGAGTTTCTAGGGAATATCTGGACTCTCCATTACGCAGGATACACGTGTTGACTGTATCCTGGGTGTGTCACAGCAAGATCAGTCCCAGACCTGGCTTTCAGATTTACCTTGCTTGAGCATTAGGTGAGAACTGCCATGGAGTAAGCTGAGTAAAGAACCCCTGAGCCTTATCTCTCAGCCAGCTGCTCTGCTGGCAAGCTGCAGATGCCCCCTAAGAGGGATGCTCTTGGAAATTTCATGTGCAAACAATAATTAGAGCAATAAATGTTCTGAATACAAATTCTGTTTAGAGCTGGCTTTGAAATGATGTTACGCTGAAAGGGGGATGGGAAAGGAAGAACAATGAAAATGAAAACCATGTTTTCACAGAAAACGCTGTGTGAATAACTTTGTGGCTTTTAAAGGAAAACTGAACACAAAAAAACCCAAATACAAAATGCTTTGATTTTTAAGTGGAATTGACACTAATTTTTCACTGTAAGCAAAGGGTAAATGTCTAGAGAAAACAAGGCTGTTGGTGTCAGTTCTTTGTCCATACCAAATGTTTTTTACTCAGTGATATTTCACTAATCTTTTTCTTACTTGGAGTTCCAGTAAGAGCATATGATTGGTGGTATTCTTGGAAACTGGTCTAACAGGCTTTCTAGGGAAGCTGGGTGACCTGTAGTGAGTCCAGCTGCTGGAGAGACTCACATCTCTTCTTGTAAGACATGGGCTACTGTGATGTCTGCAGAACTAATGTGCAAGTCTTTAAGGACTGAGATTTCAGAATAGGTTAGGATCAAGGGATATGTGGTGAGGGAAGAATCCCATCTAAATTTTAGGGTTATTTTGACAAACTGTCCTGAAGAACAGGCCTTTTTAATAAACAAGGGCCCAAATTCTGCCTTTCTTGCTCATGTTGTGAGCAACAAACTGGAAGGCAGCTGCATGATCTCCTAGAAGAGAGATGTGATTCTTCTAGAGTCTATGCTCGGGGAGAGAACCCCCTCCCCTACTCGGACAAAATCCCCTTGGATGTTTCCAGTTGTGCTGGCTTAGTAGGAACATGAGAATAAACTGGTGGCTGGAGGAGAAAGAATCACAGCAAAACCTGTCATGAGGAGAGTGGCAAGACAGGCTTGGGAATGCTGTACTAGGAAGGGGCTGAGTGAAGGCCAGTGAGGAGTTGAGACAGAAGAAAACAAGAGTGTGAGGGAAACTTAAGAAGTTGAATCAGACCAAATAAGGCAATCAATCTAACCTGGGGGGTTAAACATTGTCAAAACACTGAAAGGTACAAAAGTAAACACAACTCCTCCACTCTGTTGGAAGAAACACATTTAGTTCGCTTTGTAAGCGAGATGAATTGTTCTCAAGAGGTGTGCTGGTTTGGGTTTCTAAGGAAAATGCAGCTCAAAAGGGAAAGAATGCAGACTTGGTTTGAATTTTACAGTAAATTTGTAATTATAAAGAAAGAAATAAAAACCTGTGCAACAAAACACTTTCTAATAGCGAGCTGCTGATCATTCTTTCATGTTGTATGCTGGTCTGTCCATAGCTTCAGAGAAGCTAACCTTACTACCACAGATACACAGGAGCTAGTGAGATGTGATGGGAGATGCTGAGGGCTTGACACCGCTGTTACAGCACTGCTCCTAACAGGGAGCTGTGCTTCAGCATGGTCTTCTCAAACAGCAGATTACTCAAGGGGTGAAAGTTGCAGCAGAATTAATTGCTACCTGGAAAACAATTTCATGCTAGGCTAAACAGGGATTTAAAAAAATTCCATGGTCTGGTTCACAACCCAAGCCGTGGCTTTAGAAAGAAAAGTGGTGGTGAGGGGGGAAGATAAGACAGTTCATCAAGTGACATCTTGGTGGAAGTCACGGACAAATCTGTCCTATAAATAAGACACAGTTTGGGGTGGGCTGAACCTAAGTAAAGATCTGTGGGATAATTGGCTACTGATCATAAATTTAAGTACTTGGCTCCCTCCAGGAGTTTCCTGGGGACATCTGCAAATTAAGGGAGGTAGGAAAGGAGGGATGGTAGAGTATCAAGAGGGAGTGAACAGGAGGATGTATCGGTGCCTTGCTGATGAGGTTGTAACACAGGCTCCCAATGTACACAAACATTTAGAACAAAGTTAACCCATGCGCTTGTTCTCTGAAGGGCTGTGTAGAGTGTTTTAGCCAGTGACTGAATGTTTCTTTCAAATGCAAATTATAAAGGAGCGCACAAAGGAAAGACTCTTAAAAATGCAGCACTTCTTACATTACATATTCACTGACAGTGTCCACTTTGGGGCTATTGTGATGCTTGCTGGATCAAAGTAGGGGTTTTTATGGGTTCATAGGGTAGTATGTGTTTGAATCTCATGCATTTCATCAGGTACTGTGGTGAAATAGAGGATGGACTGCTTATGTGCGGATGTGTTTTGTTCATGTGGTACAGTAGGAGGAGATCCTGGAATTAGGCAGTTCTGGGACTCTGAGTTAAGTTCCTGCTGTGCTGTGTGTTCTTAGGCAAGGCACTAAAAGGAAGATCAGTAGAAGTTTTTAGTGTTACATCCTACAGCACTGCCACTTTTGGAGGGTGTGACGCACGGAAATGAGCTCGAAAACTTGGAGAGAGTTTATGAGGAGGTTTGTTTGTTCGTCGGTGGGCGCACGGGGACTAGTGCCTCCAAAAGCGTGCCCACCCAACGTGGCTTTGTTTTCCTTATAAGCAGTAAAATGTTACATATTCAGTTAGTTGCCCAGTACACCTATACACATGTATAATCTGTCCCCGCTTCGTATGGACATTAGGTCCCCTCCTCCTGTGCTTGCACAGTGTGCTGTGGTGGTGGTCTCCTGGGGGTCGATTCTCCATCTTGTGTTGAAGTAAATCCTCTTCCTCGGTCTTGCACTCTTCACCTTTTAGCTCTGCGCAGTCTCCTTGAAGCCTTGGCCTCTTTCCAAACCACATCGCCAGTTCGAACCACTCTTGTTCCCTATCTTGTCTCTTTTAGGACCCCCATTCTGCTGTCTTAGTCCCCTTGCTCAATAGGTTCTATATATCTATTTCAGAATGTCTTGCTTTGCTAGATTAGCTAAGTAAAATTTTGTCAGAGCTCTAAGTTAAAAACCTCCCTTCAGGTGAATGGGTAAAGTGAGTTTGTAAAGAGATGTAACAGCTCTGAGAATGTATAGGAACCGTTGTTCCCTGCCATATGATCTTCATTTTTGCTTCTGTTTAACAAAAAGTAAGAGTTGTTCAATGAGAAGTACCAGAGCTTAGAAACAGATTTTCATGTCACATTTTGCAGACCCAGTTACTCCACTAAAAGTGCCACCAGTCAGATGTTCCTTGTTTAAGCTTCTTCCTTTTTAAGCCTGCAAAACAGATTTTTCAAGAGAAACTTAAATGCACTTTTTTAGTGCTGTTTCCTGAATGACAGCGACTCAACAGCACACAAGGAACACGGTTTTATGCAGCATAGCCTTTGTTCAAGGGAATAGGCTATTTTAACAGTAACTTTAGAGCTGTCTTGAAGGCAAGTGAACAAACTTCCTCTCTTCAGTCCCTTAGAACCAGGCTGGATGTAGTCCTGGAAACTGTGCTATGTTCCCCCTGGAAATAGGATTGAGATTCAGAAAGTCAGTGGCAAAAGCTAACAGCAGCTGTTCCAATGGAAAAGGCCTGAGTTGAAACGCTTGAAAGAATGGAGTCTGCTCAACTGGACCAACGTTAAGGTCTTTGAGTACTTCTTCATAATTGCTAAAGCTCTGACACTTACAGGAAGTAAAAGTAAGATAAAGTGAGGTAGCTATCTAGTTGTTTAAGCTTGGAAATGAGAAATGATGCTTTTGGGGCACACCGGAGGATAAAGCAGTAGAATATAGCTAACACTGTTCTTTTTGTGCTCCTAAAGAACAACTCCAGTAGGTGCAAGGCAGCTCTTTCACTCAAACAGTACTTGTAAAATGCCAGCTGTATAAAACTTCCAGGGATAAATAAGCATTCAAGTGTCTGTCCAGATTGCAAAGTAAGCTCAAGCCACAGACTGGGAAGACCCTGAAATCAGCATCCTCTGGTGGTACTTATGAGCTTGAGGAGGCTAAAGGCAGTATTTCCAGATGGGGTTAGTTTTAATAAGTGTCCATTTGTCTCAGTCTCAGGGACATAATACAATGGGACAGGAACACAGAAGGAAACTAATGGAGTAGCATCGGTTGCTTTCATAGCGCTCTGCTGTAAGAACCTGTTACATGGGGCAGCCGAAGAGCTGATGTGGAACAGCCAAGCTGCACAGAGCTCCCGTGGAACTGTCCCGAGCTGTTAGCCTGCCTGTGTCCTGCAAGGCCACACTCTGCTCTTGATTCTGCAAGGGTATTTAAGTTACACAGCACTTTGAATTGTTGCAGTTTAATGGTAAGAAACTTCTTGGGCATGTGGGAGGTGAATGATGGTAGTATTGTGACCAGCTTTGACAAATTCTGCCTGGAGAGCTGTAGCATGTTCTGTATCTCTGCATTCAGCCGGTTAGACACTGCATATTTAATATTTATGACTTTGAATTAAATTCCTGGTGGGATATGACTGGCCTGAAGATTCGCCCTCTGGATGGGGCATGCTTGTTTCATCTGTCCTGTCACAGCCATTTGTGGCTTTAATCTGAATCTGATGATTCTATTAGAAGCATCTAATTTTTTAGTAGTTTAGGATGAAGAGACTGAGAAATCATGCTGAGTGCCTCTGATGGGTTATATGAGGTCCCTTAATATAACACTTGCAGCTTTTGATAAATTACCAGCCTGATGTTTTGAAAGGCTTTTTTTTTTTCAGATTTTTCAGCCACTCCATATTCTGTTGCTGGCACTCACTTCAATGTTTTTTTCTTTCTAGGCTTTGGCACTTGAGCTGCTAGTTTGGCCTTGGAGACTTCTGACATGGTCCAGTTTCCCTAAGACTTGCAAGTTCTTGGCAGAGTTTAAAAAGAGTTCCTTCTACTTCTGGGTGACAGAATGGATCCTGACATCAAAGACAATGTCCTAGGCTTTAAACTTCTCTGGTATCTGGAAGAAGAGAGTTGCTTTTTCAGAGGGACAGGTGCCACACTTCATATTGAAATCTATGATGTTTGTTTTGGTACCTACTGCTGGATGAAGTATTAAGAATATAGGCAAAACAGTGGGAGTGGTTTATCTTTTTCAGATGAGACTGCACGTTTGAGTCAGCTCACGATGTAGTAGCAATCTTGTTTTCCAATAAAATGCACGATAGAGTCTGTCAGAAGGTTGGTGCCGTTAGGATCCTTTGAGCCTGTGATGCTTTCTGGACTGTGCACAACACTTGGGTTATCTGGACTCCTCTGTTCTTGTGTGGTTTGCTTTGAGCTATGACATCAAAGCTACATTTTCCTAGTAGTGTTTACAGGCCTTCAGCCTCTCCTGTTATGAACCCTCTGCTACTCACAGGCATGTAAAGAGCAGGAGGAGAAACGACACCCCGGCTGTTACGGGGTGTTTCTGTTCCATCTCTTCTCCACTGCTGTCTCGGCTACTCGTATGAAGTGACCACATTGCACATTGTCCCTCTAATTCTCCTGAATCTGCTTCCTAGTCCTATTGTATAAAAAAGAATGCACATACATGATACATGTCTACTGTCAAGGGCAGTGTTTCCAGATACACACAAATGCAGCACATTAATCAGCCCACACTATTACACGAGCATATGCTGAGGTACCGTTCTTTCCCAACATTTTTTCACCAGTTACAGATACCTGATGTACTTCCCTACAAGAGACCCGTTTGCTTGTGCCCTAGCTGGTATTTTGCCCCTTGTACTGTGTTGAATCCACATGTGGACCGCAGTGTTCAACCATCTCCTGCAATAGAAGTAAAATGAAGCTGTTTGTGGGTCTAAATTTGTTGGTTCTGTTGTAATTCAGTCTCAAGAACTTTTCAAGGCCTGGTTTTGGAGATGCTTCACTTATTCTTCTGCTGCCATTTTCCCTATGAATTCTCCATGGAGGTTTTTCAGCTACCATGGTTTAAAAATAAAAGCCAAGCCAAAATCTTTCCCTCATTTTATACTGCAGTTCTGCAGCATGCTTGTTGTTCATAGGGTTGGGAAATGCTGTTTTATTCAAAATGAGTGAGCCTTTACTGGGAAAGGCTACAGCTGTTAGGGAGTCTCATTTGTTTTACTACTCAAAGCAATAACTGAAGATCTAGTGTGATCTCTCACAAAGTGAGCCAGGTCTACTGGGACAAAAAGGCACCACTTCAGTAGCATCGAGTGTTTTATTCTCCTGGCTTGATCACAGTGAAGATGGAATTCATCTCTGTGCCTGGAATTCCTTTAGTCAGTCTGAACATGTTTATTAGCACTGTTCCTTTTGCTCCCCTGTGTCAATCTCTGGGTGCCATTGTCCAGCTATCAAAACTACGGTGCTTATTACCAGGGAATGCCTGGGCTGCCTTTGACAGCAACGGACTGGGGCCATTCAGGTTTGCTCAGGGAGAAACCGCACAGCTCTACTTGACCACAAAGTCTTGAACAGAGTCATTTAGATACTGTACTGTGAAGCTATAGAATCCCTGCGCTGCTTTTCTAAAATGTTTTCCACATTGCTGGTCTTGTTCCAGCTTGGGATTGCCCTGGTATGCAGTGGAGCTGCAGCCAGCCCTCTTTATTATTCTCTATACTCAAAAATGCTTCCCTTGGTCTCTTTGGCAAACCCTCTGCACATTTGTCCTGCTTCCTCTGGCTCATCTAAGCGCTGGCTTGGTTTGATAGAGAAGCACTGGCCCCGTTTCATGTTCTGAAGAGCTGTCAATCCGATCTGCAGCAGCGCTAAGTCAACATCAGTGATTACATTTTTGTCTATTTATTTACTTTTCCATAATGCACGAAACACTTACTAAGCCACATCCCCTTGTGCCTCCCAGCAATTTTGCAGAAGTGGAAGCTTCAGAAGGCAGCAGTAGCTGTAGGGTGTGATTTCAGGTATCCGTTTTGACAAAAAATATCTGTGTGATGTTGATCAGGAGCTGGAAGACACCAAGAGTTACTGTGTCTGCGGGGCACAGGTTATGGCCAACAGAGATCAAAAGGGACTTAGCCTTTCCTGTCCCCTTCTTGCTAAGGTCAGTACAAAGAAATAAGAGGTTTCCAGCAATGTCTCCCCAGAGTATAATTTTCACTAATTGCAGTATAATTATGTAATCACTTTAACAAATGCTGCCCGAATCCTCTCAGGGTGCAGCTATCGAAGAAGGCACCAACAGAAATGGATGCTGTGATGAAGCTGCCTTTATGAAATTTTGGGAGCACTACCTGTGCTGTGACAATATCCAGAGACAGCCCTGGGCTGTATTTCATCAGTATACGTGTACTAGAGAAAATCAAAAAGGGGCAGTGTGTTCCTGCCTAGAGTTGCTTGGGCTCATCTCATAAGCATTATCTGCTCTACTCTTGTCAAAGATGGGGTAGGGGGTGAATGCTCTGACCTGTATGCAACAGTTAGCAAAGTGTTTCAAGTTTGATTTGGGGTGGAGCAGGAGACAGAATTATCTGCTCAGTGGATACAGGTGTAGAGCAGACCAAGCGCACCTTAACCTGTCTGAAAGAAATTAACGACTGTGTTTTTATCAAGGTTTTTCTCTTCAGCTCTGAGCACCTGTAGTTGAGACGCAGCTTTTCCCAGCCGGGCCTCTTTGGATGAGTGCCTTTGTATCTCGTTGCTGCCTCTGACACTGTGTGTGTACTTGAATGCTGTAAGGTTTTGTTCTCACAGTGACTTCGTGTTTCTTGCCATTAGTCCCACCAGTCTCTTCCAAAGTTGAGTTTAATTTCAGTGGGCTTGATACTGGGTGTATGCAGTGTTGCGTGAAATCTTAGTCCTGTAGTATTTTAATGTTGATTTCTCAGGACCTAGAATTCCCCCCTTGTTTTCTGTCTCCGTCTGTCCCTGTTGCTGCTTTACTCTCCCCTAATCCATTGGCCATCTATGCTGTGCCTACTGGGGGTGACTGGGAAAACTCCACTGCCTCTTAATACAAGTTCATCTGAAGATCATTCTGGTTTTCTATCTCGTGCCATTTAATTTCTCTTTCTATCTGTAGTTTATTGCCTTTGTAAATTTGGTGTTTAACTTCGTAAGCTTAGTAGGGATAAAGTTTAGCGTGTGAAATAAAGCTATGGTGTAATTTTACACTGCTGTTTTATTACTGCTGTTCTTCGCAGAGGGGAAAATCTTTCCCTTCCCTGGGAGGATGGCTCAGCGTTGTGTCGGCACTCTGGTGTGACGGTGCTTGCAGATATTTAACATGTCACTTAACTTGGTTGTCTTCTGTTAAACCTTTCTGTGCCTCCTTTTCCCCCTTCCCCTAGAAACACTTGCTGTAGGTGAGATGTGCTATTTGGGGTGTCTGTGTATTTTGCATTGAGAAAATGGACAGTCTGTCAGGTTTTGGTGGCTGAGGACAATTCCTTTGTGTAAGTGGTGAGTAGTTTCAGGGTGACTGCAGCTTTCTGCGAGGTTCCAGGTGGCTCCCGTCCCACCTGGTGCATTCACTCCAAGAGGGCAATTTTCTGCCCTGGGGTAGGAAATGCTGCTGCTGCTTCCACACTCAGGACTTTATTACTCCTGGCAGCGAGCTGAGCAGAACCGTTTCTTGGTGTTCGAATCAATAAAAATGGTGCCTTCCTGTTTTGTGAAGGACTACTAATATTACAGGGCTGACTGGTTTCTTTAGGACTGACCAAACAGTTCAAGAAAAATAGGAGCTTTCTCAAATACAGTCAGGTCTGCTGAAGCAATAGTCAAGTCATTGCTGGAGAGAAGATGAGTGTGTCAGTTCTGGAAGCTGAGCTATTCTGTATCCCAGAGGAATGAATATGCTGATATTTGGTAGGCCTGCAACTGAGAAAGGGATGTGCCTATTTATTTTCCTTGCTGGAGTCATCTTCATGTTTCTGTGCATTGCGTCCAACAGCCTAGATTTATAATTCAATCTGCGTCTATTTGTTTCTTGACAGAAGAGGATGAAATAATAGCCTGGCTCTGTTTTCTTTATAGCCAGGAACAGATAGCTATGGCTTACCGTCAGCGTAAACCGTGCGGGGTTCGGTGATGTTTCAGATGAGCAATGCTGTGCTGCATACGAGCACATCGCCGTGTCCTGGAGTGAGTCCCGGCTTGTGCTGCCGTTCTTGCAGCAGCTCCTTTCTGTAGCAGTGCACTCGAGCAGAAGTGCACAGGCCAGATCCTTCTGTTAGCTAACGCCAGGAGTCACCGTGGCACAGACAGTGGAAGTGGGCTTATGCAAAAGTGGTGCAGATCCAGTGGATCTCAGAACCTGTTTTGAGAGGCTCAGAGGTCAGAACTGGGGAGCCTCAGTGGCTTTGTGCTATACATAAAGCAAGTCATGACCCGCTCAGAGCTCTGGTTCGGCCGATCAGAGGAGGGACCATCTTTGAGCACAAGGTGTTTCAGCCCTCAGATGAGGCTGCAGTGAAACAGCAGATCCTCCTCTGTCTTACTCAAGCTATTGCCACTGGGGTGGGTTTGACCTGCGAGTTATTTCTGCATGAATCTTACAATTCCGTAGTTAATTAGGGAACTGGAAACGAGACAAGGTGAATCTAACAATTTTTCTTTATCTTTTCTGCATTCTATTGCACCTTCCATCTTTTCTGAACTTCGTGAAATACAAGGGACAAGCAGGTCGAAAATGGGAAGAAAATTAGAAGCGCTTGGCCTGGTGCCTGCCTTTGCACTGTGTTGATTAGGTTTTAAGTGGCAATTCTTGTCTGTAATATAAGATAATTGCAGAGATTTCCAGGAATTGTTTGTAGAATAGGAAGAAACAGACACATCTGAGTTCTACTGGAGGAGTTCTTAATTAAAGACTTTATAAAGTGCAACAGATGGTGCTTTGCTAGTTTGGAAGACAGGCATGAGGCCTCCTTGTAGACATTCAGCCGTGATGTTCCCCACTTGCTAGGGGTGCTCTGACGTAACTTTCTATTAGGGAGCAATTCAAGGATAACACGCACTTTATGTTCTCCAAACTATGAAGATTGTTTTTCAGAAGGTGAAGTTAGGCAGCCGTAGAGTGAAGCTCCTTGGCAGGACTACCCTTCCCAACAGGAGCTTTGCTTTCACTGACCTCATGCAGTTGTCCTCAGCTCCCTGCTGAAAGGCTTGTGGAACTGAGACGACACATCAGTATCTGTACAGGGTTCTTTATAGACACTCCAGTGGCATGAAGGAAGGAGGATCTGTTTGGTTTTAGGACAGCTCTCCAGTAATTTCCTGTGAGCCAACAACCAACTTTGGACTGGCTCCTGGGCTGGAATTATGTCGGTGTGGAACTTGGAAGATAGAGAGGTTGGGTTTTTATACTATTGCAGTAGAGTTACGATTTCTGTTTGCTCCCGAGCACTGCTGTAGCTTTGAGGAAATTGAGCTTTGTGCATCATGAAAGAGTAATCTTGGAAAAGGAGAAATTACCTAGTGGTAGTGGACGTTACAAGGGAGAATCTGTTTTAGGAAGAGTTTGGGTTTTCAAATTCTAGGAAGAAAGTACAATTGCCGAACAAATAGCCAGCAAACAGGGGATCTGGATGCTTGAAAGGGAAACGTGATCTCATGTTCAAATGAGTTCTCTCAGTTTCTAGCATCAGCGATGCTGTGGGGAGGCTTTCGTGGGAATAACTCTTTGGCCATCTTTTCTTCCTGCAGCCTGGTGTTCGTTTCACTTCAGGCTGTGTCGGAGAGTGATTACCTGGAAGGGATTTGGTTACACTGGGCTTCAACACAGGCAATATCAGATGCTGGAGAAACATTTCAAACATAAGCTCTGAGCTTTTTTTTTTTCTTTTTTTAAGAACTGTTTACTAGCCCCCATGGCTAATGCTTTGAATTGGCTGATTTTGATCTGTAGCCTTAGGATGTTCCTGAGAGGTGAGTGGGTAACTTTCTCATACAGACAGACTTCTTTGTTTTGTTTTTTTTTCATTAGTGCTGACACTGTTACCTTCTGAAAGCTATAAGGCATTAGAGATGGTAGTTGTTTAGCTCGTCCTGGCAATAAACTGATGGTTGTAGCTGCTGCTCTTTCAAAAGCACAATCTTTTTCAGGAATTTTTTTGGTAAGAAGATGGGTAGAAAATGGAGGGGGATTAATTCACTAAAAGGTTTTAATTTTCTAAAGACAGGGGAAAAAAAAAACAACGTTTAAGTGTTTTCAGGTAACAGTAGCAATAATGCCAAGGTGCTTGTTTGAGTATGGAAGAGATGAAGACTGTGGGGAGCTCTCCTCCCCACAGTGCACCCTCATTTTTTTGTTGCTCAGGCACAGACACACAGAGAAGCCCTTAGTGGGGAATTTCATGTGAGAACCTTGCAGTTGCCATAGTGAAGCTTGCTTTTCAAAGAAAAGGAATTCATTAGGACAGTGGCAGACTTGGATCTAAATCTGATGGGTTTGCAAAATGAAAGTAAGGAATGCAAAAAGGGAAATAGTAACTCAGGTGTTCATTCCATTCTTTAAGTTCAGGTTCCAGGTACCTTACTCTGTGTTGAGTATGTAGGACCTTTTTTTTATAGCACATGATGTCAAGGGACTTCCTAAAGCGGGATGTGTAAAATTGCCTTTACTGTGTGCACTGGATAACTGAAGTAGAGAAAGAAGTATCCTGGCTGAGATTACATGGCAGTACAGTACCTCCTTCCTCCCTCAGTCTGTGGTGTTTGCACTCTCTTGAAAACTTGGGCTTTCAACTTTCTGATTAACAAAACATGACCTTTCCCAGAGGTGATAAAGACATGGAAGATGTTCTGTGCTACTTGCAGTTGGTTTAGTTTGATAAAGCGTCTGAAATTGGGATTTCCTCTAGAATTTTGTGCTCAGAATATTTTCCTAGAAATCTGAAGGGAACATATTTTAATTCTAGAAGAGAAACCTTTCCTTAATTTTAGTCACCAAAACTTAAGAGTGGATGTAATAACGGACAAGGAAATAGTGTTGATGAATGGAAAATCCAGGAAGTTAGGTTTACTTCCAGCTCTGGTACACTCTGTGTGGCTTTGAGATATCAGCTAATTCATGTAATTGTAACAGTAATAATGATAACAAGGAGCTCGTTTAACTGTGGAACATGAGTTTTTCTGATTCAGCTTCCTTCTTAACAAGATAGGCTTAAAATATTTCCCATTTCTTTTTTAGTCACTATGCAGGTGGGATGATGGGTCCCATTCATAAACACACTTCTCTTTAAAGGCAAAGCATTGTTCTTAATAGTAAGAAGTTATTGTATTAGTAGTGCTAGTGCTATTAATACCTGTGCCAAAATTGTGCAGATATTACATTGTGGTGTGATAATAAGTGGTCATTTATCTCCGAGTCTTGAATGTCTGTTCATTATACTTCAACTTAATTCTTCTAGGGACCTCTTCCCTCTCACCAGATTGCAGCGTGGACTGCCAGATCCACTGTCTCATAGACTGCAGGCAGGGACATTACTACACAGCTGGCAACTGCTTGGAATGTCCAACAGGTTTCTAGTAAGTCTCTTTCCTTCCCTCCTGCTCGGCACTTTAGTCCTGCAATAAGGAAGTCAAACGTTTTGGGGTATTTGGGGGATCCAGTTCGATACTGTGCTTGGGTGTCTAAAAGAGCATTTGTTTGAGCAGTTAGTGAGGGGGATGTTCCTGTAGCTACGTAACACTCATACAGACTGGTAGGGGATGGAATTCCAAAGAAGTGGAAGAGTTTAATTTTAGAGCTTCCTTGTTTTTGATCCAGTTGCCCTGGGGGTCAAGCAGCTCCGAGGAAGTGCCCGCTAGGAACGGCCAATGAACTTACTGCTCAAGCGGATGTCACTGCCTGCCAGGTAAACTGAAGGACGGGGAAGAGAGCAAGCAGGTGAAGTAGCACTTTTTGCCTCTACTCCCGTATATTTTGAGTCATCTAATTTCAGGCTTCTTCCCAGATTTTGCCGCCTGCTTTGAAATTTTTCAGGAGACTCCTGCACTGTGTTTGGCTCTGGTTCGGCCCAGAGAGAGCAGGTTGTCTCTCCAGGTAGACAGCAAGCAGCGCTCCCTCCACGCAGTGTTGACACCACTGACAATAAAAAGCACACGCTGGGAGCTCTCGAGTACATTAGCCAGAAAGGTTCCTTTCTTTCTGGCACTTTTGCTGAGGATGTCCGAAGCTGCTATTTTACATGATTTGTACAAAGAATACGTTTCTGTGTTTCTGATGCTCTTCGTGATCTCACTGCAGGTTTGTCCCAGTGGCTATCTCAGCCTGGAGAGCGGAGCTGGGTGTCGTGCGTGTCCCGAGGGCTACTCCTGCGATCCACGGAGTGGTGTGCAGAGGAGCTGTGGTCCTGGTCAGTATTCACCAGAGGGAGAGTTGGAGTGTCAGGAATGTCCAGAGAGATACGTCTGCCCAGACGGACGGAGCAGACAGGTACAGAACGAGCACGTTAGTCTCCAAGGGTAAATTTTCATTCTGGGCAGGCAGAGCCTGAGCATGAATGTATTGTCAAGAGAAGACACACTTCCTTGGTTTAATCAGGATACGGATCTTTCTTCATTAAAGAAAAGCATTCCAAACACTTCAGTGGTACAGTAGATCTAAGACCTTCCCCAAGTGGCCTGTATTAAAAGAAATAAATATTTCTCATCTAAATCCTGATAATGTTAGTGCTCAGATTATCTGCCACCACTAAAACCCTCCGCTGAGGACTCCCAGAAGCGTGGAGTTTGAAGTACCATTTTTGCTTCTAGAAATTGTCCCTGGAGAATAGAGCAGAAGCATTGCTGGGAAGGGAGGAGAGGATAAATGCAGTACTAGGCTTTTTCCTGACAGATCTCCCTGGGACACAGCTTTGGGCAGCAATGGCCGTTAGACCTTCCAGCGGTACCAACTTCTATTTGTTCCCCTTAGCACTGTTTGGCCGGTCAGCAGCCAAATCCAAGCCGCACCCATTGTGTAACCTACGCTCCTGGTTCTGTCTCGGCTGAACACAATCTGCTGTGCCAGCGCTGCCCCACAGGTAAGTCGGGGCATCTTCTGTAGTCATTAAAACCTAGAACTTCAGGGGACTGAAATGACACTTTGCTCTGGTAAAACTTAGCTGGCAGTATTGGAACAGAGATAGGCTTCTTGTGTTACAGTAAAAATAGAGGTTAATAAGTAATTCCCGAGATAAAGCAGATGCTCTTCAGAAGAGTTAATGAAAAGCAGAGAATGAAAACGAAGAACACCGAGAATCACAGCTGGGTTTGATAGTCATCACACTCGCTGGGCTTAGGGAGAGGTCCAGCTGACGTAGCCTTGGGACATCAACGGTATGTCTGAATGTGCAAGTGTCGCTGAGCAACAAGGGGAGCTTTTGCTTTCCTTTTTTCCTTTTTTTCCACTTTCCAGCTTTTGCTGGAGATGAGCCACCAGTGTGCTGGGGCAGCCCAGAAGGCCAGTCCCATCCTGGGCTGCAGCAAGAGAACTGTGGCCAGCAGATCAAGAGAGGTGATTCTACCCCTCTGCTCTGCCCTGCTGAGACCTCACCTGGAGTATTGCGGCCAGTTCTGGAGCCCCCAGCACAAGAAAGATGTGGATGTACTGGAGCGTGTCCAGAGGAGAGCCACCAGAATGATCAGGGGAATGGAGCATCTGAAGACAGGCTGAGGGAGTTGGGGCTGTTCAGCCTGGAGAAGAGAAGGCTCCGGGGGGACCTTCTACTGACCTTCCAGTACCTGAAGGGGCCTACAGGAAGGCAGGGGAAGGTCTGTTCACAAGGGTTTGTAGTGATAGGACAAGGAGTAATGGTTTGAAGCTAGGGAAAGATAGATTTAGGTTGGATATTAGAAAAAAGTTCTTTAACATGAGGGTCATGGGCACTGGAACGGGCTGCCCAGAGAGGTGGTGGAGGCCCCATCCCTGGAGTCATTCCAGGGTCTAGAGGTCATCCCAGATGACCATCCAGACCTCTAGAGATCCCTTCCAGCCTGAAGCATTCTGTGATTCTCTTTTCGCACCGAAAGCAGCTCTCCCTCTGTGATGTTTAACTGATCATCAGTAAAATGGATTCACACTGTTAGAGCTTTCTCCACATCAAGACATTCATTCACTGGCCGTCAGAAATACCCATTTATGGTGGGTGCTGTGGGCATTAGGAATCAAATAAGGGCACAATGTGGTTTCTTACCTAATTTCTCTTTCTCCTTGGTGCTGAAAGAAACCCACACAAGCCCATGTTTAGGAGATCACAGTGTGGTTACAGGGGGTGTCACAGGTTCCTCCCAGAGATGCTGTGCAGAGCTGGAGCAGCACGGGAGCAGACTAGGAGGGAAGAGTTTTTTGTTCCAAAATGATTATCTTTTGAAATTGTGACAACAGAATGTCATTTCACTTGATTAATTAGTCATAAACATCCATTAAAGGAAACGATGGAGTAACTCAGTAAGCCACCTTAAGTTACATTCTCTGTTTGCTGTTAGGGAGTAATCTCGATTCAATAACCAAAAGCTTTGTATTTATTTGCCCGGGCTGGGGGCCCGCCACGCCGCAGTGAGAGTGCAGGTTAAGCTGTTCTAGTGCTGAATGTGGCATAGTTTCCTGATAAACACACAGAGAGAGAGTTTTCTGCAGCATTAAAATCCTGGCGTGTCCCTTATACATCTCGGAGAATGAGTGGGGATTTGGTAGCCCAAGGGTAGCTTTCTGTCGTGCTTGTTTCCTGGGATGAGTGGGATGGTTTGGTAGCCCTCCGAGCCCCTGCACCTCAGCGCTGTTCCATTCCTCGATGCAGTACTTGGTAACAGGAAAAGTTTGGTGCTGCAGGTAGTGAGAGTATTGCCGATAATTCCTTCCACATCCCCTCGGACTTGAGTTCATGTTTTCTAGCCCTCCTGAACCCTTGCAAAAGGGCCATAGAGAGAGAGAGCGTAGTGTAACTGTGAGTTTATAAAAGGATGTGTAATGTCACTACAGGGATGTAGCTTGTGATCTGCAGTCCTGCCAAGCTTTTCTCTCGCCTGCAAGCCCTGTACTGCCTGTGAAGGTGAACTGTCTAATGAACAGCTCCAGGTACCTCCCGCAGAGTCACTGAACTCGGTAACTCGATTCTTACACTCGTAATTAGAATCCACCTTATTAAATAATGAAGAGTTCCTGTGTTCTGGGTACCTTGTGCATTGTCCAGTAGATGGAGAAATGGAGTAGCTGAAGAGATTGTGCTAGACCAAGATCTCAGTGGTTTAGATCCAGGTATAATGTGTAGGTGAGAGAACAGAACAAAGAATTTATCTTATTTCCAGTGCCTGGGCTCAGGTCTGAATAGCAAAGGGTCAGTCATGCATGGGAGGTGATGGTGGGTTTTGGGATGTGTGTCAAATTACACTCACTATTTACTGTGCTCTGTAGAGAGCCAGGGAGCTAATTGTGGCTCCCTAAAATAAACAAGGAAACATTGGCTTCTTTGGACTTGCCAAACATTTGAAGAAACCAATAAACACTGGATTTGAGAGTGACAGATTTGCTACAGTATTGTTGTTTATAGTGCAAGATGAGCCAAGGCTGCAGTGAGGTTTCACCTCCAGTGTATCAGCCACAAAGCCTGGAGAGAGCAAGGGAAAAATCTCTGAGTAGATGATCAACGGGTTAAATACAGGCAGAGTATTCCATGATGAAATTCAATGCTTCAGTGTTAAATTAGCTCCCCTTGTGTTCTTAAATCTGAAAGGCATCCAGCCCAATTGCAAAGCTCTTAGATGGTAAGGAGTTTGAATACCATCACAAGCAGGAGAGGCCTGAGGATCCCCAGCGTTCTTTTTTCCACAGTTTGACTGACTTTAATTATAAATAATCTGTGTACTTAGTATTGCGTGCGTGTGAATAAAGTGTCATTGCTGTGCTGATATGTAGCAGTGTATTTCAATATAGCAGTGACACTTTCATGCCACAGTTAAATCCTTTTTTTCCTTTTTTTCCTTTTTTTTTTTCTCTTCTTTTTTTTCACTCTTCAAATATCCATCTGGTGGTTACTAAAGCATTTGATAGTCAAGTTCTACAAAGTCTTACTTGGAAGGAGTAATTAATTCTAGCTGGATATGAGCATTTCATCACTAAATGTACAACTGGAGAAGGATTTCAAGTGAAAGATGGTGCATTGAACTGGAGAGAGGAATGTGGTCCCCAGAGCAGTAGTGGGAACACTTCAGCTGATCTTTAATCCCCAAGATCTTAGAGAGAACGAAAGACATGGAGTAGAAAGAGAGAATAATTAACTCTAACGATGCTAACTAATAAAACTAACTTGGATGTTTAGCTGGAGATTTCAGTGTATATTTTGCAATTAAAAATGTCATGATTTATTAAATGTTTGATTTTTCTTTGCCAGCTCAGTTTTACAAAACAAAGAAACATTTTTAGACAGGAAATTAATGAGAATTTGTTTTTCAAATCTTGACAAAATTTCCAAAAGATAAAAAGATTTGGGCTATCTGTCATGTGCTGCTTTTAAATAGATAAGTGACCTGCTGTTTTCTGCCGCTGCTTGTGGCCATGCATCTCCCCTTATATTGCAGAACCAAACAATTTATCTAGAGCAGCTTGCTTTGTACTCCTGAAATGAACGTGTTCTTGGATAAAAACCAGTGTTAATGGCAGTGTTCAACAAACAAGAGCTAACTGCAATGCTGTTGAAATTTTAGATCTCAAGGAAAATGTTCATTCAAAATTAAGCAAATCCAGGAAAAAAAGAGTAAAATTCCATAACCTTGTCCCTGTTACTCTCCCCCCGCCCCTGTTTGTGTGTTTTTTTTTTTACAACTTGCCATAAATGATTTATAACTTGAATATTTGAAGTTTGAAAGTGTTACTGAGTTTCAAAGTTTGTTTGTTGCTGGTTAGCCTTACCAGAAAGTGATGCTCCTCGGTTCTGCCCTGTGCTTCTTGAGCTTTGTCTTTTCTCCATGCAAACACAGGAAAATCCGTTATCTGCCAAATGCACGTGGCCTTTTAAAAGCACTTTAAACACCTTAAAATGTCTTTTCTGGAGCAGGTTCCCTTGCTTCCTGCAGATAGCCCTTGCCCCCAGTGCAGGACAATTTAGCTGCTGACTTGGTGAGCAAAAGGGTTGGAGTTAGAGGAACAGAGAGACACGAAGGAGCGAGGCTTTTCCATCTTTGAGTTCACCTGTTACTTGATTTTGCTCACTGCTGGGCAAGACTTCCTTGGAACACAGCCTACTGGAATGGCCTCTTTTGCAGTTCTTTAAGTGAATCTGGCATCTCGTTGCCATTAGGTATAAACCCCTGAATTTTCCAGAATGTCGTTTCTGAACCACGTGTTGTTTTCGTCTTATCTATAGGTCACTTCTGTTCCGACGGCCTTGAAGTCCCTCCATGCCCAGCTGGGAGTTTCAAGCCCAAAGGAGAACTTCACACACCCAGCAGCAGCTCCTCGTGCTTGCCAGGTCTGTGCCATAAAAGATCTCTGTTTTGGATAGCAGGGGTAATAATTCTCACTGTAATTCACACTGTTAAGCACATTCTTATGAAGGGGCTGGAATTTCCAGTACTTATTTACTAGTCTGTGGCTCAGGCAGTACTAGAGCTGGGTAGGAGAAAAGAGAAATTAGGTTACAGATTAGGCAAAACCTTTTTTATTATAACAATAGAAGAGGACTGGAATTTATGCCTTCAGAAGCTGTAGAAGCCCTATCCTGAAGAGTTTTTGAAGTGTTGAGTAGATGAAGCAGCAGGTAATGTTCTGAAATGCACGCAAGGAGGTAAGCACAAGGCTTCCACAGACTGCCAGCTCTGTTTGCTGTCGTATTTCCTTCTAAGTATTTTTGGTTTCGTTCTGTTTGGGTTTCTAAATCAGTAGAAGTTTGTTTTGCATACAGTAGGATTGAGTCGCACTCATGTTTGGGAAACAAATCTTCTGTGCAACTAAATCTTTGCTTAGACATGGAAGGGGAGACCTGGCTTTCTGCTACAGCAATCAGGTGCTGCTGATGCTAGCTCTGCCTGGTGTTGAACATTTCAGAGTACCTCACTGTCTCACAGTGAAATAAAAAATGCCTCTCTCCCCCTAACAGTGCTGTACAAATGGGAAAACAGAGTCAGGGGAGGTTCAGGGAACGAGTTTAGTTCACTAAAATAAACTTAGACCCAAATCCAGAACGTGTTGTCCAGGGTCAGAAGTCACCAGGTGCACTGTGAGGAGCAGAAATGCAGAGCTCGGTTGCTCAGTCTCCCTTTACATCTGCTGGGCTCTTCCCTTCAGAGAGATACATGTGCTAGAAAATAATTATCTCCTTCAAATCAAGCCATACATTTTTCTATCTGATCATTTCTTTTCTAGGGAATGACTCAGCTATTAAAGCATCTTGACTATTGAATGATTTTTTTACTCACCAGCTAAGTCTAGGAAATTGCTGCTTTCCACCCACTTCTGAAATTAAAACCAGAAGTGCATTTACGTGGTGCAGCAAGGAACAAACCTCACATCTCATCAAGACAAGGAAATTTAAGAGACAGGGCTGGTGGCACCTGAACAAACACTGTGGAAGCTGCAGAGTAGATTAGAGTTTAAAAACTCTTTTGGTTTAATCATGTAAGCTGTTACGCTGTGCCTATACTGCTTTATATGATGAAGTTGTCAACTCTCCTAAGGAACACTTGGCAAAGGTAGGACAATGCCTGCTGCAGAATAGCAGGAGACACAGGAATGAGCTGTGGTAAGGCATAGAATATTTCAGGTGTACCACCATGACGTAGATGGTGACTCATGTGATACTAGCTGGTGTCCACCAGCTGCACTACAGCGTGTTACATGTGACGTGCTTACCCCACGTTTGTTGCACAGCAAGTACATGGACCAGCCTGATACTGCAGAATAGATAACAGGCTGTAAATCCGTGCCCTGATTGGTCTTGTATAAGTGTCCAGGCAGCCACGCTAATAAGTCCGTTCTGAACTCCAGAGGGAAAGCATATCTCCAGAAAGTCAGGCAAGAAATGGAAATTTTATGTCCTTATAGCCGAGTGGTATGGATTCTAGTTTTATAAAATGACAGTCCCAGTGGATTTGCTGGGGGTGCAGATCCACATCTTGAAGCTTTTGCCAGCTTAAGGCAATTTTTAAAGGGTCCCACAGCTCCATGAGGTTGCAGCCCCCCTCAGGTGTGTTGATTCAGTTGCTGTGCTCAGAGCTGTGGAATTTTACAGTCTTGAGAAATTCAGATCTTGTCGCACTGAGGTTTTTGAACCTTCTGTTCATCTGTGCCATGTGGAGTAAATGTAAGGGGGAAATAATGAGATTTTTCCGAGGGGTGAGAATGAACAAGTGGTTTGAAGACAGAGGGAGGGATGGCCCTTAAACTTGCTTTGCGCCCTGAAGACTCCTAATCTGGACCTGTACCTTCAATCTGTGGAGTGAGAAGCGTAGATTTTAATAAATCCTGATCGTTTTGGGAGTGCTATAAGGCGCGATTCCAGGCTGCAGAGGCACATAGACACTGCTGTATGCTTGAGCCTTGCCTTGACAAGCCTTTGGAAAGCAGCCAGGGGTTCAACCTGGAAGTACTCCAGGGAGCCATCATCATCAGCCAGTGTTTTCCCTTCCTTCTGAATTGCTCTATTTGCTTTGTACTGTTGAAAGACCTGACTCAGGAGGATAGCAACTACTCCTGTGCTAAATTTGTGTTCCCTTTTCGCCAAGTTAAACATTTGGGGCCATTTTGTAATGAAATGCACTTTCTGAACATGGGAACGCCAGTGAGGGATTGTTGTTTTATTATGTATTGATCGTAGTGGTGTTTCTTGAAGCTACAATGCAAGCATCTTTTGTTTAACACACGGGATTTTAGAGATGATCACAGCTCAAACTGGTTGTCACTCAAGCAGGTATCTATGTGTTTGTACTGAGTATATCTCCAGTCTGCAAAACCCGTTCATCTCTCTGTATTAAGAATGCAAACACGGAAACAGCTCCACTTTCTTGGAGACCCCAAGCTCTCTATGACAACTGAGACCGAGGTATCATGATTATTAAATATACCTGCATCAGAGCATGTTTTACGGCTAAATGTTTTGTTTATTTTCTAATGTCCCCCATTTCTTATCGTCTCAGAACACAATCCAGATGGCTTTGCCACTTCCATGAGCCGCTCAACCGCAGTGACACTCAGCTAATCCAATACCACCCCCTTCTGGCTTCGTAGTAACTTCATTGTTGCTGTGACTGAACCTCCATCATACTTTTCTTACTGCAAGTGAAAGCCAAGGAGTCATATTTTTTAGGACCCTCTCTTTTGTCAGCAAGTCGTGCTCCCTTGGGAACCTTCAATGTCTCCTCTCTCTATAGGAATCGGATTGTGTTTGAAGTGCCCTGCTGGGTATTTCTGTCCTGCTGGAGCAAGTTATCCAGTCCCATGCCAGCCAGGTACTTACAGTCCTCTCCAGGGACAGGATGAAGCCACTGATTGCAGAGCCTGCCCTGCAGGGAGGGCTTGTACCCAGGCTGGCTTAGCCCAGCCTGACGCGGAGTGCTTACCGGGGTAAGCCTTGCTTCTTGTCCCCGCTTCTGTTTTGGTCTGTGCGTGTATTTCACCTCCCTTGGTTTTGCTTTGCGCGTAGGGAGGTGCAGGTGGTGTTCTCTGCTAAGTCAAGGTTTTATTGTGGTTTCTGGTAAATCAGCGTGGTGTAGACTGTTCTGGTGGAAGGTGCTGCTGCCTGCTATTGCCACGGAATAGGTGGTAAAAATAGACAGGAGTGAAGCCAGGCCACGTATCCCGTGGTTATGAACAACGTGAACTGGCTGGATAGCCCAGTTTTGGTGAAAAATGTGCACCACCACCAGTCCATTTCCAGTGTTTAATTTTCAGTATTTGTGCATTACTGGCTGTCAGTTAGATTGCTGTCAGCCACAGCACCGAGTGCTTCAGCGTTTTCCCAGCTGCAGCATTTATCCTGATGTTGTCGCAGGGCACAGAGTTTGTCTCCCGCTCGCATCACACCCTTGATCCCAGCTAGCCTGCTGTGTTTCGTTAGGTACGTGTGCCCAGCGGGGTCATGGAGCCCTCATTTCCCCAGCAACGCCTGTCCTCCAGGAACAGTTGGCAATGACTTCAACCTGTTTGATAAGTCGCAGTGTGAAACGTGCCCCGCTGGCTTTGTCTGTGTGAGAGGTAAGTGGCTTTGTCACAAAGGGAGCTGTGCTTTGGTACCCAGTATGGCAGAGCCCGCCAGGAAGTACTGGAGCAGGTCACTGAGGTATCACAGTGATGGTAAATAGGAAAAAGTCGCCCTTCAGTGTTACTGCAGAGGCTGCTGTGCCTGCTGAACAAGTTGATTTTAATTTTACTCTGAAATTTTCTCTTGATGGCACCCATGGTTACTGTTTTAACTTCATGATCTGGAAGTGGCCAGTTTTTACAGTCTTCAAAGATTTTAGCTTATTGATGACCTCTTCGCTTTAATGTCTGTGCCAGCTTTGGACAAGGGCACTGTGTAGGATACTTGAGTTGAATAATAGTTGCTTTAGCAACCGATTCTATGATAGAGCCTCTCATCAGCAGAGGAAGTAATTATTGTTATCCCATTTTAAAAAGAGGAAAGGTGTAAAAATGAGGCGGCTTAACCTGGGGTCATCCAGCAGAGCTGAAAATGGAATGAGAGAACTGGATTGTGTGAAGCCGGAATGCTTCCCCTTAGGCTCCATCCCTTCTCTTCAGCCTGCCTCTGTGTTTACAGGAACCGGGGGGAAGCAGAAGCCTCCCACTCCATGCCCAGTTGGTCACTACTGCCCACCAGGCACAAAGCACCCAATGCAGCACAAGTGTGCCCCGGGCACCTGGAGCAATAGGACCGGCCTGACCTCAGAAGAGGAGTGCTTCCCGTGCCCTGTGGGCTGGTTTTGTGTGGGAGGAGCCCGTATCCCTACCGGGATGTGCAGCTCAGGGCATTACTGCCCTCAAGGTAGGCAGCTTATCATGGAAACGAAGGGGATTTAGTCTATTTCTGTCTTCAGAAGTTTTGTAGACTCTGATAAAGTCACTGACTGACTTTATCCGTTTATTTTTTGCACTGAAGATTTTCAAGGTGGGGTTGGGGAGCAAACTGTCCGTTCTGTGTAGTCAGTTCTTTAAATCTGTACTGTTTGAACTGAGCGTGCTGGTGCCGTTATTTTCTTTCCCTTAATTTGAAAAGAATTACAATGCACAATCAAGTATCTGGTACAAGCACAATTCTAAACTTGAAGCTTTCTGCAAAGTTTCTGCAACATTTGCTAAGTGGTAATTTTTTTGTTGCTCTCAGAGCTGCGAGCAGTGATTTTTAGATACAAACAGATATATTTCCAGGTACCTTATGTAAATACTTAATAGCAATGAAAAACAGAGGGCCTTCAAGGCTGTATTAAGAATTAGGGTGGTTCTCTCCCCTCTTTTTGGAAAGGTACGTGGAGGAGCACGCAGCACCCCTGCCCTGCAGGAACTTACAGCACCAGGCTGGGGAATGGCAGAGTGGAAGACTGCGCTGCCTGCCCCGCGGGAGCTTTCTGCACCAGTGGGACCTCCAAGCCCGTTCCGTGCCCGGTGTAAGTACATTACTCATGCTGTAGTAGTTGTGCTGGTGCAGAAGAAAATATGTCTACGTGGCTTTGCAGAACACTTCTGGTTTTAAGTAATAGGTTTCTACGCCAGAAAAGTTAGCAAGTTTCTTTCACCTTGTGTGTTACCAGGTGGTCCAGGTAAGTTTTTTCTGAATCAGGCGGTTTCTTGGCTCCAGAAATGGTAGATTTCCTCTATGCAAAAGACTAAGAATGCAGACGAGAGCTGCACTCTCCTTTTCTTGCTCACTTCGCTGTCATTTGTGACTCTCCCTTCTGTTTTCTTTTCTCCTGCAGAGGAACCTATCGCATCGAACATAGTGCAGAAGTGGCTGAAGACTGCATCCCTTGTCCTGGAGGGTATTACTGTCCTGAGCTTGGCACCGTTACTCCTCGAACATGTGGTGCTGGCAACTTCTCAGTAAGTAGCAATAATTTTATCCTGGCATCTGCTCAGCATAAGGACTGAATTTTGGCAGAAATGGGAGCTTCAAGGGGAGCTTGAGGCTTCAAGTGCCTCAAAGGAGGCACTGGAATGAGCCCATCTCCCTTCATGATGAGTCTGAGTATTTGGGGTGACTGTGTACAGTGCTTTAAATTTGGTCACCTGTGCTGACCCTAAGTAAGGAACGTGAAAGAGCTAATCCAGAGAAGGCACTGGGAATATTCCTACGCAGTGAGGTTTGGAGCTGCTCCAGACATGATGCTAAGAGTAGGTATCACGTGTGCAGTACTGCTTTTGGTGTTACTCCCATTCCAGAGGCTTACACTAGCAATCTACGTGTGTGTGGTGGTGGGTAGTTGGGTAGATACTTTGGGTTTTCATGATACATTTTATCCTGGCAGAAAGCAGACACCTGTATTTAGTTCCTGCTCAAAAGGAAGTATTTGATTGCAGTTGGCTTTGGAAGGTAAAACGGCAAGATGCAGCCACAGGAGGGAACGGTGCTTGCACTGCTCTCCTCATAAGCAGGTGCTAAGGCCTGTTTCTTATTTATCTGCCCCAAAACTGTAATGAATAATTCTAGTGATAATTGCCATGTTTCCCTGTTGATGGGAAACAGGCTTGTCGCTCTTGTCAAATGACCCCAGTATCTCTGTCAAGGCCAGTTCTCTATCACTGCACAGATTTGGTAGTTATTACTGGAACCCTGTATTAAAGGAGATTTATGTATGGCAAGTAGACCTAGACTATCTCTCGTCTGCACTCTGGAGTTCGGTGTAACAAAGAAAGATGTGGGAATGTGTCTGTGTTTTTCTCTGGTGCTGCTGACAAAGGCTGTTGGATTGGCTGTTCTTGAGGATCAGGATGTTTTCTGTGGATAATCCACAGGCAGGTCTGGAGCCTGTTCCTTATTTCTGAAGCACAGGCTTTCTTGTTGGCAGGGTGAACCCCTGAGCTGCATGCTGTTTATTGCTCAGAGGAGGCATTTTTAAAGGAAGGTGTTTGTGTTTCCAGTAGCATTACTGAGCATAACAGGGAATGTTTTGTAAGAGCAGGGTACTGTCATCAGCACCCAAGAGCAGTGTCCTTGCTTAGTGGCCATATTTTTGCGGACTGTTTTCTGATGGGATCTGCTGTAGAGTTGGTTGCAATCATTTCCTGTGTTTTGTGCCTCACCGCAGCTTGCAAGTGTGCAAGGATTCTTTTGCACTCTAGGAGTGGAACCCTGTGCCTTTCATGTTGTAGGACCAAGGTTCAGCCTCCTGCTTGCCGTGCCTCGCTGGACATTACTGTGCTAGAGAGAACACCAGCCGGGAGGTGATGCTCCTTGCCATGGCTTGCCCAGCGGGGCTCCTGTGCCCAGAAGGACAGGCAGTTGTCCCAGATGCCAGTGCAAATGCCTGCCCAAGGGGATTCTACTGTCCCCGGGGAGAAAATGTAAGTGGATCGTCTTTGGGGCTCGCTGTGCTCTCGTCAAGTCAGCTTTACAGTTGCAGTCTTGCTATAGGAGCCTTTCCTAATAATGTTTTATACCAATCTGTGTACTCTTCTGGTGTTCATAGATCCTAGCAGTGTTTTCCCTACACAAAGCTGTTCATAATATTGGGCTAATGCTTTCTCAGATGCTGTGTACAGTACAGAGGGTTGAATCCCCATTCTATTAAACCATCTTTTCAGTGTTCACACCAGATTCCTAGTGTGACTTTTCAGCGTCTGTTCCCAGTTAACTGGGAAGATTTTCACAGCTTCGGCAGCCTTGTGGGATGCAGCAGTCATATTGGTCTCTTAAAGACCCATTTTCCTGTTTCATTTCCAGGGCTCACACGCTAAGCCTTGCCCCAATGGGACCTATGGTGAGCAGAGGGGTCTAAGCAGCGCTGATGAATGCTTACCATGCCCCGCAGGGAAGTACTGCTACAGAGGTGGGATTGAGCCTCCAGGAATTCCTCATCCTGTAAGTACAGCCCAGGTTCTCCCGACTTTTTTTTCCAAAGGCTGCAGCTATTAATGGAGCAAGCTTAATGCATATTTTCTGTCTTTGCTTTCTGCCTGTCGATTCAGCCTGTGAAAGAGACTTGAAAGGTCAGGAATTTGTTGCTGCTCTGTTTCTAATGAGTTTTGGGATTTTTCCTTGTGATTGTCTTGTCTCTGGAAAGTGAACTTTTCAAATATTAATAGCTGTTAAAAAAGAAGCCTCTGTGAAGGGTGAAAAATGCAGTTGGAGTCTCTTTGACATGGATGAATCCGTGCTTTTATGTAAGAGTGAAGTCATAACTCTTATCCCAGTTACAGCTCTTTGCCAAGTGCACAGGAGCATCTTCCCCACGACTGTCCAGGCAACATGTAGGGCGTGTCTCTGTGACAAGACTTTACCTTTAAAAAGTCTTGCCTTAAATACTCATCTTACACGGTCACAGTTTTACTGATGTGACTGTGAATTCCTTTCCTTCCCTTCTTTTCTGCCCTGTTTTCTTGCAGTAAAAAAACTTCTGGGTTACTGAAGCTGTAGATGAAGCTTGGATCTTTCTGTGTTGAATCTTAACAGATTTCTCTTCCCTACTCAGAAAAAACAAGTCGGACTCTGTGTTTTGCTTTCCAGACTGGGGATTGCCCACCTGGTTATGACTGCCCTCCGGGGACTGGATTCCCTTTCTCCTTCCCCTGTATGCCAGGCTTCTTCTGGGATAATTCCAGCATTGGAGATGAAGACACTTGCAAACTGTGTCCACCTGGGTACTACTGTGACTCTCCTGCCATGTCAGAGCCCAAAACTTGCCCACCAGTGAGTTGTTCTTTCCTGGTTACCTAATAGAAGCAGCTGGTACATTGGCTTCTATTTAATAGAAGAGCCTTAAAAGCTGTATTAAGCTGGCTTTGTTCTGCAGGGCTTGTACTGTGTGGAAGGCAGCTCTGAACCTGAACCCTGCCCAGAGGGTACGTACAGTAACAAGAAGGGGCTGTCTGGACCCTCAGGGTGCAGCCCGTGTGGTCCCGGTTTCTACTGTGCTGCTCCAGGACAGACTGGGCCAAGCGGTCCCTGTAAGGCTGGATTCTACTGCCGGGGCAGGGCCCTCACTCCAGTAAGTCACGTGGCAAGTTTTTTTGCCTCCTTATCTAATTGTGCTCCACTGTGGTGTTCTTTTCCACTGTGGTGCTTTTTATTAACGCTGTGACTTCAAGAGTCACAGTTTTGTACTGTGCACAGTCATGTTCGTGGCATGAGGAGCACTTGTGCTGCCCTCGAAGGGACTGTAAACCACATCATCTTTTTCCCTCTCAACAGTAACACCCCCTTAATTAAAAATGTAGCCAGGTGTAAAGGCTGCCAGTGAATAGTTCAGTGGATGTGGATCACAGTGGCATTACTAGTGTAAAAAAGTCGTCTGTATTTATTATTCTTGTGTTTGCTACATTTCCCTTTTAGTAGGTATCATACTTTCTCTGTACAACAGCGTATGTCTCTTTTTCTTGTCTTTATTGCCTTGGACCCAAATCAGTATGATGCCTTAAATATTTTAACCCCACTTACTCCTTTTTTTTTTTTTGAACGATGCCTTTTCCAATTCCAGTTGCCCACAGATGGTGTGACAGGAGCCGTGTGTCCTGCTGGGGCATACTGCCCTCCCGGCTCTCCCTTACCTATCCCCTGTCCTCCGGGAACTTACAGCAACGTGAGTGGCTTGAGAAGCCTCCATGAGTGCTTGGACTGCCCACCTGGGTGAGTGTCATCTCCAAAGAACATGGCTCAGTTCCGTTCTATGGCAAAGGATTGTTCAGTCCTCAAGTTTGTTGCCACAGGAGCCCACCTTTACCTTCAGCCCTCTCGCAGAGGAGTCCCCTCTGTTCCCAGAGCTCTAGTGTTAGTGTGCTGCCTGCGTTCTCCGTGGCTGCTGAAATCTGAGAGGTTATGGTCTTTAAAAGGCACGTGTTAGAAGTGATGCATACCATCTGTAACTCGATTTCAAGGCCTGTAAGCAAACAGCAACCAGGTCTCTTTAAGATTCCAGGTAGACAGCAGGGATGTTTTTGTATTGTGCTATCCAGTGACAAAAGGAACTGTTGCTACCCAAGGTTTTTGGTTTTCCCCACATAGCCTCTATTGTGATGGGACAAATAGCCAAGCTCCCTCCGGACCATGTGAACCAGGCTACTTCTGTACAGGAGGTGCCAAAAGTGCTCTTCAGCAAGTGGTGGCGGAAGGGCATTATTCCCTAACAGGAGCTTTCAAGCCAGAGCCGTGTCCTCTTGGCAGCTTCCAGCCTGTAAGTACGTTAATGTACACTGTGTAAGGTACTTGTGGGGTCATCAGAGCCCTTAGAAACAGTAAAATGTGTAAGTAGCAATTTATGACGCATTTGTAAGCGGTCAGCTTAAAAAGAGGGGAACTTGTGTTTTCTCCTACGCTGGGTAATCACCGCGTCCTGTGCTTTTACTCTCTGCAGAACTAAAAAGGTTTGTGTCAGGACATCAGATCCATCAATCCGGTGCTGTTGTCTATAGCTCATTTGGAAGTTTTTCTGAAGTTCTCTTGCATAGTGCAAATTTGGAAGCGGGCTGAGGAGGCTTTAGCCACGTGAATGAACGTGTGCGTGTGCCGTACTGCTGTGTTAGGTCAGGGCTGTGCCTGCCAGTGCTGTAGTGGTGCAAGGTGCTATTCAGATACCACAGATCTGTTCATTTGGACTGCAGTTCATTTGCTTCCAGGTGTTTATTTTGCAGCACGGAACCTCTGGGAGTTGGTAGAATGTGCAACGTTTGTATTTTCATGTGGTAAGCAGTAATACCCCTCATCTGCCAAGTTCTTTCTATGTTCCTTCTTTAGGGCCGTGGTCAGTCTCTTTGTAGGGACTGTCCAGAGGGTACATTCTGCAATGAGACAGGCCTGGCTGCACCCCAGGATTGTCCCAAAGGGCATTTTTGCTCAGCTGGAAGTTCCTTTCCTCTCCCATGTCCAGTGGTAAGAATCAAATACGGACTTCTTTTTCAAGTAGTAATTTTCAGCGGGCTTCCAGTCCTTTGGCAGAGGGCATTCACCACTTCTCTCTCTTTGTGCAGGGGACTTACATGGATGTAGTCAGGGCAGGTTCGTGCAAGCCCTGCCCAGCAGGCATGTTCTGCAGCATGGCTGGTCTGACTGAGCCAGAAGGACATTGCCAGCCTGGGTACTACTGCAGTCGAGGTTCCAGCACCTCCTCACCTGTGAGTACTGAATACCTTGCATTGCTTTCAACCTTCTGGCACTACAAAGGCTTTCATAAACTGTATTTGTTTTATTTTCCTTGCTTCAGATGGGGCTTCCCTTTGGAGATCTTTGCCCACAAGGACATTATTGCCCTGCTGGCACGACACACCCAAGAGAGCTGCCGTGCCCTGCTGGCACCTGGAACGGACAGAGGGGAGCCCAGGATGTCACTTGGTGTCTGCCTTGTGCCCCTGGGTTTTTCTGCAACATGTCTGGCCAGGATGCTCCTGTAGGACTTTGTGCACCAGGTGAGACAAAGCAGAACTTCTTTAGCTACTTAGAAATTCAGTTGGTTTTGAATGAGAGACAGGACTCAAATGCTTTCTGCTTGAAGGCTACTACTGCTCAGGAAGGACAGAGACTGCAAAGCCAGAGGATGGCATCACTGGAGATCTCTGCCCTCGAGGACATTTCTGCCCTGAAGGCTCAGCAGCACCTTCTCCCTGCCCCAGTGGAGAATACAGTAACGCAACAGGTCAGGAACTGAATCTTTGCAGCTTCAGTGGGACTTGAGGGAGATAGAAACACAGATTGTATTTTCTGTCTGTATCCAGCCGAATGCCTTGAGAGCTGCTGGCCGTTATAAGCACTCAGTATTTGAGGAGGGTCGGGGTAGAGAAAGGTGCTTGGGGTTTTTTTCTTGTTGTTGGTTTTTCCCTGGTGTCATATGTGGAAGGTGCTTCACCCCTGCAGCACCTCGTGTTACTAGGATCGTAGCAGCGACACGCAGTGTACAGAAAGCTAGTGAGTGGTTCCCCAGATCTGCTCCGTGTACAGAAAGCTCGTAAGAGGTTCCCCAGATCTCTCTGTTCTGCCTGCCACCTAATGGTGAACGTGGAGGTTACGGGCACTCTGGGACTGATGGAGTTGAGAAGTTTGTGAATTAGCTGCTCCTGGGAGAAAGCACCTGTTTGAAGGCCAGTTACTGCAAGAGGACTTACAAAATGACTTTATTTCGATTTCTGCTTCTTTAAGTGCACAACCAGGCAGAGGGAACATAGTTCCATTTAATTCCTGTCTTTCCTTTACAGGTCAAGACAAATGCTTTCCTTGTCCTGCTGGATTTCACTGTTCAAAAGGACTAAGTCGTCGCTGTCCTCCTGGCTTCTATTGCCCTCAGAAAACTGGAATCAGTTTTTATCCTTGTCCCCCTGGGACTTACAACCCCTCCTATGGTCTCAGCCAGGCTGAGAGGTGTCAGCAGTGCCCGGCAGGTGAGAAAATGGCTCCATGTAGGGTACTGTCGACAAGGGCGATCTCACCACATATCTCTTTTCCTAATGCACTGATGTGTGTTTCACCTCTAGGAAATGCAAGCATAAAAATACACAGCCGAAGGAAGTTCCTTATCCCACCAGTAGCATCCTGCAAGGAGCCACAGTTTTCTTTGAGGCTCTGCAGAGGAGTTTGGTTTACAGGCAGGGCTTCCCAGAGGAGCATGGTCTGAGTTGGAAAGCGGTTTTGTCCCAGTTGTGCTGATGACAGGGGATTGTCTCTCTCAGAGTTTTACCCTTTGCCTTCCAATCAGTGCATGCAGCACAGCACCTCTTCCGTTTCTTCTCCCAGTTTACCTACACTCTTCTCCCTCTATGGTCTTCTAGGAATGTTCTGTGGAGAATGGGGATTATCCTCTCCAAGTGGTCCTTGCTGGCCTGGATTCTTCTGCGCAGCAGGTATTGAATTTAGCACTCAGAGGGCAAGAAGAGAAGTGAAAAAGTAGGAAGCTGTGGCCCTTTAGGAGTTGTTTTTTGTACATTCTCTGTGCAATCCCTCCCGGGCTTCTGTTGCAGAGGGTGCCAGGTTAATCCTGAGGAGTGAAGCCTTGTGATAAGTTATACTCCTCATGTCAAAAGTTTCTTTAGTCAAATACCGGCTTTGTGAGGCTAATGAAGGACTTACAGACTGAAGCAAGTTGTTCGCATAGGAACTTGTTGTGAGCAAGTTTCCTAGCTCAGAAAGGGGTTTGTGTTTGCAGGGACAAAGGGCTACAGACAGATGGGAAAGGAGCAGCAACTTCATTCAGGCCTTTTGCTATGAAGTAACAAGGCAAACCATCCAAATGCTGTTATTCCCCTGTGGTACTTGCTGTTAATTCTTCAGTTCCACTATAGATGTTTTGCTTTATTGTCCTGAGTAACAATCAGCTGTGGAAATGTTTCTTTAGGCATGGTGGACAGACTTGCCTATGAGTAGCAGCCCATATAATTCAGGATACCTTTGGTCTCTCTTCCTCATGTAGGAGCAAGCGTCCCAAACCCTAATGGAGCCACAAACACGAGCACTGGTGGCCCATGCCCGCCTGGACACTTCTGCCCAGCTGGCACAAGCATCCCACAGCAGTGCCCCGTTGGCACTTACTCAGACAGGTAAGCTCCTCGGTTCTGCTGATGTTAATTTTTATTTTCTTTTTGGTTTCTTTTTTAGTCCTTTAGACAAAGTGCAGCTCAGTAAGGCTAATGAGACGCATCTTTGCATTGATCATAAAAGCTTCATGGTTGTTTTCACTTGGCCAGAGGTGTAAGCGTCAATGGTCTGCGTGCTGAACTTGCACACTTGCCAACAGAAAGCCTGCTTATGTCCCTCACCAGGCTCTACAACTGGCAGGACTCCAGCTGCACAGCGTGTCCATCTGGCCATTACTGCAGCTCTGCTGGCCTCACAGCACCCTCGGGACCCTGCTCGGCTGGGTACTACTGCCTGTCTGGAGCTTCCTCACCGTCACCACTCGGTGAGCTGTGCTGCGTGAACGTGACTCTTCATCTGCCTGTGTCCAGTTACTAGGGGTTTTAGCAACACGTAGCTTCAAAAAACGCCCTCTTTTTCCCCAGTGTTCCTGACCCTGCCTTCTCTCAGTCATCTGGGCCCCCATATTAGTTTTGAAGTGTTTGTACTAATGCATACATGCCAAGGATGAAGAGGCAGTTGATCCACCAACCTGTGTTACCAAATGAGATGCTTGCATTGAACACTGGGGAAGTTATGGGTGCCTGCCCCTAATGGACAAAGCCTGGCTGGGCAAATGAACAAAGCCTCAGAAATTTCCAGGGAAGAGTTCCAAGTCCTCAGTGGATGATTCCATATTCTTCAGAGTTCCTGGGATATATGAAGCAGAGTGTTTAGAAAGCTGATCTGTTAAATATAGTTTACTGTGGCTAGGAAGGAGGCAAGGCAGGGAGGAGGCATGGTGGCACAGCATTGAATAGTTCCAAAGCTGGGATACGGTGGTCATTGTGGTTACTGTGTTATGCACCCTCTTGATCTGCCTCCTGGGATCCCTGAGAAGACCAGATCCTCCTCAGTGGGATGTTAGCTCCCTTTGTTGGCGTTGTCCCTCGCTCAGCAGGTCCTTCACTGGCCGTATCTCTTCCTCTTTCTGTGTCCTAGATGTGTGGGAGAAAGGAGGTCCTTGTCCTGTGAGCCACTTCTGCCCAGAAGGAACCAGCTTTCCCTTACCCTGCCTTGCAGGGACTTACAACAACCTCACGAGACAAGCTGCATGTTTCCCTTGTGCTGCAGGCTACTACTGCCCAGAAAACGTCACCAGCTACATCATGAATCCTTGCCCTGCTGGCTTTTACTGCCCCAAAGGTGAGATGGGCCCAGGGGACAAGGCAATCCACTGGCCAGGCTGAAACATCCTTCATCTTAAAGGCGAGAAATGATCTCTGTGAACAGAATGTTTAAGTGTCAGTCTAGTTCTTCACAGAAAAATCCCCAGTCTTTTAAACCATAGATACGGCTGTTGCTTAACCCGCTCATGAGCAAGCTCAGGAGCTCCCAGAGATTGTCTTGCCATGAAGGGCGAGCTGCGCACTGGAGATCAGCAATGAGATAAACTGACAAAGATAACCCAAAGTGATACAGCAGGATTAAAAGCCAAAGTAGTAATTCTAGTTCATGAAAGATTCTCGCTGTCTTTATTCCAAAGGAACCCGGTTTGCTACTGAGTTTCCTTGTCCCCGGGGCTACTATAACCCTGATGCCATGACACAGAGCTTGGACAGCTGCTTGCCCTGTCCTCCTGGGCACTACTGTGGGAAGGAGAACTTGACTGCTGCCTCAGGCCAGTGTGATGCAGGTGAGGCTGGATCATCTTTGCTGATGTGCTGTTGTATAGAAGCATTATTGCATGTGCTATTGCATGGAAAATTACGCCATGGTGGTGTTAAACTTCGGTGGTGTTCTGCTGTCCTGTATTTTGTGGGCTTATGGTTGTGTTGTGCAGACATGTGCAAAGCCATTCCACCTGGTTAATTCATGATAATTTCTGGAGCTCTGTCGTTACTCGAGCTTCTCAGTCGTGTTTTCTGTTTTCAGGCTGGTTTTGCGTCTCAGCTGCTTGGACCTCACGGCCTTTTGATCTGGATAACTACACCAATGCCAACTGCCTCTGCCCAGCCACTGCCACTGGAGGGAAGTGCACAGCTGGTTTCTATTGCCCCAGAGGAAGCCCTGAGCCTCTTCCTTGCCCTCCAGGATTTTACTGCAATGCCTCAGGTTAGTGTCTTTGGAGAACAGGAGTGATCTGTTTTGAGAGGAGTTAAAATAAAGGCATTGTGTGGACAAGGAAATGTTTGATATCTAGGAACTCATTAGAGGATCCTAAAGCTAAGTTATGCTTCTAGGTGATAAAACTGTCTTTGGCCAGAATTAGTTGTGTGACCTTGAGTGAGTCACTTTGCCTCTGTGGCCATGTTCCCATCTTGGGAGGACAGGTATAAACACACGTGATTCCAGGTTCATAGACATGGAGGATCAGGGTCTCCTGTCAGACTCCCCTGTATTCTCTGCAGACCCTGCGGATGCTGGAATACTGACTGCTGCTTCATTTTGTGCTACGCCTTTTCTGTCCTTTCAGTATTCTTTCAGTGTGTTAAATTGGAGCTGGTTTTATCCCGATACCTCTATGGAGCTTTAATGGTGCTTGCAAGATGCCTTTGGTGTCTCCCTGGGCTAGCAGAGAACAGGGCTCAGGTGTTGCCTTGCAATGTTTGCACAGAGGGACGCTAGGAGTGGTTGTTTTTCCTGCTTTTCTCCCTTTATCTTAGTGCTTTGGTTGCCATTATCCTCTGTCTTCCAGGTCTGTCTGTCCCCAGCGGGGAGTGTGCTGCTGGGTTTTACTGTCAAGGTGGAGCAGCTCTCCCTAAACCAACAGATGGTGTGACTGGGGATATCTGCCCTGCAGGCACTTACTGCAGTAAGTATCCAGCGTCAATCAGGACTAAAGATTTCATGTCACATAATATCAGAAATACTGAAAATTTCATGTCATATAATACCTGAAACACCGATGAGTGATTTTGGGGGTGTTTTGGGCACCTTGTTGGGATCTGACTGAAGTGCACAAAGTCCCAGGTTCTTCCCGTAGTTCTTCCCAAGGCCTGTTCTTTGAAATTGGTGACATACTTGTCTCAATGCCTAAACTTGCCCGTCTTTACGATGTAATAACCTTCACCTTGGTAAAATGAAGCTGGTAATGTCTGTCCTCTCCCTTGCAGCACTGTTTGGTCTATGAGTGAAAAATAAGACTTCGCTGATGCTGTTTGGGTGCTGCTGTGTGTTCATCCAGCCCCTCGATGCCGCCATCTCCTACATTCTCATGTTCATTTCTCTCTGTCTTGCTTCTGCTCTCGCAGCTGCAGCATCAGCAGTACCCGAGCTCTGCCCAGCCGGCACCTTTTCCAGCCTCCTGGGGAGGAGAACGCTTTCTGAGTGCCAGCCTTGCCCCTCTGGCTTCTACTGCGAGGTCCCTGGCCTCAGTGCGCCAAGCGGAGAGTGCTGGGAGGGTGAGTCAAGAACACGCTGCCCTGCACTGCAGATTGACAAAGCCTCTGGGGACGTGCTTAATGGAGTGTGTGTGTGTATTGGACAAGATCAAAAGAAGTGTCCTTCTGAGAGCCGTGGTTTTAAAAGCCATTCACCTGCTGGGAGATCTGACGGGGAGCTAGAGGGGTGCTGTCAGCTGTACAGGCACCCAGAAAACAGGAGTTAAATTTTCCACAGCATCCAGATGTTATTTGGTGCATCCCTCATACAAGAGATGCCTGCTTATTATTGACTTATTATTGGGTGAAAGTTTAGAGACTTGCTGCCTACCCTGATGGTTTTCTTCT
Organism: Eurystomus gularis; assembly: GCA_013400335.1. NCBI lineage: Eukaryota > Metazoa > Chordata > Aves > Coraciiformes > Coraciidae > Eurystomus > Eurystomus gularis. The sequence goes on along the minus strand of VZZY01024585.1, from coordinate 243,364 downwards.
CTTTGCTGGAGAAGAACGATTTCTGGCTCCGTGTGGAAAGGCCGCTAGAGGTTAAAGCAATTCAGATGTGAAAGCAGACACGGTAACGTCTGCATATTCTGTACAATTAAAATATTGGCAAAGGAAAACTCTGATGTTCAGTGGGAAGACTTTGTTTGAAGGGTTTCAGTGACAGAGCGAAACAGAGAGATCGGTGCTGTGTCCCTAAGTGTTTTCCTGTGCCACCTGTAAGGATCCTCCTGTTTTCTGGGAACCACCGGGTGGTAAATTTCCTTCTACAGCGTGCAGCAAGTGGAGAGCTTTGATGTGTATTTGTCCCAGCAGGAGCGGGATTCAGATCAATAGTAATTTAAGGTCAGCCATAGATTTATGTTTTGAGTGGCCAGTGAGGTGCTTTGTATGCCTGGGAGAACCTGTTAGGAGTCTTCTTTTCTAGCGAGCAGTGCCTCAACAGCTAGTATCTCTCAGTGACTAATTTAGCTTTCTTCCCCCTGTCTTTACTGCAGGCTATTACTGTGACAGCCAGCAAGGGCCCGTTATTGATTTTACCCTTTACCCGTGCCCGCAAGGTTTTTACTGCCCACCAGGGACGAACAGGAGCACTCAGTACAGCTGCCCTGCAGGAACCTTTGGACCAAGGCAGAAACTGAAAACTATCAAGGAATGTCAAAGATGCCCACCAGGAAAATACTGTGAATCCTCTGGTCTTGCTGCCCCAACAGGTATATTGCTGTTACAAGCACTCGCTGTTGCTAGAGAGTCATGGCAATAGCTGATGGCTGGTGCCAGGGATTGGAGTTAGGGTTCTAGGGTTCTGATCCCAGCTAGGGTGAACTGTCCCATTTTACTCTTCAAGAACTTTCTGGGGAAGAGAATGATTCTTTTTTTCTAATCTAGAAGTGAGAGAGAGACTGCAGAAAATAGAATTCAGAAAATCCAGTGCAGGGTTTTATGGTTTCAAACTTGTCTGGCATTCTTTTTAGAATTAGTTTGTTTTCTCGGCCTGGTTCCCAAAGAACTAATCCTTCCACTTAATTGATGTGCATGCGATTAGGCTTAGCAGAGAAAGAGAGGGGAAAATACCCAGCAATGACATCTCTCCATTTTTTTTTCAAGATTGTTTTTCCACATCAGTGCTGATGATTTTTTTTTGTTGTTGTTGCTCCTTGTCTTGTATCTATAAAGACCTTAATTCAGCAAAGCACTTCCATAAAATTCTTAATGTTTCAGACTTTGCTTAAGGACGTGTTGAATATGTGTCTAAGAGAAGTATGTGCTGAAGTACTTTCCTAAATTTGGAAGCGGTGCTCAGTGAGAGCTAAGTGAAGTGCTTCCCTCTCCTGGAACTGTCAGTCTGGCATCTCCTACCAGTCCTGCACTCTTGCTGTTACAAGCAGCTCCTCTGCTTGCTGACCATTCCATCACTCACATGTAGAGTGGCAGTGGCTCTGCACAGTGGCGTGGTGAATGACTCTGTTTCAGTCTGTGTTGTGAAATTTGCATTAATGTGCATATTATTTTAATATATTCGTGTATTTTGTACAAGTTATTCTGTTTTCCAGGAGACTGTGCTGAGGGATTTTGGTGCAAAAGTGGTGCCCGAGTAAGAGATCCCCGGGATGGAGAATCGGGACTTCCTTGCCCTCCTGGTCACTATTGTCCTGAAGGTAGGCTGCTTTGCTAACACATAATTTTTCTTAATTCCTAGAAAGCACAAGGTGTCGTTTCCTCACCCTGGTGCGATTGGCTTTGCCAGGTGCACCACTTCCATTGCAGTGCCCTCCTGGCACGTGGTCTGCTAGCGAAGGCAGGAGGAGTTTGCAGGAGTGCCAGCCTTGCCCTGGGGGGCATTACTGCACTAGCTCTGCGCAGAGGGCTCCCTCCGGACAGTGCAGCCCAGGGTAAGTACAGGAGCGAACACATTCATGTACTCTGTTGTAGAGGAGAGGCGTTCTACAAGGGGTCTTCTTTACGCTTTGAAATAGAGTATGTTCCTGTGTTCCCGGCTGCAGGTACTACTGCGTCACTGGCGCCCAGACCCCAGCGCCCACCGATGGCCTCTCAGGAGCTCCGTGTCCGCTCAGTCACTTCTGTCCCCTTGGATCCAGGAGTCCGGCGCCATGCCCCGCTGGCTCCTACATGCCACACAGCCATGGAGAGAAGTGCCATGCTTGCCCGGAGGGTGAATACTGTGCCTCTGGCAAGGAGCCACAGCCATGTCCCCAGGGTGAGTTACAGCCCTGCTTAAATGTCTGACTTGTCTTTGATTTCCCAAAACCTGCACATTGTGATCCATGCTCTCTTTCCCAGGGTATTTCTGTCCCAAGGGCACAGCTTTTCCAATTGCGTGTCCAGCAGGGTCCTACAACCCTTCACAAGGCCAAGCCAGCTGCCTCCCCTGTCCTGAAGGGTAAGAGTGAGACAGTGAGCGTAGCGTTGTACCTATGAGTGAGGGACTGTTGGAAATAATGGTTTATCCAGTCATCATGGAGCACTGTGCGGCAGGAAAATTACTTATTTTACTACTGAAAAGCATTTTTCTCCGAGAGGAAGCAGAACAACTATTGAGCTCAGCAACACTGTCTAGTGGATTATGGGACCAAGCAAAGTCTTAAACCCAGGTACAACTACACTGGAGGGGAATTTAGATGAGAAGGCTATTCTGTGCGAGGAAACCATTGGCACCATAACATCTTTTCATGTCTGAAGTAATAGATGGTTCCCTTGGCAACGGGCTGGCAGAGGCCTGTTGGTGGGGAAGAGGATCTTGTATGTCACCTGATGCTGAGTCTGGCTTTTCCTTGAGGGATTCATTTCCAATTACTGACTGGATTTGACCTTGATTAACTTTTACAAGTTGATGAATCACAGCCTGGATATGTTATGACTCCAGTTAAGAAAATTACGTCTCTGTGGCTTTTGCAATTATGCCATCAATTTGGCGTACGAGGAAACAACTAAGAATGCAGTAAGATGTAAAAGTAGGTCTCTTTTGTGGTCAGTACAGCACAGGCAGCAGCCACATTAGACTAGCTAGTCCCACCATCAAGCTATGTTCAGGTGCTTGTGGATAGAACATGCTAGCAAATGTCTTTTTTCTTCTTCTTCTTTTTTTAATCTCTCTTTGGACCAGGTTCTTCTGCCCTAAAAATTCCTCTTCCTTTTTGGAGAATGAATGTTCAGCTGGCCACTACTGCCCTACCGGTACTGCTTCTGCAACGCAGTTCCCTTGTCCTAAGGGGACTTACAACCCAGAGACTGGAAGCAGCCAGCTGGCTCACTGCTCCCCCTGTGACCCAGGTAAGCAGCAAACAAACATGTCTCAGGGTGGTGACAGGATAACGTCTGAAAATGTGTGTTGAATGTTCTTGAGCTCCAGTGGTTCCGTGGATGAATTGTGTATGTAGCTTGCTCTCTGAAGCATCTTTCTGCTTCTTCGGCCAGTCCTCATGGCGTTGCATTGCTTTCTCAGGGCACTACTGTGCACTCGCAGGGCAGCCGCGTGTTACAGGACCCTGTCTGCCTGGGTTCTACTGCAGCGCGGGCGTTTCTAGTCCAGCACCTACAGACGATCTCCTGGGGAACAGATGTCCGAAGGGAACTTACTGCCCTGTGGGCTCTGCCTTTCCACAGCCATGTCCTCCTGGCTATTACAGCAACTCAGCTGGGAATACTGCGATGGAGGACTGTCTCCTCTGCGATGCAGGTACACTATCGAAAGGAAGGATTATTTCAAAATCTAGCCAGACCCCAGCGTCTGAGAAACTTTGTAGCTCTAGAGCAGGCCATCATGAACAACTGCTTTCTTGGGGAAAGATGTGAAGTAGAGCACTGTGCGCAGCCCTTTCCACCCTTTCTCTGGATGCTTTCACACTTAGAGATCGTACAAGGAGTGCTCTTTGTTTAGGCACGTAAGCTCTGTACTAGCAGTGAAAGAGATTCTCAGTGAAAGCGTCTCCAGGAGAGCAGATGTGGGTGACATCAAGCATCATACTTCAGAGATTATTTCCTCGCTTACATATTTCCTGTTGTCTGTCTTGTGTGACCAGTCATTATGGTCTTTTTGCCGTCCCTCTTAATTTCAGGGTATTTCTGCAATGGGACTGGACTTGTGTCTCCAACTGGATTATGTGAGGCTGGATTCTACTGTACTGGAGGAGCCGTTTCTCCTAAACCTCCCAGGGTAAGCTGTGCTAGTGGTTTAAATAGTGTAAAACATCCTGTCTGTGGAACTGAAGATCATAAGGTCACATTAGTTCTTTTGCACTGGTTTAAACTCTCCCTTATTATGTCACCTTATGTCTCAGGTACCTCTGGCTTATTCATAGTGGAAGGGGCTAGAGATAGCAAAGTACACCCGGCCTTCTTTCAGCTTTTATCTTTAAAAGCTGACCAAAAATAGTTCTATCATTGCATATTGATGCTGCAAAGTAGAGTGGAGTGCTGTATAAGATGAAAATTACGGATGTTAGGAGTGCATGACTTTGATTAGAATACTGCATCTGTCAGCTCTCCTTCTAGGCAAAATACAATAAGAATTTTTTAAGATAATAACTCAGCAAGACGCTGGTTTTATGCCACAGCTCTCTGCGGACTATGAGTGAGGAAGGGATGGTGCCATCTTCCAAAAGGCCAGCCCAGCGGGATTTGTTACAGGCAGGATGCTGCTGCCTTATTTTGGAAAAGGACAGCTGTGCAGCCTTAAAGACTAAGGAATGAGCACAGGATTCCATACTACGTGTCTAATTCTATTCACCATTCGAATCTGCCACAGACCTTTTTGCAAGGCTGCCTTCTTGAGTTTGTAGACTGTAATTATGGTGTTTTTCTTCAAAGGCAACAGGCAGTGGAGGACCATGTCCCCCAGGACATTACTGTGTGGTGGGGAGCAGCAGAGCCCAGCCGTGCCCTGCAGGGAGTTACAGCCCGTCTTGGAGTATGGCGTGGTGTTTGGAGTGCCCAGAAGGCTTCTACTGCACGGCCACCTCCACAAACTACACCGACTGCCCTGCAGGTGGGCCTCGCTGCAGTGCTTGAGGATATGGTGTAGTGGTTAGAGAGATGCTAGGAGAAAGGTTGGACTTGATGAGCCTGGAGGTCCTTTCCAACCATAACGATTCTGTGATTCTGTGACCCGCTCCCGCTGGGAGGTTTTGTTTCAGGAACGGGCAGATGCCCATGCAGCTGTTTGGAGTAGATTTGGCATGGACTGGGTTGCATGAGGCACAGATCTCTTCCACTGGACAGACCAGAGACCTTGGTCGATGTACTTAGGCTCTTTGGGATTCAGTTCCTGTCTGAATGTGGAAAATAGTAAATGGAGCGAACAGTTTTGACAGTAGGCCTTTATCACATAGTCCAAGATCTTCTCATTAAAAAAACTACGTGTTATTAAAAATATTGCTAATCCTTAGCCCTGATTAGATTCATTTTATGCACCCAATGTGACATAGCTAGAGCAGGGTAGTGGTAAATTGCAAGATGACCCCACCACGATAGCATGGGACCAATCCTTTCTTTTATTATTTTATCCTCAGAAAGAGATAAAGAGAATGCTGCGTGTTCAGGTTGGGGATTCTTCCTAGGCTATTACCTGCATGTGTCAACCTTTATGAAACCTGTCTTTTCTTTCCTAGGTCACTATTGCCCCAGGAATACACGGTTTGCCACACAGTACCCTTGTCCTCCTGGAACCTACAGTGAAGCTTTAAATATCTGGGATGCATCCAAGTGCCAGCTGTGTCCACCTGGAAGGGTCTGTTCCAAGCCAGGCCTAGCAAGACCAGATGGACTGTGCATGCCTGGATGGTTTTGTCCTCCTGGATCCACATCAAGCAAACCAATGCTTTCTGGAAATTCCTCTGGTATGACGGGGAACAATTAAGTGTGACAATTATCATTATGAAGGCAGTGGTATTACAGAGTCACCTAAAGGACCCAGCCAGGTTCAGGATGGCTTACTTTCCCTTTTTACTTTCTTTAATTCAGTGCTCTAGTCCTGTTCTTCCTGAGCTCTTTAGGTAAGATAGAGCACTCGCAATTCTTATGTTTCAACTCAGTCTGTGTCTTTTCCATTAGCAGGCATGGCAACTCCAGCTTCTGGATCTCTTGGGTTGTGCCAAGCAGGAACCTTTTGTCCTGCTGGTTCATTTCTTCCTCTTCCCTGCTCTCCAGGTAGGAGAAGAGTCTTTCTTCCTGCACAGGTTTGTTGGGTTGAGTTTTTGTCCGTGTGCGCTCCTTTGCCAAGATCAGGAGGCAATCCCAGTCTTGTGCTGTGACTGGTTCTGGTGTCTCTTAAATGACAGCCTTGATTCTGTCCCCTGCGTCAGGTCTGTACTGTGCAACTGCAGAGCTCGCAGCTCCATCAGGTCCCTGTGAAGCTGGCTTCTACTGCACGGGGGGTTCCCCTCTCCCAAACCCTACGGACGGAGCAGTGGGAAACATTTGTCCTCGAGGCCACTTTTGTCCTGCAGGGAGTTCTTCTCCATCTCCATGTCCCCCAGGTAGGTTTGATGGCAGCTGCTGCATGCTGTCATTTTTCTTCTGGTATCCAGCGAGCTCCTGAGCTTGTCTGAGTGTGTGCCATTGTTCTGCAGCCTCTTGTTACTTGGTGCTGAAGCTTGCCTTTGTGTTCCCCCGAGGGACAGCCGCTATCAGCATGAAAGCTTAGCCTCTAATCCAGTGCCGTTGTATTGGAAACATCAGTCCTAAATGTGCATTCAGACAGTAATTGCCAAACTGCCTCTGGAGCCTCAGTCTGTGGCCTACGTGCTGCTGAGCAGCTATGGGGGAACGCTCTCTTCTGAGCCCTCCTAAAGGAGACATCACACACCAAGCACGTGTAGAGCCTGTGCCACCCTCCCTGCACAGTGAGAGCTGTCCTTTAACATCACCGTTAATGAAACAAAGGATTAAGTTGAACGAGAAAGACTGTGAAGTGTTTATTTCTTTTCTGGGCTAAATCTATAATTACATTAAGCAAGTGATTGCACTGCTCAGTCCAGGCAACAAATGGACAAAAGGAATTCACCTCAGCCTGCACTCAGGACCAGCCTCTCACAGACTCCTCTTACAGGAACGCTGTCATCTCCTCTCTGAAGGGAGTGCTGGGGACTGTCCTCCCTTTGAGTTCCTTCCGGCCAGCGTCCTTTTGGCATCTTCTGCAGGAGGTAGCTGGGGCTAGCATAGCTGGAAAGTTACTGTGCAAGCAGCTTGCGCTTCTCTCCATAGCCACTTCCAGCAGGGTCTAGGATGATGTGAGAATGTGCTTTTGGTGGCTTTTCATTATTTTCAGGCTCCTTTCTGGCTCATCATGGAGGCCAGTCAGCACAGGATTGCCAGGCCTGCTCTCCAGGGTGGTTCTGTTCTCAGCGTGGTCAGAGCTCCCCAGAGGGCTTGTGTAAAGAAGGATGGTTTTGCCCTGCGGGCTCTGTGTCAGCCCAGCATCCAGGTAGGAAATCCTTGAGGTCATTCTTTACCTTAAAATCTGACTTCACTTAAGTTTCAAGTTACATTTAAAAATGGCTAGCTGTGTAGATTAAAAAATCTCTTCCAAAAATTTTTCCAAGTAACACCGGTTAAATAGTGGGTAGTTTTGTGTAAATATAGTAGGAAAACCAGGGGATCTTACCAAGGTGAAAAACAAGCTGAAAAAATACCCCAAGAGTAGCGTATCCTTCGTGGTATTTTCTCCTTTGTTAGAAGGAGCTGGTGGGAGAGAGCTTACGTGCTGGTGTCTGTTCTCCCTTACGTAAGGGTGCTGTAGGGATAAGTGTATCTCCAGTCGTGATGGATTAAACGTTCAGGTGGCTCTGTGAAAAGGAAGTTAGTGAACGATGTGACAGCACAGAGAGGCTGCAGCCCCTTCAGCTTTCTGGAAGCTGATAAGGGCAACACATCTGCATGGCTGTTGGGTTAACAGCTGTGCACTGGTATGTGAAGGTGCTGTTCAGAGTGCAGTGCCTGGGCCTCCACCGCTCAAGTCTGTGTTTAGCAATGCTTTTAACAAAACTAGGGGGTTGTATTCTTTATAAAGCCTTTATCTTATTAAGTCTTGCAGTTCTAGGTTTGTGGTGATGCTTCCTCTAATGGCACTACACAAGCTGTTCAGGACATAAGCAGAGTGGTGACTTTAGAAGTGTATTTCTTTTTTTATTCCTAGACTATCTGTGTCCTGTGGGTCACTATTGCCCCACTGGCAGCCCAGAGCCCGTACCTTGTCCCTCTGGAAAATATCAGGACCAGGCTGGTAAAATCCAGTGTGAAACATGCCCGGCAGGAATGTGAGTAGAATGGATTCATCTTGATGCTTTGCTTGGGGATTAACGCGTGTATTCCCCTCTGCTTTAGGCTGCTCTGTGTCTTGTGTCCTTTGATACACAAGCCTGGTTTTCTTGGTTCTGTTTTCATCTCACCTGTCCCTTTTATCGTGTGATTTCCTGTAGCGAAACCTTGTATCACAGAAAATCCATCCTGGTAAGTCTGTCTGGTGGGATGGACAAAATGGTTCTGACAGGTTGCATCCTACCTCTCTGTTTGTTTCCTTTCAAGTACTTTGTTTTCCTTTTATTGTTTAATCTTAGACTGTGGCTGTTGTGCAGAAAAAGTTTCTTAGTCTCTGGCAGAACAGAGGGAGAGCACAGGCTGAGGCAAGGCTTGGGGCTTTCTTGACAGGTTCTGTGCCCTGGAAGACCACATGGGTGATCTCCAAGAGAACTTCTCACCTGGTGTGGTCAAACCAGTAGAATGTCCAGCAGGATATTACTGCCTGCCAGGAACAAAAGCTGCTAATCAGTACCCGTGCCCAGAGGGCACCTACAGTAACCAAAGTGGACTGGGAAGTCCCAGGGAATGCAAGCCCTGTCCTGGAGGCACATTTTGTGCCGCTGCAGGTGGGAATCACTTATGGATTAAATACAATCCTAGGTTATTTTAAATGTAGGAGGGTCAAAAGTGCCACCGATGAGGGAAGTGTTCTTCTGTGTGCAGTTTATGTGACTTTTAAGTAGCATTTTTAGTGATCTGTGAGACACCTTGAGTATAGATTGTTTGTGATAGTTTTAAAGGTTTTTACAAACTATCTTTTGTGGGTTTAAAGAGGCAGATTAAGGTGGGGGTTTTGTAGCAAAGATTATGAAGCCAAAAGGCAAGCAGCTTGGGTCTAGGACTCATTCATTTTCCATTGTCTCTTAGTGGAAAGACCAGTACTGATCAGCCCCTCCAGTAAAGGCCATCTAGAAAGCCTTTTAGGTCTTGGCTGTCTGGTAATCAGTTGTGCATGTAAATATGGCGACAGTAGATCAAGCTTTTGAGTAACAGAGCTAGTCACAGGCCAGCACACTCTGAAATCATTGTGATGACAAGGCTTGTCTGTTTTTTTTAGTCCAGAAGCTGTGATTTATGTAATGCCACTGGCTTATTTGACTTTGCGCTTCTTTTTTTAGGACTCTCGGTCCCAAGCGGTCCTTGTTTGCCTGGGTATTACTGCACTTCAAAGGCACGTATACCCAATCCTGTTAACGATGAGGCAGGCAACCTTTGCCCAGCAGGCCATTACTGCCCACCAGGCAGCAGCAAGCCAAAGCTATGTCCCACTGGCACGTTTTTACCTCATGCAGGGATGGTTTACCGTAACGCCTGTCTGCCCTGCCCTGGGGGGAAGTTCTGCCAAGGAGAAGGCCTGGCCAGTGTTTCTGGTGTGTATCGCATGCGTCTGAATCTTTTTTGTCTCCCAGTTTGGATTTTTTGATGTTTTCTGGTTGTACTTAAGCCTAACGCCAAAGCTTTTCTTTCTTGCAGGAGTATGTTACGCTGGGTATTTCTGTGATCTTGGGTCCACGCAGCCAGATCATAAGCACTGTCCTGCTGGCTTCTACTGTCCTGAAGGCTCAGAATCTCCAATCCCATGCAGCCCAGGAACCTTCAACTCTGCCAGTGGAAAATGGCAGCCAGCAGACTGCCAGCTCTGCCCAGCTGGGTTCTTCTGCAGTGGTGAGTCTCTGCTGGTGTGTCTGGGAACTGGGGGGTTATGCGATGTGAGTCAGGATAGACACCCCCTACAACTTCATTTCATACAAGCTTGTCCTTAGCAGGTAGAGGAAGAACAAACTCACAGAGCGCCACACTTCATCTTTGGTTAGTGGTGCTTTCTGCAGGATGTACACTAAGTGTAAAGCCTCCAAATTACTTGGCTTCCAAAACTCCTGTTGGGTTCTCTGTAGCAGTCTTAGGTCATCCATAATACTTCTTGCTCGCTACACCTTTTTTCTTCCTTGTCTCAGCCACCTCTCCTGGATGTCTTACATGTCTTCAACCTCTCAGGCAAACAAAATATCCCGGCAGACAGGCCCTTGGTACTGGCTAGCAGCCAGGGCCTCTGCTCTGAGACAGCTGCTCCTTCTCGGAGGTTCTCATCATCTGTCTGTACAAGATGTTTATTTGCTCCAGTCAACACTGAAATATTTGTGGTCATGCTGACAGGAACAGATTCACCCATCACCTTCCATGAGACAGAGTTTTCCTTCCTCAGGCGAGGAACTGAAGCAACAGGGAGGAAGTGACTTGGCTGAGCTAAGACAAGTTTATAGCAGAGCTGGAACTACAACTCAGAGCCTCAGAATCGCAGTTGAGCATTTTCATTGGAAGCCTGTGTTGCCCCCAGGCATATAATTCAGAACTTCCCTGTGTGATAAGGAGTTCTTTGAGGCTGAACTTCAGAGAATAGGTACTTTGTGATGCATGTTACAGGTGTATGACGAAGGAGGTAATGATTTCAGGTGTTAAGGGTTTCCATCCTCTTCGATCTGGTAAAAGAAGAGGAAAGGCTTTGCTGTCATTGTTTGCAGGACTGGGCAAAACCACTTCTGAAGGACCATGTTCTGCAGACGACTGCTGTCCACCTGGACAGACTTCCGTTGCTCCCATTTCCTGGCGCTGTCCGCAAGGATTTTACTGCCCCATGGGATCTGCTTTTCCTAAACCCCGTGAGAATGGGACATACCAGTCACAGGGGAGGAAGGGCTTTTGTGACCTCTGCCCAGCAGGACTCTTGTGAACAGCCTGACAAAAGTGAGGAGTCCGGAGGAGGCTGCGCCTTGTGATAACAAGGGATTCCACGTCACTAAGGGCTCAGTCTTCCTGTTCGTGGAACAAAACTGGCTTTTGAATGGTGTAGATTCCTTTCTTCTGTTAAGGTCCTACTAAATCAGTATTACATGGGTTGGACCAGACACAGGCACATCAGTGCCCACCAAAGAATGGAATTCAAAACACGTTTCAAAGAATATGAGGCTTGTAGGCAAACAGGTAGGCTGAAGCTGAATCTTCTCCTGTCTGGGGGCAGAAACCCCGTGCCCAGGAAAACACAAGTGACAAAGATATCCTGATTTTGCAGCTCATGCATGCAACAAAAAAAACCTCAAAAATATGGCTGCGCAGGCGTGATGGAGCTCCCTAGATGGGATTACTCTAATAAAACTGTAGACAGGTCCTTTCTAGCCATCTGTGTCTGAGCTACTTTCTTCTATTCCCTCCCTAGTCAACGAAGAGAAAGAGGCGCTTCTGAGGTGCAATTTATCTTTCTCATTTTAGATGTCTGCCTTAGGATGAAATGAATTGCACTTGAAGTGCAGTTCCTCTGGAAGTGCTGATTCTTTCCAATTACTGCAGTGGGAATCTGAACAACTAGATCAGAAGTATGCACATGGAATTCCGTGTCCTGGCTCTGACTGAACTAATAGGCGAGGAAGGATGACTATGTTGATAGAGAACGACGTTGCCTGTCACCTCCTGTAATATTTCCTGAGCAAGGTGCTGTTCTCTGTCCTAGGTTCTGGAGCACAAACTCCTGAACTGTGCCCTGCTGGGTACTTCTGTCTGCCAGGTACCAACTTCAGTACAGAACATCCGTGTCCGAAGGGCACCTTTGGCCCCAGGACTGGTGCCACCACCGAATCTGAGTGTGAGCCCTGCCCAGCGGGTGAGTAGAGACCTGGCACAACAAACACAGGGGCCATACATGGCAAGGTGGAGGAAAACATGACTTCTCCCTTCATGTTATTGACTCCTCGCTGATGTTCTGTGCAGGCCCTGACACTGAGATTGCTTTTCTGTTCATTGTAGGCATGTATTGCTCAGCGCCAGGTCTATCACAGCCTTCTGGATTCTGCTCTTCAGGTTATCATTGTGCCAAGGGAGCCATCAGCCCAGCCCCCTTCAAACACAGGGTGAGTAAGCAGCAGCAGCACAGTAAACCTAGTGACCTGGGGACAAGGACTGATCTGTCACAGTCTTGTGGCTTCTGGTGTAACATTTTCTAAGCGTTACTGCTCTGGATGGGGTTGGTCATGCCTTTTACTGCTGCCCTTGAGAGCTCCTCAGATGCAGCGACATCCTGTTCTTAATGTCTGCCAGGGTGTGTTGCTGCCTACTAATAAATTCTGTCCAGACCTTTGTTTCCATGGATTGCACTGGAGCGTGCTGTCTAATATCTCCTCCAGAAGATGGCACCAGGGATGGGATAGCCACGCCTCAGCAGCCAGTGCCCTTTTTATGCCAGCTGTGGACTTCATTTAGTTTCAGTGGCAACAGACTTGCAGGACTTGGCTCTTATGTGCCCTTTCCAGCGCCTGTCTCTGTAGTCCATTGTGCTAAATCTTCTTTCAATTTACACTTTTTCTCTCCTCCGTATTTTTCTGATACAGGTGGAATCTTCCAGCCTTGGTCTGCCTGGTAATGACATCTGTCCTGTTGGACATTTCTGCCCCAGTGGTACAGAGCATCCTGTGCCCTGTCCTCCTGGGTCCTTCTCTAGCATCGTGGGCCTGGAGGCAGAGGAGCAGTGCCAGCCCTGCCCAGCCGGACGGTATTGCAGCAGGGCAGGATTGTCTGATCTGGCCCAGACGTCGCCATGCAATGCAGGGTGCGGTGAGACAGTCGCTTGTTAGTGACAAAACACGGGATTAGTACAGGTTATAGTAGAGGGACATCCAAACTAAAAGATACCAGGCCTGAATAGCTCTTGTCACGGCCTTGTGTGCAAATATTCACCCTCGAGATCAAGGGAGCTGCAAAGATCTCTTCTCCCACACGGTGGTGCAATAACCAGTGACAAGGTGCCATTGCCAGCCTGCGTTAGGCAAGCAGAAAAGTGCAGTTAGCAGTATTTGTCCATCTCATGAGTATGCCTCACAGCAAGAGGCTGCAGAAGCTCGGTTTGTTCTATCTGTGAAAGAGAGTCTTAAAAGTGATTTCACCGTAGTGTAACGAGGTTTTGTGGGGAAAGATTTCTGATAGAACATGGCTCTTGAATCTGGTGGAGAAAATCACGACGAAATTTGACTCGAAGGCAAAGCTAAGCTATGTGAGGGCCACATTTGGAATGACTAAAAATAATCAGCCATGGAAACGGACTTCTTGGGAATAAGCAGGATTTGCTACATCCCTGTTGAATTTTAAGCCTTCCCAAAAATTCCTTTAACACTAGGAAGATGTTACAGCCTGGCTGTAACAGTATTGATTAAGGTTTTCTGGAGTGGGTGGTAATGAATATTACATGATTATAAATGATTCTTAACTTCCAAAATCTGTGAAATTCTCACCCTACAACAGGATACAATTTGTGTTTTGCCCAGGCTGCTTTTCAACATCTCTACCATGTAGCATCCATCACTTCTCACAGCCTGCTCTTCAGTCCAAACAGGTCTCGCTTCCAGGCAAAAAACTGCAGCTTTGCTGTTCTTTTGTTCGATGCTGTTCCTTATACACTCAGTCGTTTGCCTTAAGGACTATGAATTGTTTCTTCTTCAGAAAGCGCATCCTTTGAATCCTTGTCTACAGCACACGATGGGATCGTGGCTCTCACTTCCACGTGGCTTAGCTCTTACAAACCGTAGTAGCTTTTTTATTTCCTCATCTTTACTTGTCGTGGGGGTGAGAGAGGGAAGCAGTAAAGGGAAGCGTCCGTGATGGCGTTAAAGCAGAGGGCTGCAAGAAGACTGGGGATAAAGGGAGACAACGCAAGGGGAGTAGGAACTGGATGCCTGGGCCCTGTGCTTTGAAGTAAAAAAAACTTCAAGTTGTCAAAGGCTTTTTTTTTTCCTTCCAGACTGAGGATGCTTTCCAGTCAGCTTAGTGCAAACAAGCCTTTTACCTGTATTTTTCGGTGGGCACTATGTTACAGATGAGGAGGAGAACGTGTTAGCAAAACTGAAACAAACTGCGTTTCCAAGGGCCGTTCCTTAATATGCTGATCCTTGGTTCTTCATTAGTGCCTCCCTCATTTATTGCATCTGAACAGGGCTGTGAGCTCATTGTTTCGTGTCTGAATGCTCTCTCTACAGGTATGTTTGCCTCGAAGGAAACTCTGCTCCCTGCCCTTCTGATGGGATTCATGGATACAGATGTCCCAGTGGCTTCTACTGTCCTGCGGGCACTGGTCTAGAACTGCCCTGTGAGCCTGGCACGTTCAGCCCCGTGCCTGGGGCGAGTGCCTGCCTCCCTTGCCCTGCAGGTACGACCTGCAGCAAGGCTGCCACTGTCGAGCCTCTCAGCTGCCCCAGAGGTGAGCAAAACCCCCAGCCCACAAACGGGAAGAGGTGCGATGGATGCCTGCGCAGCTCCTGACTGAGCCGTAGCAGCGCTTCACTCCAGGGGATGGAGTAGTTGCCGTTCGTTAGAGCAAGCTCAGCGTTCCCACCCCTTTCTCCTTTCTTTGTTGAGCAGTGTCCCGTTCCCCCCTCTCTGTGCCCAGGTTACTACTGTCCAGTTGGGACTGCTGCCGCCCTGCCCTGCCCCGAGGGAACGCTGAACACCTTGGAGGGGGCATTGGCCCCCACCGCCTGCAAGCTGTGCCCAGTGGGCAGGTACTGCAGAGGAGATGCTAACTGGGAGCCCGATGGTGAGTTTGGTTAATAACAGGCCACCCACAACAGAGGGGTTGGAGATTCAGGGCTGAAGGACGCAACGAAGTCGAAAATGTAGCTCAGTGAGCAGAGGTCAGGCGGGCTGTGCGAGAGCACCCTTCACCCCGTGTCTGTGCCCATCAGTCAGTTCTTTCCTCTTTCTGTTAACCAAGTATGTGTTTTGGTTGTGATTTTTGTGCTACTGCATTACTTCCCTTGTCTCATAGTTTTTATGCTTTCTCTTTCTTTGCTTTTAACCCTTTTATTGCTCTCCTTTCTGTCCTAATTCTTGCCTCTCCTGTTTAAGCACAGAGTAATTGTCACTGGGCCAAAATGCAAAGGTTGGACATGTGAGAAGAAGAGAGGCAAAACTCTTCCCACAGAAAACAAAATAGGTGGGACCACTTAGAGAACTGACAAGATAAGCAAAAGCCAGATGAGGTCTGTGCAAGTAAACAAAGAAGTGGTGGAAGCCAAAGATTGATGGGAAAGTGGGAAGGCGAATCAAAGGCCCAGGACATCAGCAGTGATAAAACAGGACAAGGATGAGCTTCAGCTTCTCTTCTCTGAGTTATCTGCCTACTTCTAAGGGTTTGAGGAGGTGCCTCTTCACTGACCACAGTACCATGGGCTGGCGATTGCCATTCTCTCTGCTTTCCCTTGGCAGGTCTGTGTTCAGCTGGGTACTACTGTGAAGGAGGAGCCACTGATGCCATTCCGCATGGAACACCAGCCTTCCCGCTCAGTGGGCCCTGCCCGCTTGGGCACTATTGTCCAGAGGGTACTCATTTCCCAGTTGCCTGCCCAGTTGGGACCCTGAACAATGCCACAGGTGAGTGTGACTTCAGCCACAGGTTTCTCCTGTGGTCCACAGTGATGGGGGACTTTGTTGCAGGCAGCCATGGTGAGGGGATGCTCCTTGGTCTCTGAAGGGTATTGGTTTGCTCAGCCAGGCCTGATGGTGGCAATATGTCATCACTTCAAGTCAGTGCTGGTGATGCTGTGGCTGTACTGGGTCTACTTCACCTCCCTCTCATCGACATTGACTTCTGGTTTCCTCCTCAGGTGGCACCTCCCCAGAGAGCTGTGTACCGTGCTATCCTGGGTCTTTCTGTGCTAGCGTCGGTTTGAGTTCTCCAACAGGACCTTGTGCTGAGGGGTTCTACTGCCCAGCAAACTTCAGCTCCGTGAGCCCCACGGCGTTCCTCTGCCCAAAGGTACCGCTTAGTGACGGCTGGACAGTGAAAGACACGGGTCTCAGCTCTGGGCAGGAGGTGGGTTTTTTCCACAGCAGCCAAGGGTCACACACAATCAGGGATCGAAATGTTGATTACATCCACACAGAATGTTGCCCTAGGCTTTGGTAATTCTGGGATTCAGCCTTTAAACAGACTTGAAGTTTGCCACCACCTCCATGCAATCCTCTTCCTTCTCTGTCATTGCCAGGGTCACTTCTGCAGGTCAGGGGCAGCCCACCCAACGCCGTGCCCTACTGGGGAATACCAGCCGGCCAGGGGCTCTGCATCCTGTGTTCCATGCCAGAGAGGATTCTACTGCCAGGAGATGGTGGCAGGAGATCCCAAGCGCTGCCCACCACATTCTTACTGTCCTACAGGTAGACTAAAACCTGCATGCCAAGGATTGAAATGTTATCTGCTTCACTGTGATCCCAGAGTTGTACAGACGTAATGGGTGTCTTCCAGTAGGTCAGGAGATGAGGAGGAGGCAGTGAGCGAATGGGGCATAGTTGACACCTTGATTTCTGGGAGTCTGATATGGTTCTAAAGTCTTGTCAGATCACAACAGTCTGCCTAGGGTTTCTTATTGTCTCTGTGGTCTCCCTTTCAGGCACTGGGGTTCCTCTCACATGTCCTGAAGGCACCTTCACTCCTGAAAATATGACTGGTCTCTGGAATGAGAGGGAATGCCTGCCTTGCTTACCTGGGCACTACTGCAGGTAGATTCATTTTAATCGGGCATTTTTTCACTTGGTCGTAAGCAGTTTGGCATCCTTGCTTTGTGCTGATAAGTCAATGCCAAGTTCCTCCCAGCTTCTCTACCACATCTTTCTCATTCGAGAAAAGAAATACAAGCTTACATGCAGCTTTTGCGTACAGAGGTATTGGGTTTGTGAATTTTGGGAGGCATCTCTAAGCAGTCTGATGTCATTGTCATGGTACAAAGAAGCAACTGAAAGAGATAGTAGGTAGCATTTGTGAAAACGTGGAAGCGACCCAGAAAGTCCAGCCCAGTGGAAAGTCACCCACAATTTCATCTAGAGCAATTTGCCCATGTTATGGAATTTGAACTCAGAAGTGCCTGGCTTAACTCTAGTAATCTACATGTTTTTATTAGTGGAAAAAAGGGGTCTATTTTCTCTCTCATATTAGTGCAAGAAGTTCTCATGTTTTACCGCAGACTTTGCAGAGTTCATTGCATCAATACTTGCTCTGCTTCTGCACCAAATCCTTAGCAGTCCTTGTGTCGTCTCTGCCCCAGGCACGGGCGGCTGGAGGGGAGGTGTGCTGCTGGATACTTCTGCCTTGCTGGGAGCTCCCAGTCTACTCCACAGGGCCACAGCTCTTCCTGGCGCTTCCTGTCTGGGTGCCGCTGGGGCCAGGTGTGTGCAGGGCTGTGCCCTGCAGGTAAGTCAGTCTCAGTACTATTTAGAGAATATTGACTTGCTTCTAACCAACTGGAGAGCATCGGTTATCTTGCATAATATTGTGATCCCTTCTCTGAAGTAGTCGTTGCTTGTTGGTTTTCTCTGGTTTTACATCTTTGGAACAAAGAGCTGTGCCTGACCAAAAAGGGCCGCCTTGGCTTTATGGTGCTAGCCTGCTAGGCCAGAAAAGTTGGAAGGCTGTTGGTTTGACTCTCTGTATGCACAGCAGCATCCCAACAGCTGTGCAGATGTTCATGCTGCAACAATGGGAGGCTCTTGCTGAGTCATATTTGCAGTGGAGGGCTTTCATATTTTACTTTCATCTCTTCTCCATCCGTTTCTGTAGGTTTCTACTGCCTGGAGGGATCTGAGGTACCTATACCATGTCCTGCCAATACTATTAGAGCTGTTCCAGGGGCTGTGAAGAGAGAAGACTGCCTGCCCTGTCCACCAGGCCACTGGTGCAAAGCAGGTTGGAACTCGGGGTAAACAGTGAGGGGAGGGAAGGGGAGTTACTTTCCGAGGGAGTCGTATGAATCCCTGAGTCTGGTGAGGCTAGCTTTCATACCAGGTGCTGCGCTGAGGAACACTCCTTGCAGCAGGACACACTCTCTAGTGATGAGTTCTAGCGTCTGCAGGGAAAAGAGACATAATGCTGTTAATATAATGTCCTGTTCCAGCAAACATTGGAAATGTAGGAGAGCCTGAAATCACAACCCATCTCCAAATATCCCTGTGTGCCATCTGTCAGAAGAGGGGCTTGGGTCGTGGGGGTAGGTTGTACACACGTGCAGTGTTTAGAAAGGACCCAGCGAGGACACAGAAGAAAGGTCTTCTAATTAGGATGAAAGGATGACTCCTTAAAGATCTGCTTTCTGCTTGCTAGGGGATTCAGAGGCCTATCTGTGTCCATCAGGACACTACTGCTTCGGAGGCAATGGCAGTGACAACAGCAGTCTCCTGGCACCTCAGAAATGCCCTCCACAAACCTACCGCAAACAGCCAGGGGCTCAGAGCCTGATGGATTGCCAGCCATGTCCTCCGGGCTATCAGTGCCCTTTCTCAGGTCAGTGCCACGTGGAAGCCAGCCCTTTCCCACCTCTAGATCCCATTACAAAACTCCATCAGAAGAGAGGGAAAGGGAGAGGTAGCTTATGTTCACAGAGAGCTAAGAGCCCTTCTCCAACCCCCCTTCCTGACCATTCAGCCTCTTTTTCTTCATTCTTTTCTCTTCCTAACAGGTCTGACCAGGTTTGAAGATCATCCATGCCCCCCTGGATACTGGTGCCCTGGTAAAGGGGACGCTTTCCTTTGTCCAGCTGGCACTTCCAGGATCCAGCCTGGTGCAAAGTCATTGGAAGAGTGCGATCCCTGCTCCCCTGGATACTATTGCCCGGATCCAGCACAGACAGGGCTACCTAACACCCAAGGAGTACCTTGTGAACCTGGCTATGAATGCCCAGCAGGTGACATGACCATGCCCCTTTGTCTTCTTTATTGCCAGCCATTTCTGAGACGAGATGGCTGCACAGTGCACAGCAGGCCCAGCCATGGCATTTAGCGGTCATTATAGTCCCATTCTTGCCATAGCCCTTCTAGGACATGGTCACTGTTGGAGCACCTCTAGAAGTTTATTGCCCTGAAGCCTTTTCCTGGCTTTTGGCCTTTGAATTTGTTTCTCAGCCCTCTGTTCCTGTTCTCGTTTAGCTGAGATTCCCAAAGGAAGTGGTCTGGGCCTAAAAAAGGAGCAGATATCTTTCATCCTCCAGCGTTAGGCATTCAGATGTTAGCATTTCATGCTGAATAGCACACTGCTTCCCAGCAGTTCTGTGCCCTTCTGTGAGCAATAGGATAAGTGCAGTGTTTATGGACAGTCCCACTTCAGAAAGCTCCCTTGCTCACTGTCTCCCCAACACATACTCTCCTGTTCTGGGAATGTCACATAATTGGTCACTGTTTCCCCTTTTTCCACCAGGTTCTGTACATCCAAAGCCTTGCAGGCCTGGCTTATACTGTAGTGCTCACACAGCCGTGCCCTCTGCGTGCCCTGGTGGGTATTACTGCCCTGAAGGGTCATCGACATACAACAGCCCCGAGCAGCTGTGAGTACCCAGCACGTTTGGTGCAGCCAGCTTTGAGTTTCTGAAAACTCTGAATATTGTGAAATGTGCCTGTGATAAAACCTGAGTTAACGCTTCAACCGCAGTCACTGCGCATTGTGGAAAAGCAAAGGTATCTGCAATTACAGTGATGATTCGGTGACTGCTAAGACCAAAGAGGGTTTTGTATGATTTCTGCTAGTTAGCCTGAACCTGGAACCAGATGCAGCCATTTTTAGTTTTGCCTTCAGTTTGCACTGGTCGTTGAATCCAGAAATCAAAACATTTTCAGAGACTTTCTTCCCTCTTCTGCCTCGTTTTGCCTTCCAGGTGCGTGTTTCCCTACTACTGTCCCCCAGGCAGTGCCCATCCTCTGCCTTGTGAAGGAGGGTACATGGCCCTCAGCCTGCCGGGTCCAAGGGATTCATCTGAGAAGTTCTGCAGGATCTGTGATGCAGGCACCTATCGTAGCGACTCCCTCATCACAGCACCCTGCCAGCCCTGCCCAGCAGGCTTCATCTGCCCACAAGGTAAACAGAGCTGCCCTGGAGGAGTGGGGCAAGTAATAGCAGGTGAAATTGCAACCAGAATGTTTAAGTATATGTGGGCAAAGCTCTCAGTTCTCTACGCTTACAAATCCTTGGTGTGGGCTGTCATGTTAGTTTCTGGAGTGTTTCTCGTGGTAGGTTGTTATGGGAGTTCAGAGAAATGGGTCAGGAGTTGTTTGGATATTGGTGTCCAGTCTCTCGGGCCCTTGTGAGCCCTGTTTTCTCTAGTTTTGTGGCTCAGCTGAGAGGTCCAGAGTTAACATACCACCAGAAGTAGAAGAGTGAACCTAGAGGCTCAAAGTTTGCTGTGTGACAGCCACTGCTTCTTGCAGCCAGCTGGGTTAGGATGCAGGAGGAATAGTTCCACCAGCATTTGAAAGCTGGGATCCTGTGTTAAGTTCAGTGCCCGCTCTTGCTGCTGGATTTGTCCAGTGAAATAGCCGGGACAAAGAAATCAAGGTTTATACATGTAACCTAAATTGCAAAATGCTGAGTGGTGATTAACTTTGTATGTGCGTGCATCTGTATTTATACATATTGGTTAGTATGTACGTACATCCATGTGTGTACGTGTATAACTGAAATAAGGGGTCTCTGCCTGTCTCTGAGCACTGGTCCTTGAGCAGTGCCTGTGTCTGAGGTAGCTCACTGCTTTCTCTAGGCAGTGAGAGTTACCACAAGAAGCCTTGCCCCAGTGGCCATTACTGCCCTCCCCTGGCATCTGCCCCTCTGCCCTGTCCCCCGGGCACCCACGGGAGCAGCAACTTCGCAAAGCATGTCGAGGATTGCCAGGCCTGTCCTGCTGGCACCTTCAATCACCTTCCTGCTCAGGCTGCTTGTTTCCCCTGTGGCAGCTCTTCTTCCTCTCAGCCTGGTGAGTTGCTGTCTGTGAGTGAAACTTTCCTCTCTGTTAAGAGAAAGGCTGAAGGATGTCACCTAGAAATGTGATTCCCCCACACGGTTTCGTGCTGGACCATAAGCCGTGGGATCCTTGTGATGCTGTGTGGGCTGCCAGTGCCTGACTGCTCTTCCTCTTTCCCACCCAGAAGGAAGATTCCACTTTCAAAGCTGTATTTTTTAATCTTACACTCCATTAGTTGAGGGGATTTGATCTCCTTCAAAGGAAGGAAGAGATGAGCAGCCCTAATAATTCTTGCTCTAGCATTGCTTTGAAAGCGGTGGAATTTCACCAAAAGTACTTTCGTCCTGCACTGGGGCGGTTGCATTAAGTGTGGGTGTGCTCTTGAGCCAAAATTGGGCACTGAAGCATGTCCAGCTGAGGCCATGATAAAGTGAGAAAAGGCTGGAAAGCTGGAAGGTAGGTGCCTGACCCCGCAGAGAGTGCCTGTGCCTTACTCGGTGTACTGTGCAGAACTGTTCCAGCATTCCAAATCGAGTGGATTTGAGAGTCTTGAGACACAAGAGAGGGGCTTGGCAGCCCTGATTGACTGGGTCCTTACCCTATCCGGTGCCTTAGTGTACAAATCAGTGGAGTGCTTGTCAAAGTGCTGCTGCTGCAGACGTCCAGCTGGGCCCTTCTGCATCTCTTGTTAAATGGACACTTCAGGAAATGGTCTGATGATTGTGTTGGTGGAGCAGAAGGCAGCCTGGCTCCAGCTGGCTTTCCTGTTGGCTCAGCTCTGCTGTGCTAGTGGGAGAGCAGGCTCCAGGAGCGTCACTAAAATGAGCAGTGTGATTTGTCAAAGAGTTTCCAACACAGGAACTGCTCCTTTTGAGGGAGCACAGTTTTTGCAAACTATATTCCCTGCCCTAATTGCTATTCTAAATCCAGCCTCTTCTCTAAGGTGCTATCAGCTGTACCTGCCGTGGGCTGAACCGGGCTTTCCAGCAGTCGGATGCCTCCTGTATCTGCCAGGCAGGTTATGTTTACTATGATGAGAGAGGCAAGCAAGACCCTGACAGCAACAGCGATCAGGACTGCCGACCTCAGGTGAGATCTGGCTTCAAAACTAAGTTGTTGTGTGACATGCAGGAGGGGGAGAGTAATTCGGTGATTTAGGCCACGTCTCAGAGTGAGTGTGTGTGTGTAATCCGAGAGCAGTTCTCTGGGCTGCTGCAGACACAAGCAAGTCCTTTAGCTGTTCTGTTTGAGACCCTTGACCATCGCTTGAAGGATGATGGCTCTTGTCTTCTTCACCAGAACCTTGAGGCTAAATGCATAAGGGATGGAGGCAAAGGATATTTCTATCTCAGATAGATGAAATTTAAGCCTCTGTATTGTTACTGTGGAGTTCATCATCGGACCTGCCTGAGGAATTTGGATGGGAGGTGAAATTGTTGTGATATTCTTTGCTTTCCAAGTTGCCTTTTAACAGCCCTAGCTAGATTACCTTTACGTTGAATGTCAGCAGTGTGGGTGGATGAGGAAGAGAATTTTAGGGATGCTGCATATCCATTGGAAGTGCTAGAGCTTGTCTTGTTTCACACACTGGATGAGTCTTGTTCTTCCAGGTGGATGAGATCTGTGGTCCTGGAGAGGTCCGACTAGCGTCTACGCGCCAGTGCGTTTTTCCTGAGCGATACGACTGCTCTCCTTCTTGTGGGCCTGCGGGTGGAGAGGTTAATGCAGAGCTGGGCATGTAAGTCTCAGCCCAGCCTCTCATTAAGAAGCACTTCACAATTAGTTCTGAGTGGCTGAGTTCCTAATCCCATTAGGTCATTCCAGGGTAGGGCTATGGGAGATGTTTTTGAGAAACTTTCCATTGCTGGAGTTCCTTTCTGTGGAGATACTGGCCTTCAGTCCACGTTCATGGGCCTCATTCCTCTGCCTGGAGGGTATGCCGGTGTTTTCAGCATTTCCTAGTGCTTTTGTGTGCTGGGGTGGAGACACCAGAATGAACGCTGAGTGACAAGGTGAGGGAGGACAGAGCTCACGTTTTCACTTTCCACATACCTCAGGTTGAGCCTCCCTAAAGTGGAAGATTGCTCTGTTAGATTTAGACCAGAATTGAGGAGATCAGTCCTCGTCCCCCTGCCTTAATGCTGACTAAAGCTCTGAAGCTCGTTCTTGTCATACGACACTACCTTTTTCTCTTTGTGAGTGAACAAACTCCTGTCATGGACTGCACAGAAGTTTAGTGTGTTAAAATTATACTCTGTTCCTTGCAACCATTTTCTCAAAGCAGAACTTTCGGGAGGGATGCATAGTGCTCTGACGTTGATCTCTGAGACACCAACAGAGGCCTGTTAGAGAGTGATGTATCACGGTTTGGCCTTTCACGTGCACCGAATGGCAGACAGTGCTGCAGGAGGTGGACTGTGAGTCTCCATGAACACAGAGCAGGCCCACTCGTGTAGACTGTAAGATACTAGGGCTAGCCTGACACCTCTATGTTGTAGCTGTTTGCTCAGGGGATCATAGGTGATGAAGACTTCTTGTCCGCTTTACAGATGTCACTGCAAGCAGTACATCTCTGCTGAGGAGCTCTGCGACCAGCTGTGTTTGCTGAGAGCCCCACTGATCTCCTTGGGTTTTGGCATCAATAGAGAGCTGCTTCTGAGGATGAACGAAGGAGAAGTGAGGGTAAGTATGGAGTGGGGGAATGCTTTCTCAGCGTGCAAGTCTGGAGAGAGCCCGTAGAGTTGACAGTTAGGTCGAGTGGCTCGTGGGGGCTGAGGTTACAGAAGGGTATGGAGCTGTGAGCAGAGAGGAGGGTCTCAGTATGTCTCCTTTCCCAAAGGAGGGATCAGGCAGCAGGTTGGTGCATTTCTGAGAAATGACGGTTCCTGAATGGTGGGGAAAAAACCTCACTAGAGCAGTCGTGTGCAGCTGAAGGTAAGGTTGATCACAAGCCAGAGTCTGAGTCTGGGGTCGATTGTATCAGTGATCAGTGTTCCCCTCTGCTTTGAATAGGAAGTGACAAACGTTCTTGGCCCGGATGAACATGTGTGGAAAAGTCAGCGGGTGCATTTGGTTCTGTTTAGTCCCAGTGGAGTGTTAGGTTTCATTGTCTCCAGCACGGATGTTCTGGATGCATTTCTCACAGGTAAGGCTTGAGAGTGAACCTAAGTTCCAGCCAGACCAAGCCATTGTCAGACACTCCAAGCTATTTACAAAGTAAGGCCAGATCTCATTCTGTCTGTGAGGAAACAGTGGGGGACCTGCACTGGCCGCACAGTTAGCTCTCTGGCAATGGGTCAAATAAAGATTGTAAGATGATTTTGGTCTTCTAAGGAACTAGAAGGAAACTTCATTTAGAGGCAGATCGGTTAACAAGTGTGTGCTGGCTTTCTGATTCCAGTTGTTCCTCATTTATGGTAGAGTGACTGAAAGCAGAATTTGGCCTTGGGAGCTGTAATTGCCTGCAGAAATAAAGAGTTCTTCATTGCCAAGGATCAGGTGTCTTCACGTGCTGCTCGTTTTGCAGAATTCATTCTGTTTTGTTCGGTTGCCTGTGGCAGGAGATTTTTCATCAGATCAGTTGCTGCAGAAAGGTCGCCGAGTCCAGAGGACTTCCTCCAAAGATATCCATGCCTTGCCACTCGTGCCTAACCCAATAGTGTGTTTGGAAGCGGGAGACACGATCCTTTTCCAGCTTAGCATCAATTCCCACAGTGAGTGTTGTTGGGTCTGTGTGCTCTTTGCAAATTTATGTGTCTAGACCGGTTCAGAGCAATGACTCCACATTTGGTAGTGAATGAGCACGCTCCTTCACCTCCTTGTCCCCCTTGCCTTCAGGGAATTCCAGAACTTTAGGCTCTGCCGGTGACTTACCTGGTGGTCTTTTACTTTTTGGCTGGGTTTCTGTAGAGCAGAGATAAAACCTGTGCTCTTTTAGAAAGCATAAGTCTTTTCTGGGCAGTAACATGTACCCCAGAAGAGTTGATGCTGCGTGGTACTGTAAAAGAAGCACAGTTACAGAGTTTGCCAGACCCGTGGCAGCTATCTTAGCTGAGGTGGGTGACGGTTACTGACGCTGTGCTGAACTGTTCCAGACCGTGCATCCAGCCATTACCCTGTTTACCAGAAGCAGCATCTCTATAACAGCAACCCAGGCTGGGATTTTGGACCCTTCCGAAGGCTAGATCATCTCATCCAGGAGACCCACCTCAACATCTCCTGGTAATACCTGGTGTGATTAATAGTGCATGTATTGTGGGCAGGACTTGAGAGAGAGTTTTTCACAAAGTGAGTAGGTCCCTGGCAGTGTGCAGTATGTGAAAATGCCAACGTTCGGTGTGTTCCAGTCTGTGTGTTTAACCGTCATCGCAGCTGGAGGCTAAAGCAAGCTTGGATCAACTGGTAACTTCCTTACTTCTCCCTTCTAGGTTTGCCCATGTTTTCCTGGAGTCTGGGACATATGTTTTCAGGGATAGGACCATTCAGGAACACTTCCTAATTGTGACTGTGAATGAAGCAAATGTGGGCTGTGACCCCAGAGATGTGTCCTTCCAGCCCTCTTCTCTGTTCCAACTGGCCAGACATGGAGTTTTGAAGCAACAGGATCTGAACTTGGCTCCTAACTGGGCTGCTATCACAGGTACAGGCAAAACACTGTGGGAACTGTATCTTGAACCTTGATGCTTAGCCATGACCTTTCTTCTTCCTCTTCAGGTATGTTTAAAGAAGCATTTTTTTTAAATGCCATCAAACCACTGGCTTTGTCAGCTTTAGTTCCTTTCTCCTGTGGAGCTGCCCTTCCCAAAGTTTAGTGCTCTGTAGCCAAGAACCTGCCAGTGTAGGAGCTGAAGGAGGGAGAAAGTGGAGGAGCAGTTGTGTTTCTTCCCACACCTTGCTTGAAGAATTCGAGTAATTGAGGGTTTTGTGTTCCTTGGCTTGAAAGCAGAAAGTGCCAGAGCGTTTCCGTGATAAACTAAACTGATATTAAACGCATCATTTAAAAGTTGACTAAAGGCTAAACACAAGGGCGGTTAGGGGTAAGGCTTTGAGGAAAAACCCTAAGTGTTGTGCACATACCAGTCCCTTGTCCATCCGTGAGAGGACGGTAAAGCAATAGAAATGAAAGTGTGGCTTGCAAGTGTGGCTTGGTTCTGTCACCTTCAGCTACCAGCGCTGAAAACATTTTGCCTCCTTGCCTGTGTGGACCAGATCAGCAAGGGCAGAAGCAGAAGCCTGTGTAATGAATATGAAAAATGCTAAAAGCTGGGTTTGTGTGGGAGGGAGAGCGTTTGGTAAAGTGCAAAAGGGAGACTCTACTATTGATACACACTGCTTCCTGTGTTTCTCACTTCTGGCCACCCTCCTTGGCTTTCCCAGCGGCCCTCTTTGTTCTGGGCTTCCTCATTGCAGTGCTGACAACCCTGGCTATAGTGCTGCACCCTGCAGTCCCCGTCATTAGCCCCCTGAGGAGCTGGAAGCCGCGATGGAGGAGCCTGGGTGAGCCACACGTCCCGCCGGAGTACGTCCTCCTTAAAGACAGGTAAGCTGCCTTTGCGTGGTGGCTCTCAGGAGCTCGGACCTTGATAGTACAAGAGCACGTCCTACTGCAGTTGCTGACTCTCCCAGTCCCCGATGCTGGACTTCTTGCCAGCTTTAGAGTACGCTGAGTTTCTGGCTGCACGGGGAGTTTCTTTGTATTACCCAGGATTTCCCTGTGAGTATTCCAGCTCTAATAACAGCTGTGCTGTGTCTTCTGCACAGAGGCTTATTGCCTGAATTACCTGGCCTAAGCTTCCCCTGCATGTTTTGACTTCAAAATCTAAATAGGAAACCTATCCTTCTGCTTGGACTAGGCTGGCGATACTGCAGTGTCGGATTTTATTGAGAACGAGATGCTCTTCACCCACTTCTGTCATTCTCTCTAGCCTTCAGTTCTACCAGGTGGTTGGTCCTCATGGTTCTGGAGAAGATGCTGGCTTTGGAGAGAAAGGAGCTGCACGTAATGCAGGTGAAGTGCTGTGCTAAACCCAGATGTTCTCCCGCTGGCTTCTTCCCATTCTGTTGTCTTCTGTTAACTCTCTATGTTTTGATGCATACTCCCCCAGAAATCTGTGCACACACGTGAGGTCACACAGACACGTTGGCTGCTGTGCCCTTGCATGTTTGTACATGTTTACACACACACACTGCCATCCTAGGTTCGTTTGGTCTGTTCAGCTGGGGAGTGTAACCTCCTGTCACTGGAATGCGTTAGTGTTTTCTTCCTGGGGAGTTACGAGGGTAAGTGGCCAGCCCTGAAAAGTCCTTTAGCAGGTTCAATTGACTAGTGAGGAAAATAAATGTCTTGAAAAATATTTCCCTGCGTTCTCCAAGAGTCATTATACTCTGAAGGTACGTGACTCATGGGCCTTGTTTGCCTGCTGGGGATGACCTCATCTTTGGAATTTCAGGATATTCACAGGGTACAGCAAGTCCAGAGCCCAGCAGATGGCACCATCTAGTGATGCTGAGAGCAGCTCACAGAGAAGTAGCATCCTGACAGTTTACTGGACGAGTTAGGAGTTGATAGTAACGCTCTGTCATCCTCCCCCTCACTAAGGAGCGAGACCTTCTCTTACATCTCTTGCCTCACCCATTTTCCTTCTTCGCAGTACACAAAGTGCTGTTGCCTCTGATGGACAGGCAGTGCCCCATCTGGGAAATAAAGTAGAATAGTCTTGTGGCCGGTGGCTAAGCTCGAGACTTACCTTGTGTTTCAGAAGAGCGTTTTGTACCGAGGGTTCTGGAGGATTTCAGTGTTCGCACCCTGTACGATAAGCTGGAAGATCAGAATTTGCACCTGGCATCGCAGCTGGCGAAGCACAGGATGGATGTGTTGGTGTTCTACAACGGAATCAGCCAGCGGATTCAGAGTCTTGTGGTCAGTGTGAAGAAACAGTTGAGGGAAGGGAGTCTGGGAACCAGGATTTGTAAGACAAATGGTTCCCCTGAAGAGGCAGTTTACTGCAGGATAGATCGTAATCCTTTCATACCTTATTTTAGTTAGGCTAATACCTGTTCCTGTATGAGAGGCAGAATGTGGGATGGGTGGATTGTGAGTCTTTCCAGGTATAATACTGCTCCTTTCTGTAAACAGGACATGGTGCAAGCGTGGGATTCTGAAGGCCGGAAAATCTTTGCCAGGCAAAGGATTTCTGGGCATAAACCTGCAGAGAGCAGCTGGGCAGCAGCGGGTGTTGAACACTGTGACGAGCACTGTGGCAACAACTTCCAAGCAGGTGAGAGATCCAGACTGCAAAGCAAGAGAGAAGCAAAGTGTAAAGGTAGCATCGGTGGCTGGTTAAAAAAAGGCATGGCTCATACACGTGAGAAGAGATCCCAGAAGATCACGTCTTCCAGTGTTGTAGTTCTGTAAGAGGTGGCAGCCTGTTGTCGTGTGAGTTGAATGAGAAGAGAGGTCTGTTGGCTTCGGAACGAGTAAGCAGAGTTATTTGGAAATGTTACAGCATGGGGCATCTTGGAGCCATCTTGTGGAATCTCCAAAGAAAGATTCCTGCTCATGGTTTTGCTCTGGAGATGATTACAGCTCTTCATGTGCTTGTGCAGAAGTCCATTTAAATTGCTTGTTGGATTCTTTAGGTGCTCCATGGCAAGAGGCAAAAGAGTTAATGAAAGCTCTGGAAATGCTGCTTGGGAATGCTCTGTACAAGAATGTAGCTGCAAAAAGAGAGATGGAGCAGAAGGTCCAAGGACAGGATGAGGAAGCAGTTGTACCCTCGCTGGACAGCCTGGCCAGTGGAAGTAAACCAGAAGTAGTGGAAGGGCGGGTGAGTTGCAGGTGTCTGTTGCTGGGCCATCTCTCACCTTTCTGCTAGTTCTTCTACTTGCCCATTTCTTTAACTCTTGGGCCCGTTTTATCCACCAGGACCATGAACTGCCTCAGCAGTGTGAGGTCTTCAGTAAGAATGATGCTTTTTTCAGCTTCCAAGAACACGAGGAACATGGTAAGG
This sequence comes from Eurystomus gularis, assembly GCA_013400335.1. Taxonomy (NCBI): domain Eukaryota; kingdom Metazoa; phylum Chordata; class Aves; order Coraciiformes; family Coraciidae; genus Eurystomus; species Eurystomus gularis. The sequence goes on along the minus strand of VZZY01024585.1, from coordinate 214,281 downwards.
GCAGCGATTTTCTGGGTGCCATGGGTACTTCTCAGAGATCACAGTACACTGCTGATGCAGTGAAGGCTAGGTAAGAGAAGCTATGGATAGCAGAGCAGATGTATGATTAATTTCTGCTATTTCTAGTATCACATGGTTATTTTTTGCTGAGGTTAAACAACTTAACATTTCTCCAGTTCAGGAAAGGTACTTCTTTCTCCTCCATTCCTCTATAACTGGGAAGTCAAGGAGCTTTGGTCTACGCAGACCCTTTACACCTATTTATTAAGCACCTATATATTTACACCTATATGTTAAGGGAGGTTAGGAAAATTCTACACTATCAGTTTTGTGATCCTCACAGCCCGGGGTAGGCATTCTCTCTGCTCAGTACAGTATTTCCTCCTGGCACCATGTATATTGAGTCATCCAGCCATGAAGAGCCTCTTCTTTTAGACTTCAAAACGCCCCCTTGTTTTCTTCAGGTTCAGCTCTCCAGTTGGCTTATCTAACGGAGTTGGAGGTGGAAGGTCTGATAGCAGCTTCCCCCCTTGCCAAGACTCTGTATGAGATCAAGCAAGCTTTGGTGAATCTGCAGCAGCCTTCAGACCTTGTTAATCCAGGTAAATCTTTGTACTGCTGTTTCTATTTCCCTGCAAGGGGATAGGATATAAGATTACAAAAAGGGGGGAGAGAGGTTGGCTCTCCTCCTTGCTGCCTTGGTAAAACGCACACACAAATGTCTGCTGTTGAGCTGCAGGTTATTATTAAAAGTGAAGTCACCAGCAAATCAAAAAGCAAACCAAAGTGCTTGGCTAATTCACACGTGTAGATGTATTTCCTGTTTTCTCTCAGCAGGTGCTTACACAAATAGAGGATTTTTATTTCTCAGGAATTCATTTGTTAGAGCTTTTCTGTTCGTCAGAAAAGATTTCTGGGGAAAATGTTGTAATAAAGCCAAGATCTGTCATCTTAGGGAGCAGTTTACCAGAGAATAAGGCGTGTGTTTATCTTCCTGGGTACTGGTTTATACTGAGTTAAAGCAAGCAAGGCATCTTCTGAACTGAACGTTTGCCTCAGGCTGTTGCTCAATTTTTAGACTGATGCTTAGAATTCAGAATTATTAATGGTGTGGCTTTGGTGTAATTATGGGTGGGTCATTTGCATTATTTTGGGATTCAGACCCAGCGAGCTTTGCGAAAGCCTGGGTGTGCTCAGAGCGTGCTGTGCACAGACCCTGCAGTCACCGAGTCAGGGTGCAGTGCTGGCAGCAGGTCCTGTCCCAGCTTGGTGCCCGCTGGACTAGGCTGCCGTAGCAGTCCCGTGGTGCTGTCCACTGAGTTTGCGCTCTGCTTTCGTTTGGAATTTCTGTAACAGGCAGCAAACATCAAACGAGCGTCGGGAGCTCAGCCCCCTTCTGAGCTGCTGGATTCTTGGGCCACAAAGAGGGACGAAGCTCTGCTGCTGGAAATAAAGAGGAGCTGCATTGCTGAGGTTTGAAGAGACAGAAGCAGGAGTATTTCATCTTCTGCAGAGGGAAATAGCCACCAGCTCATTTCCTTGAGGATCCTAGCTTATCCTTGGCAATGGCTAAAGGTGGATTGTGGGAGAGTGTGCTTGTGTCTGCAGGCAGCGCTGCAGTACCTGAAGTATCAGAATAGATATGTATTTAGTTAGATAAGTAATTCGTCAAATATGTAATGAATAATCCATATTCTGTTTGCTTAACCTGGTTGAAATACTTTCACGCTTGTCTTGGATTATCAGTAATTTCTAGGCTGGAGAAGGAAGTTGAGATTCCTGACATTGTTTATTGATTTTCTAGTTTTTATTGTTAAGTCACTGAAGCAGAAAACGTGAGGCCACGGGTGGCATAAGAGCCCCTACTTATCAATGTGTTCTGTATAGCCTGTACGACCTCCGATACGAGGGATATTTGTGAGGGTGTTTCAAGTATGATTTAGAGCCATACTTCTACATTGCCTGTGCACGTTTCCGGTATCCTCATGGTGATCTCAGTAAGGTCTGCTGGCAGAGCCCTTGAAGGTCTCTAGAGACGTGATGTTTTGGGCAAAGAGTAGTAGTAGTGGTGACTGCAGGGATTAGTGTCCAGTGTTCTGGGAGCCTGATCTTTAAACTGAAAATATCCCTCCTAGCGTTCTTATTATTTTGGTCTGTTTGTATGATGCTCTCACAAGGGAGCTGTGAAGCGGGCTTTGCTTCTGTAGAACAAGGGCGAAATCAGAACACCTGCTCCATCTCTTTCTGCACAGTGTTCCTTAGCTCCACGAGAGCACAGCAATGTACCATTTCGTGAGTGTGAGCCAGCACAGTACCTTGGTAACACTCTCAGGTAGGCTTCAGCCAGCTGTTTCCAACAGCAAAGCCTGTTCTCTTCTTATTGCAATATTTACTGAATTGCTGAACCCACTTCTTCTTGGTTCCTAGACACAGGTCTGTGTTTACACCTTCTGCCTTTGCATAACCATAAGTGGGTATTACGAGGGTGAGACTTCAGTGCCAAGAGCCAAGACAGAAGCTCTCAGGGCTCTCAGAGCTCTCAGCTCTCACACTAATTGGTGTATCTGGTGGATCCAGAGCAACTGCAAGGTCTTTTGCTCCCAGCTACTCGTTTTGGTGGTCCCAGGTTTTCAGAGCTTGCTCTCAAAACCAAAATGTTTTGGTTCCTTTGAAACTTCAGCTTGGGAGAATTTAGGTATTTAGTAACACTTTGAAGGGGCTTTCAGAAAATGGGAGGGTGTTAGGAAGCAAAACATACCTATAGGCAAACACTACAAAACAACTGTAGGTCCCTCTCTGTGATGGCCTGTTCTAGAATATAGTAGTGAAAAAACTGCCATTGCTCTGCTCATTGCTTTCTTTTTTAGGTTATCAGCAGATATGTTTATAACTACTACATGGAGGTAAGAGTCTTCAGTGACTGCTGTCCCCAGTATCCGTAGGGAAGCATGGTACCCAGATAGGTGACAAAGTTATCTCTGTGACTTGCGGTTCCAGGTTATATTTGTTAAAGGCAGGGTGGAAGGCAGCAATAAATAAAACTTGTCGATTTTTAACTTGTAACAGTTTTCTAATGAGGACAATTTTTTTGTTTTAGAACGGAACAAAGATACACATATGGAATTTTGCTGGAAGTTTTCTTCCTTCCCCACTGTGGTTTTACTAACAAGTACACTTCAGCTATAAGTAAACACTTCCGAGGTCGAAAGTATTTTGGTCTTTTTTTTTTTCTCACAAAACCAAAGAATATCAATGAAAAGACCAGAGTTTCACACAGTGTTTCTTTTCATGTGCTGTTAATAGATCCTTGGAAAGGAAAGAATAAATAAAACGAGGAGTGGTGCAACCATTGGTTTTGTTCTACTTCTGAAATATTTACTGTTGGCAGCTCTGCTCTTTTTCTAGTGGTCTGTGGAATCTTCTGGGAGTCCAGCGCTGTCTGGAGTAGCTGTGAAGTCCCCTCACATTCAGAAGGGTGCCATTTCCCTGAGACTGCTGATAAGAGTGATCCAAGTGCAGAGTCATTTAATTTGGTATTTGGAGAAGTGTCACAGGGCTGTTGGTTTTTCTTCAGATGCTTTGACTTATGCCTCTCTTAACAGAAAATGAAAAGGCCCTTTTCAACATGCAGAGTAAAGTTCAGCTTCTCTTAGAGAGCGTCGAACGCTGCTGTGGCTGTGAGGAGGAAGGTGTGATGGAGTCCCCTGGAAAGGAACCTCTGGTTTGTGGCTGTGTGGCTCTGAGTTCTGAAATGAGCTGGGTGGTTTCTGCTGATTCTGTCTTCCAGTGTGAAGCTGTTGTCAAGTCTTCCAGCGTGTTCACAAAGCCAGATTCTGAAGGGGTTTGTTGCAGTTACTGAGGCTGCCCCAGGCTGTGCTCTATTTAATCTTTGCCTCTTACACATAAACAGCTAGATACAGTGCTGTGAAGTGCTGTTGGAAGAAAAGGTCCTATGAAAAAGTCTAATGAAAATGTCCATATGAAGCAAATATCCAATGAGAATTTCATTACTATGTCAACAGGATGAAACGTGCGAACAACCCAGATCGACCGCCGGGTTCCTTTGCAGGTTTTCATGCTCAGTCCTTGAATACAGTCATGTTAACCAAGCCTGCCCAGTTGCCACTGATGAACAGAACCGTAACGTCGATCCACTGGATTCTCCTAGATCACAGCAAGCGCAGTGTATTGTGGGCCAGCTTATCCCACAGCAAAAGAGGTTTGTGCCGAGTTGTATGACCTAGTTTTTGCCTTGACAGAAAGCATGCACGTTGGTGAAACCTGGCTGACTGACCACTAGGATGAGAGGCAGATAATTATTTTGGGTTGGTCCTGAGTTATTCCACTCAGCTAAAATGGGCCCAGACTTGGGGCTGTTTTTCACATGTGGATTACCTTTGCATCGCTGACATGTCTTGAGTTGAGTTGCCATAGCCCTTAGTAGCTTCCTGCCCTTGAACCCTGACCTGGGCTTCTGTGTGTTGCAGGTGGAATTCAATTGGAAGATGAGAATGGCCAGGTGAAGAACTTGCCCCAGAACCAGGACCACTATGCATCGCAGCTCCAGAGTGAGAGAGTTTTGTGTAGTACTTAAAGTCACATGTATGTAAACTTGCAGATCTCTGTATTTGGAGATGCTTTTCTTTTCCTTTGTTGCTAAAGAAACACCCTCAAACAGGTGAAAGTGAAAGAGGATTTTTGTTCTGGATTCCTACCCTGAGCCTCTGAGCACCCTTCAGTCCACCCAGAGACAACAGGACCTAGTGATGTTGAACACTTACTGAAGATAGGCTTAAGATAAAAGAGTTTGGACGATGAAATTTAGGCTGCTTTTGAAAATGGTCTAGCAGAAGTCAGGATTGCCTCGGTGCAGGACAGAGATTTCCTGATGGTCCCAGTTCTACGTCCAGGAAATGTTCTTTTGAAAGTTTCTGGTTTTAATCCTGTGCTTTTATCCCTCACAGGACATGAAGGTTTCCAAGAAGCTCTTTTTACACCACTACTGAAAGACCCCAGCATTGTCACTCCAGAGCTCCTGGATAGGTAGGCTGAAGTAGATGATTCTTTAATCACGTTCTCAAACGTGAGAGGAGAGAAAATCACATCAGTTGTGCTCCTCAGGGAGGAATAAAAGCCTGAAGTAAAGAAGAAGGTTTTCAATTTATAATTACAGTGGGAAATCTTTATTTCTAGAACTAAAAAGCTAAAACTTAACTAAAGAAGAAAATGCTTGTTAATATCTTTCTGTTGTGTGTGAAGTGCTGGAGTCGTAGATAACATGGTGTCTGCCACGGAAGAACAAGCATTACGTTTGATGTTCTCTTAGCAGCAACTTTTTCTCTTTTCTCTGCAGCTAAATTAGAGAAGATTCAGAAGTGTCACCTACCAGAGTGAAATCCAGAAAATATGCCAAACGAGGAATCTTGCTTTTGGAAGTTCCATCCATAGCAGGTGAGAACCTCTGACCTACATGAAATTAATGCTTACACTTTCTTTGGGTCCCCAGCACGTATCCGTGAGTGTGTTGCGCCTCTGCCACAGGCAAAAGGAGGCATTCACCACAGGGCAACAAGAAGAAAACTGTGACCTCCCCTGCCAAAGACCCTGGGACACTAATAATGGCAAATTAAAGGAGTTGCTTGGTACTGGGTTTGGGAGACCATCTTTATGCTTGTTGGTTTATTCCTTGATGAGCAATTTGTTGGGTTGGTTCCCGAAGTCTGAAATAGTAAATGCCTCATTTCTACGAGAAAAGAGCTAGTTCATCAGTGAATCAGTTTGAAGCCAGGTACATGTTTAATAACTTTGCCCAATGAAGCCTTGATCCTTGCAGCCATGGCTTGTATGGTGAACCCCAGAAACTGCCAGAAGGACAGGCTGCAGCCCCAGGTCGGTTCGTCTTTAACTCAGTAGTTTCATTTGTGGAATTGTTGAAGTATTCAATTAACAAGTCCGTAGTACTTTTACCTGACCGGCTTCTATAAATAATTTTAGAACTCCTGAGATAAGGCAAATTTCCACGGGATGGACCCGGCCCCATCTTTTATATAGTTGCTGAATCAGCAGTCCTGCTGATTTGCATGCCAGGTACTTGTGTATGAGCAGCACAGTGAGAAGTATATGAAAACTGCATATAAAAATTCAGGTACTCTTGTAAAAGCTGTATATGAACCTTTCTTCTTCAAGGTATCTCTTAAAAAAAACATAGGCTGTAAAACCTAATCAGTGAGAACATCACTTTTCTCTATACAACACCCAGTGGTACATTGATCTCAGACACTCACGAAAAATTTTAAAGTTGCAGCATTTGATTTCATGCAATTCTTTGTTGCTGAAAATATTTTGAATTAAAACAAAAAGATCTCTACAATGTATTTTTTTTAATAGTGGCCCCCAAATAAGAACAGGGCTGTTGGGAGTCACTGGTAAGATTCCCTGCAGTGAAATTCAGGAGGACTGTATGACCATCTTGGAAATTTTTAGCTGTTCACGTCCTGGGGAAGCAGTATCCATATTTCCTACAAGGAGCTGATGCTCAGGGGAAGGTCTCAGTCACCCAGCAATTCAAACTGCAACTCCTGACTTTGGCTGTAAAAGCAGCAGCTCATTTCTATTAAATTCAAGGAGGAAATCTGTGATTATGGACACACCATGTTATGCTGCTTCAAATACATTCAGTATAGCATCTGTTGTACGTGTATCATTTCTTCTGACGTACTTTAGTGCATGCTTGGGATTCAGCAGGTAGCATCTCTTTTTTGTGAGATTTGTAGAAGTGCCAAGACACGTAATACTTTGATGATGGAGGAACAGTCACCGTAGATCACGTTAGTGACTCGCTGTGTGGTCGATTGCAGTTGCAAAAGGCTTGAAGCAGCGGAGCTGCAAAATATGTTGGTTTTAGGGAAGTGCAAAAGTGGGGTCTGGTTTGGATTTGTGGAGATCTAACGTCTGGTGGGGCACAGTGTAAGGTAGCAACAGAAATGTTACTTCTGTGGGAAGTCTGTTTTCTCTTGAACTCACGGAATTCAGTCTTGCAGGAAGTATGAGAAAATGAAAGTTGGATGAAGAGAATCGTTACCTCAATAGCTTTTCCTAGGAAAGAGAACAGATAACCCTGAAAGAGTAGGAGATAGACAAGATGACTTCATAAATGAAGCAGGACAAAGTCTTGCTTTAAAGTAAGTCAAGTATCTACTCCAGTCATTAGAAGAACTGCAAGAAACTTGAACTGAGGAAGAGGAGACTTGGCTTTCAGTGTTCTCTTTTACTCACTGGCAGTATTAGACCCTGAAAATGAGAGACCTGGAAAATCCACTTATATCTACCAAGAAGGACAGCCATTGATTCCCAAACTCCCCCTCGCCCATCTGTCAGCTGGTCTAAGTTCTCACAAATCCAAGCCCAAAATAGCACAAAATAAGCACTGTTGTCTGTGAGAAATCTGCTGCAGCCCATCACTCCTACACCTTTGAGCAGCAAAGCTACAAGTCTATATTTTGTAGTTCTGAAGCCATACCAAGTGTACACCTGTGGTATTCTTACTGGGAGAAAAGCCACTAATAAGCCTAATTCTTGGAGCAAATTTGCCAAGTCAAACATAGATAAAGTGAAGAACGTGACATTAAAAAAAAGCTGGTGGTTTCCAGGTGCCCAGCTCTTACTAAATTGTACCGGCGAGCCGTTGTGCGTAGGTCTGACAGGTTGGCCTTTGTAAATGGTGCTAGGAGAGGTACTAGCTGATAAGTGGGTTGTGGTCAAGAAGGAAGTCAACATGCTGCATAGGTCGAAGACCTTTTGTAACTCTGGATGTTGAGGCCAGTCGCTTTTCATCAGGTGTAAGAAACTTTTCCTTAGCAGCTCGCCTGATCTTTAGGATCCACCGACTGAGCAATGTTAGAAGGCAGGAAGAGGGAATTGCCACAGTCTACATGTAGATCCTGGGCTAACAGCTTTTTGGAAAAGGGCCAGGTAGTGAATACGCTCACAAATGATTCCAGGGGAGAGATGAGAGGAAAAAGTGGACATTTGTGGTTTGGATTTACATTACAACACTGCTGCAGAAGTTAGCAATTGGAACTGTAAAAGGACATAGTTCTCTCTTACTGTGTGCTGCTGTGAAGTTGGATTTACTCACTTACAGGAAATTTTGAGATATTTTGCTATAAATGAGGTCAGGACCTGCGGTGGTTTTTTGTCTTGTCAGAGAATTCAGAGTTAATTTTTTCTCTTCTAGCAAAAGAGGTGTTTTTTGCTAGGTAAACAATCCTTCAGCTGTCTCCTTCAGAATAATTTTAAGATGCAAATGTTATTTGATGCATAGAAAGTCCATCAGCAACTGTCCCCCATCAATTATTTACCACTCTAAGGAGTTTTCCTGCAGTGTATTTATCTGTGCTCTGTAGGTCAGCAGTAACCAAGAACAAGGAAGACTTTGTCATGTTATAAATCCTTTGCTTACCTTGGCTTCTCCACCCTCTCTTAGCAAACTGCAGTTCCAAAACTCTTAGCTAAGCTCAGAAAGGAAGTATTCACGCAGCAGAATCACTCCCCTCGGGTTTTATTCTCTTATGGCTTTTTTCCTTCCCACCACATTCACCTTCTGGATTTGGAGGAAATTTGAGACTAGGTTGTGTAGATCCTGAACTCAAGGAGAAACTCACCTTGTAGAAGAGTTAGATCTTGGCAGCAAGCAAGCGGGATCCAGCCGTGATCTCAACAGGAGGCTGTGAAGCCAAGCGTCTACTTCCCCTTTGATTTACTATTCATACTTCACTGGGTGGTGCTGGGGGGGAGCAGTTCTCCAGCACCCCACTTGACCTGCCTTGGTGTGTACCCTGTAAAGAAAGTTCAGTTACAGCTGGGAACTGGGAGGAGATTTGTCTTGGGAACACTCTTCAGGATGTAATGAACTTTCCTCCAGAGCTGCTCATGCCTGGCTATTCCAGGCAGAAATATGTAGTAGTTCAAGCCTGACCTAGCAGAGCTGACTTGAGCCCCCTGGGAATTTAAAGCAAAATTAATTTCGGTCACAGTGGAGAGGCTGGTTCCAGCCAGAGCTGTGCTGCTCCCAGCCTGGCAAAGGAGTGGCGAGAGTTAAGACAAAGCCCTGCACGTTTCCCAGAATGACTGACCTGAATGCTGGACATGAAATAGCAATATGACAGCGGCGTGCTCCTGACCTCACATGTGTAAACAGGGAAGTCGATTACTAGTAGCTGCTTTCTCCACTTCTGCTGGTAAATGATTTGGGGTAAATCTGTTAATGTTTGTGCTTTGGGAGTGAACCTTGGTGGAAAATTGGAGCTGGGGATGTTTGGACTGTTAACAAAGGATTATGCTCTCCCTTCTCCACAACTGGTTTTTAGGTAAATGGAGTCACCTGACAGCGTTACATCAGGTTGCCTCTCCAAATCTTGGAGGAATTCAGGCCTTCTATTCTAGAAAGCACATGGGATCTCCTCAGATGAAAGGCCTCGTGCAGAGTAGTATGACGTTGACAGTATGTTAACTTTCAGAACTCAGATGAAGGCTGGGTTTGAGCCTTTTGAGATCACAGGCACCTTACTAACGTACCAGAAAGAAACAGATCAGTTTTCCTGGGATAAAATCCCTGTGTGCACTTCTATTATTGTCTGTTACAATCCCATAGGAAATTGTCCTTAAGTCACTCTTCTGGGATGACTTTATTTTCGGGAGGAAAAATTCCACCAAAACAAACCCCCCTGTATGGGGGAAGAGAAGGTCTTCATGCGTAGATTTGGTTTACTAGGGACCCGCAGATAGTCAAAGTGTTCAAGTGAGATCCAATGGAAGTTACTAAATTGCTGCAATGTAGGAACTGGCACTTCGAAACTGGAATAATCTGAGAGAACGTCCCTGCACTGTCTTTTTTGGGGCTGTCTTAGTATTCTGTCATTGAGAGTAATAACCTGACCCTCCTGCTAGCGCTCTTTGTGACCAAGGGAGTTTGCAAAAGCTTTTGCTGCCTCCAGGTTGTTTTCTGCAAGGCTTTATTGTGATCTTTGTGATCTGTTGCTGTGTACCTCTTGGCCTAGTTTGCCGTTTGGCAGGTCTGCATAGTCTTGTCCTTGTCTTGATAAGGTAGTACTTACAAACTGAAATTCTCCTCTCCCAAACCAGCGTTTTCTTTTTTCTTTAAGAAGGTGGAAGACTACAGGAACTAGCACAGTAGGCATCTTTAAAATAGAAATAGCTATCTATGTATTTTTCTTCTCTCTTTCTGTCATAACTGCAGTGCTTGTGCATGGCTGCTTCCTCCTCCCCAGCCCCTCTGCAGGCAGGTAGCAGAACTGAGCTCAAACAGATGCAGAGCACTGCTGTGAGTGGTATCTGAACTTGAAGTCTCCCCCTTCCCCGACTCTCTGGCACCACTTTTGCCTCCAGGAGAAGTAAGGTAGCTTCCTCAGGCTGTTGGGCTTTCTGCTTTGGGGGAATTCCCTGCACTTTGTCGTGTGGATCTTACCTTCTCTCTTACTCAACATATTTTGTTCTTTGTTCGTGCAGAACTTCTGCAACACTGCTGAGCTGTTTCACGTAGTCCATCCATTCAGCACACCTTTGCATCTGTCTTCCTCCCCATCCATATTGCTACTCTGACTCTGCTAAGTGCATTTCTGTGCTCTGTTTAGGATTCACACATGAGTGTTCCTCTTTAAATGCGCACTCTTTGATTTCCAGACCACTCAGACTGCCAAGGAAGTCACTGAGATTTTGACTTAATACCTGGAAAACAGGCCTAGAGACCAGGTGAGATATGCCAGGAATTCTACCAGAAGTTGACTCACATGATAAATGATAACGTTCATGGGATTTTCATCAGCAGTGAACCCTTCAGAGAAGTTACAGAAGGATGACTTATTTCTCTCCTTCCTTCCTTTCATTTTTTTCCATCTCCCCACAGTTTGTGTCACTTGCCATGTGTTCACACCTTCCTCCTTTGTTCTGTATTTTCCTAACTCAGTTCTGGTTTTCAGTTTCTTATTTTAGTTGCCTTAGTTTCTGAGTGATCCTTTCTGGCATTTAAAATCTGTGAATCATCAGTGTCAGTTTGGTGTGATAAAACTGAGGTTCCATCCCAGAGAGCTGATATTCTCTCCCCAAGCCTCTGATAGTAACGTAAGAGGCAGACGTTCCTGAGCCATTTTGCTTCACTTACTTCTCCACTTAGTGCACAGAGTCCTCACGTCTGCCACCTGTAGCTGTGAAGGATTCTTCTCCACTGCTGGAACTTCACCTCTGCTGACTCAGCCAGCACAGCAGAGAGGGACCAGGGAGAGATCAGAGCCTGGGGCAGCAGTGGTGCATGGAGTGAGAGCATCTGCTGGTTCCAGCAGAGAAGAGGGAGGACAATCTGTGTGCAGTCTCTTCTCCTTCCCTGCTGGTACCAGCACTTTCTCCTTACTCTCAGGTGCAGGCTGGTGCCAGCATTTCTTGTTTCACACAAAATAATTCGGTTTTCTACATAGTTAAAACACAAGTCACGCCAGCTCTTAGAGCTGAGCGACACCTGTTAGTGGGAGCCTTTCCGAAGGTGTGGCTCTGAGCTGTGTCCCCTTTCTGTCCCCATCACAGAAAGGATGGCCAGTGTGTTAGTGAGACCAGCCTGCCTCACGTAATGCGGGCTTAACAGAAGGCCAACGTATCTAGGGTAAAACCAGAGCTAAGTGGGAGATTCTTGAGGGAAAGAGAGACGTTTCTTATCTGGAAAATGAAGTCTGGTTTGGAAGCGTATTTTCCTTTCAGCCAGCGACTATTCTAAGTGTACAGATCTTTTCACAAAGATAGACGTGGTTTATTTTCTTCCTGTTCAGTCACTTATGTAGCTGTCTGATCCTGTAAATCCTTTTGTTCAAGACCAACAAGTGGATATCATGAGATTTTAAAAAATCTGCCGTACAATTTTTTTTTTTTTTGCCACCAAACTGCAGATCTGTGGCAGGTTTTGCCAGTTTTCAGGCATCTTCTTGAATTCATAAAATGGCGTACAGCGATGCTTCATGTGAGGAGGAATTCGGCCCTGAAAGTGCTAGTGCTACCTGTGAGAGAAGATCGGAGTAGTTTCTGAGTATGTACAGCAAGTGGATGTACTGGTCCCTGCGAGCCCAGGTCGTTGCAGCCGCGTAGGAAGCCATGTGTGCAGGTGTCAGTAGCTCCGTTGAAAGCCTGGTCTAGGATGATGGAAGCAGCCTTACAGGGCTTCAGACCTGGCAGACTGACAGCGTAGGAATTTCTGCTTTAGAGGCCAGGCTCGTACAGAACAATGTGGTTTTTCTTGTAGTTTCTCAGTTACATAGCCCAAAAAGCTGTCTGTTTTCCAGTTTTACGAGAGTGGTGGCTGGAGAAGTATGGAGACTATGTAGGGCTGGAACAGTGGAACAGAACAGAGGGGCTGAATGACTGAAGAATTCATAGGTTGGAAAAATAAATGATGCAATCACTTCCAATATTTTTACTGTCAAGATAGTTTCAGGTTAGGACATTTCTTGCCTGGTGACAGAAGGTGACCACTGAGATTGGCATGAGACTGGGCCAAGTCGTTATTAATC